>JAMXBD010001585.1:0-337556 GCA_024138025.1 Combretum micranthum
GTCATCTTTATTATGTCATGTGGTTTAATTCTAAGCTAATAGTACCTAGATCTCAAGTCAATCTTTGAAAATGCTGTCGCTCCTTTCAACTGATCAAATAAATCATCAATTCATGGCAAAGGATACTTGTTCTTTATTGTGACTTGATTCAATTCCTTGTAATCAATACACATACACAAACTCCCATCTTTCTTTTTCACAAATAGAATAGGTGTAGCCCTTGGAGAAATACTTATTCTGATGAAACCAAGTTCTTCTAAATCCTGTAGTTGTTGTTTCAATTCAATTGGTGCCATCCTGTAAGGAGCTTTGGAAATAGGAACTTTTCTTGGTACTATGTCAATTACAAAATCAATTTCTTGGTTTAGAGGTAAACCAGCTAAATTTTCGGGAATCATCCATGAAGTCCTTCACTAGCAAAACCATATTGATATCCATTTCTTCCGCATTAACTGTAGCTTTAATAGATTTTCCCACAATTCCATGGAATTCATACTTCTGGGTCTATGTCTATCGAGAGTGTAGGTGAATTTCCCATTCTCTAAATCAAAACTCAACTCTCGCTTATTGCAATCTATTGTGACTTTATACATATTTAGCCAATTCATACCCGGTATTACATCGAAATCAGTTAAAGGAAAAACTATCATATCAATAAGCAAATTTACTTTAGAAATCATCACATTAACATTTCTACAAATGCATGTTTGTCTAGTTTCAATAACTAAAGGACTATATATGCACATCACACGATCATTCAACACTTTAGAAGCAACCTCACATTCATTCATAAATTTTTCAAATATGCAAGCATGAGTATCTCCCATGTCTATTAAAATGTACGCATTTTAGTTTGAAATAAGCAAAGTACCTGCCATAGTGTCTACAGAAGGAGCTTCCTCAACTTGCTATAGAGAAAACATTCCTGATGCAACTTTGCTTTTTTAAATTAGGTCCACCCTTATTGTTACTAGGTTATTCCTTACAATTTGCAATATGATGGCCCCTCTGTTTACAATATGCACATAATACAGGTTTTAACACCAGGTTTATGCACTCTGAAGCTAGATGCCCTGCTTGACCACAAGAGAAACAAGCTCTTGGATTCCACTTACATTCTGACAAGTCATGGGTATAAAGTATCTAATACATTTCCTTCAAAAACTAGAGTCGAGGATCTTGGTTACTGTTTTCATATCATTCTTCTTTCTAAAGAATGGTTTCTTACCGTTCCCTTGATAATTTGAGCTTTTACTAACACCTTGATAACCTCCAAAGACATTGGAGATGCTAGTCTCTTTCCAAAATAAGCTTTTCCTTACCCTCTTTGCTCTATTATCAATCTGAATATGTTTAGCTAACTTGGTCTTAGTAACTGTGCCGACCAAAGTATGAAGTTGAAACATCTTTACCTCTCCTCTAATCTCATCATTCAGTCCGTTTTGAAATTTTTGCACTTTCAATTTCTCATCTCTATAAACCTCACCTACAAATCTTAACAGTCTACAAAATTCGGCGTAGTATTCATCAATCGATTTGCTCCTTTATCTCAAATTTAGCCAATTAGATATCAACTATTCCCTAACTGTGGATGGAAAATATTGAATGAAGAATGCATCCTTGAATATTTTCCATGTAATAGGTCTTTGCATACTTACATTGGTTAATCTCCATCAATTATATGCTTTTTTCTTCAACATGTACATAGCCAAGTCTACTTTTCGCTCTTCTGAAGTCTCACATGCATCAAATGCTTTTTCAAACTCCTTAATTCAACTTTCAGCTATCGTTGGATCTATTCTGTCCCATCAAAGTCTAGTACCAATTTGTTAAAATCATGTAACTTTACTTGATTCCCTTAGTCATTAGCTGGCATATTCTCACCCTATCTTGCCCTAAGATGACCATACTAAACATGCCATGCATTGATGCTGTATCTCCCATTTGTGCTGAAGGCATTTGAGGCATTGGGGAAAAGGTGGCATTACTGGTAGTTGTGGAATCTGTGTCTATAGTGGAATTTGTGATGCTGAGGCTGATGTAGGAGATGGCATTGTAGTGGAACTTGGAGTAGTAGAGGATGTAGATGTTGGTGTAGATGCTTATAAAGGCAGATGTGGCATATCATCTCTATCTATCTATTGTTGAGCTAATCTTCGAGAACTATCTATATTAAACATGGGCATGCAATACATTTATAACACACATATATGAAATTTAAATCATGCATTAGTTCTATTAAATTTTGTTTTATTAGAAAAGCAAACAAACAACAAACAAACACAAGCAAGCAAAAAAAAAAAACACAATTATTCAAACATAACCTAAATCTTCCCTATGCTAACTCACCACATCTAAGGTTAGGTCATACCTAATCTAGCACATTTGAGCAAACATTATACAAACGCTGCTTTGATACCACTTTGTAAGGACTTGGATTCGCTACTTAATTAAAACATGCAAATCCAGTCTCCAGCCACATATAACCTCTAGGATTACATGTAAGGCTGTCTATGAAAAAAGAGTTTATATCAATTGTTTCTCAAACCTGTAATGAAAACCATTCCAAAATCATTTCACTAAAGGAAACATAATACATTATATTACAAAACTTTATTGTCCTTTAAAACATTAGGACAAAGGATTTAATACATATATTTACATACCTAAGATTACAAAACATAGGCTTGAGATCAAACCTATATAAAAATACATATAAGTTTATCGAAATATCTACCACTATTACATTGTTCCAAAACATTCCTCCTATTCTAATACAAAGACTTTCCATCATCAAGGTCGAGGTCTTAATCACCTAATGCATCCAAAAAGTCCTCAAAATCGGTTCCTTATCCCAATTGAGTATACAGCTCGTCCTCATCAGCACATGAAATAGAATATCATGAGCCAAAGGCCCAGTACACAAGTAATACAAACACATATGAAGTGACAGACACACTTAAACTATATGCAATGTTTCAACCATCAATTTATTATGTAATAATTAAGTTTGTCAATCAACAAAGGAGTATTCAAACTTCAAAGCAAGCCACTGGGAAGCTAAGGGTACTAAGTAATGAACAATGCTCAAGGCATTGATATAGGTAGCTTGAATACCTATATCTCCTAAATGATATAACCAATAAAGAAAAGTAATTTCATCTAGGGTTAATAGCTGTTACTCAACTTTACTTAACTTAATCCATAATATCATTTAGTTCAACCGATCCTATAAACGTGAAACTAAATCATATTATTTCTTCTTAAAAATAAGCAATTGTTACACCAATATTATTCTTCCTATCAATTACCTACCGAGCTACTTATAAATTTTTAAATTATAATGACAGGATGGCTTAGGCGCCTAAAATACCATGTTAACCTCGTTAATAAGGTTGCCGCTTCCGGACTAGATTCAACAACATAAAGCACAACCAATACAAACATTCTTTAATCCACTTCAATCAAGATTTATTTAGAACATGCCTATCCCCTGTGTACCTGGAAGACTTGATAAAAGACCTGTAGACTCTTTCAGTTGAGATGAACTATATGAAATAAAAGAATTAAATTCAGATAAAATAGAACATTAACTTAAACAATTTTCTAAGTTCTTGATTCAAAACAAAATTTAAATAAAACTTAGTTCAAATCCTTCATTTAACATTTATACAAACATATATGTATATATATATATATATATAACACATTCCTTTATTTTAATTTTTGAAAGTTATTATTATTATTAAAGATATAGGGGATTCTACACGGCCTGAAGCACGGCTTGTGCTCGTGGCCGTGCTAACCCAAAGAGGTGAGAAGGTCAGGGTCTGCTCTCTGCATTGCCCGTGCTCATGGTTGCATGATAGAGCAAAAACGACCACTAGCCTCTATGGGTCTTGCCATGCCCCCATTTGGATCAGCACGGGTGCTTGCACGACCCGTGCACCCTGGAGCGAAAAATTTGCAGCTTTTGTAATGTGAGCTCCCCTATTTTTATACATCATTCCATCACTTTTACATGTTCTAAATCAACTTAAACTTTACAAAAACCATATACAATACTCACAACAACACCAAAAACATAACTACTCCTCATCACTCACATCAAACAACTTTTAAACCTTCCCATAGTCCACATCCAACATTCACTTCAAATCAACTTCTACACTTCAACATATTCACTTTCTACATTCCATTAACTTATTTAACTTTACTAAACAACATAGCTCATCAATATCATGTACAACTCATTAAGAATAGGATAAAATTAAAAATCATCCTTAAAACTTCCTTTGGAACTAAAAATCATTTTCATGTAAGAATAAGAAAATAGACACCATGAAAGCATACAAATTTACCTTAAGTGACTTTAGCTTTAGATGATGTATGGAAAAGGAATTCTTAGTGAATCTTAGATGGAAATTTGAATAAAAAGGTTGGAGAATTTACTTGGAAAATCCGACGAATTTAGGGTCTGTTTTGGCTTTGTTATTTTTGACAAAAAAAGGTTCGATATTATCCTTAACTTGTTGACTTTCAAGGCAGATTTGAAGAAGAAATGGAGTGTGCCTTGGGCTTTGTTATTTTGGCTTGGTTTGGGCTTTATTTATGATGCAAAATCTGCTAAGTTTGGTTTGAGTTAGTTGAATTGGTTTTGAAAACTCAAGCCTTTCATGCATAAAAATTAAAAAGCAAAACAAATATCAAATTACACTAACATTCACAACATAACACTACTTCAACTCTAATTTTTATACACAATCAAACATATAATACATCGCAATTAATAAATCATGCTAACATATCATATTATATCAACTAATTATCCACTATAATTTTTATATCACAAGTAAGCACTACATGTATATACAAATTAATTTTGCATTAATATTTTGGATATTTCAATTTTGCTATATAATTCTAAATCTTCATTAATTGATCCAACACATTATAATTTTATAAAGAGTAAATTATATGAAAAGGTATCAATTCGCAGTAAGTTCATCAACATTTCAAGTTGTTAAAAAGAGTAATTAATATTTGATGAATAAATTCATTTATACTATCAATATTTTAAGAGGTTAAAAAGAAGAATTATTGTTTTGTAAAATAAGTCAAATAAGTTATCTATAATTGATCATTAGGAAAAAATAAGGAAAGTTAATTAAAAATTAATCCAAAATCCATGTCTTGAATAAATTATGAAATTTGATAACTCATTTGATTGATTTTATGAAATATTAATTTGTCTTAAACCATCTAAAACATTGATGTCTTTAATGAATTTATCCAAAAATGTTGATAGCTTATAGTGTAATTTACTGATTTTATAAAATGCTAAACATTGTCACGTATTATATATAGTTAATAGTTACACACCACATGTACATCCACGTGATATATATCACCCACTTAATATTTTTCCTTCTATAA
Organism: Combretum micranthum; assembly: GCA_024138025.1. Lineage (NCBI taxonomy): Eukaryota > Viridiplantae > Streptophyta > Magnoliopsida > Myrtales > Combretaceae > Combretum > Combretum micranthum. The sequence continues at coordinate 5,437 of JAMXBD010001585.1, forward strand.
GTATCAACACAACATTATATTCCACTTTAACACAATAGTCAGCACCGACAACCACCTTAATATCCTTCAAAGTTAAGATATAACAATGATGACTCCAGAAGGTGCAACATTGATGCAAGACGAATCCAATGGCAATCTCAGTAGTAGTCACTCACCAATCTGCAAATTATTGTCTGCCTATTTAAGAGGATTATTTCCTTGAATACTCTTTTGATTTTCCAGATGACTATTGTAAGAAGAATTATTGCAGAACTTAAAAATCCTGATCCTCGACTTGGTGAGTTGATATCATTGTAATTTTGATTTTAGTGATCAAACTCTAATGGATAAGCATAGAACCTTAGCCAATTAATTTCAAACCTGAATTGGAAATAAATACTCGATAAGTTTGAGCTCAAATTGAATACAAGAAGTAATTAAATGATAAAAATATCAACTATATATGTAAGGATAACTTTATGAGAAAAACTCACAAAAACCTTAATCACGTAGAATAAAAATTATCATGTAGGAATTATACCCAGTATCGAACCCATATTGGAAAAATTCACTTAAATTAAACTATATATTACTAAATTAAAATAAAGAAAATAAAATTAAGCTAAGCAAATGAAGTAAGCTTAAGGTTCACCATTTCCTTCCCAAATGACACCTAGTACTTCTCTATGCATGCAATATCAAATTAAACAATTCCAAAACCATATTGGTTAACTTATAACCAACCTAGTTGTGAAGCAACCAAATAGATCACACTATTTTCTTCCTTTCCCAGCAAATGTCACCAGCTCCCCATGTAATTTTGCAAATTATACAAGCAACTTCATCAAGAATCAATAACGCAAGCTAGACACCCTTATTTTAAGGGTACCAACTTTGACCTATAGTGTACAACAATAACCTAAAGCTAAAATGGGAGACTTGATAACTAAGTAAAAATCTATTCCCCAATATCTCATAGTTCAACTTGGCAAAGCTCACAAGAAGGCACAAATTTTCCTTTATTCCTCTCTTCTTCCAAGCTCTTAGACACAACTCTCTCCTTCTCACTCCTTATTGTTGTAGGCTGGCAAAGCAACACAAACACTCCACCTCCTACTGCTTTCACGTAAACACAAAACACATCACCTTCTCAATTCTTTTGATTTTTGTCTTTGACCGCTCACTTACATTCACTTGGAATGTGTCCTTTTCTCCTGTTGCTACTCTCTTATTCTCCTCCACGTCAGTTAACAAGAAGCAGTAGAGTGCACCGGAACAAAATGTAAAAACAAAGCAAGGATATACGTTGTTGCTAATCCTTTGTTGTTGCATTGAGCAACACACATTTCAAACAAACAGATTCAACTCTTTTTAAGTTCCACACAACTACTTCTTCCTCTCTTTGTCTTATTGTTATTCGGCTGTAGTTGTCATGGCTTTCTCATATATTTCTTTTCCCTGCTACTATTCGGTTCTACATTTACAGCTGTTTTTTTTTATTAATTTATTAATTTTATTTTCTATAGTGAGACAAACAGAGCCCCCCTTACACACTCCAAGCAAGTCCATGTCCGGCCGCTGCTTATTTCTTTTTTCCTTCTTCCCCTTTTGTTTTCTCCACCCAAGTAGCAAAGGCTAAAGGAACAAGAAGCTCCACCTAATAGCCGCTATCATCTGAAAACCTTTTTAATATTTACATCACCCCTCATTCAAATGGATTGGATGTGCTCCTTCTTATGGCTTCTTTTGCTCTACGCCAAAACACAACAGGGGGGAGGATTTGAGATGCCCATCAATGACATAAGCATGAACACAAGTAGGTATTATATCTTACCTTTTCTTTTGAAAGCTAGTAACATGTGTCATTATAAAGAAAATAACTTAATGTTTAGGAGACAACTAAGGAACTACATGATGAAAGTTAAAGAAGTAAGGAGATAGACCAATATATCAAGTACAAAAAGAGTGTCTAATGTAAAAATTGTCCTTTGTGAGCTGAGAATCTCAAAGAAAACATAGAGGAAAATGTGGCATGGTTTAATGATAGGATGCGTTTAATGTGCAATAGGATTTAGGGAAATGTTTCGTTAATATATTAAGAAGGTTGATGAAGTTGACTTCATGATATGGGCATTTGGCTAAGTGATAGACTGGTTCGTGGTGCATGAATGGATTATTGAAAGAGTACAATGAAAATGATATGAAAGACGGATTCTATTATAAAACATTCATCAGTATAAGTCACTAAAATCATGGTCATTAGTTATATATTGAGGTATGTTTATCCTATATTTATCTCACACTTCCATATATATTTTAGTGTCTTCAAAGTGAATTTCTGCAAAAAATAGATAAATTACATGATCTTGGGTCAGTTGTGTTTAATATGCAAAAAGATGTTAAAAAGGATAAAAACAGAGGTGTTAAATTGTAAAATTTTACTACAAAAAATGAGTTTGATCTTTACATTATGGTTGACAAAGGTTATTTGAATTAATATCGGCTTTTGAACTTCAATTGCAGTAGATAAGGTTGCAGGTGAGTTTAAATTCCATTTGAATTAAGTAACAGAAGCTGCAAATGTGTTTGAGTAATTCAAAGGATCAAGCAACAACAACACGAAGTAACATAGCACAACAGACCAAGTTTCATCAATGCTAAGTTGCTATATGACCGAGCAACCAAGTCCGATCATCCAAGCCTCAGCAGCAAAAGCTAAAACATCCGAACACCTGATTTCATGCCAGCAAACAGCAGAGGACTATTGAGCTTAACATTGCAAACCTGCCAAGCAGGCACAGCAAAAGCAGGTTGAGCTCTAGCAATTTCGAGCTTCCTTTGACCAATTTGTAGCAAGAGCGAGCTGAGCAAAGGGGGACATGGAGCAGCCAAATCTATCGAGCAAAAGCCAACCCGAGTTTCCGTGTAATCATCGACTAGCTAAGCTCTCATACAACCACCGAGTAGCTCATCTGAGGAACCGATCTGCTGTTGTAGAAGACCTAGCTGCTTAAGATAGTTAGAGTTGCGATTTTAGTGCTGACGTGCTCTGTGCTGACATGATCACATCACTAAGACCAAGTAATAGCAGACCAGCAATGAGACACAGAAGTTGGCATGCCTTTGTAAAAATAAAGTCGAGCACCCTTGGAGTTTTAGATGAAGCGCCACTTTGACAGAACCTGTCCAAGCCGAGCTGACCTCTTGCTGTTTATATCGAGCTGCAACTTAAGCAGCACGACCGAGTAGCTGCTGATCACGATCCACCGACCAGCAGCTAAACAACGACCTGAGCAAGCAATTGGAGTGCCTCCACTTATAGCATCTACGAGACTGATCGAGAGTTATGAATGAGAAGTAGAATTGAGTTCAAACGTCAAGCTATCGGATCCACCTTACCAACCTGCAATGTTAAGGCACATGCCATTATCTATCCAATATCAATCACCGACCAACTCGACGGACTTTTCGAACACAAACAGGATAGCTCAATAGAGCAACCCGAGCTCAGAGTGCCGATCTCAGGTATGACCGAGCTGCAGTTTACTGACTAAGCTAAGCTGAATAGGCACCCGACTGAATCACTCATTGTACCAAACCAGCTCAACCACAGCAAGATCAAGACTTAGCGAACAACCTGAGCCAAGCAACATCAGATGTATCCCAACCAAGCAAGGCAATGATCCGACCTGGTCCATGTCTACACACAGTGACCTGAGCACGATCCGAGCTGGCATATCAATGAGAATCACACTCAATAGATGGCCATCCATAATTTAAAGAGATCAACATGTCGGCCAAGCTTCATGGAGCTCAAGTTCCACTTTACACATACCAGACACTCAAACCAACTTAGTTTCAAGCTAAGCAGTTTGAGATTAGAAGAAATGTAAGTTAAGAAGCAGGATGATCTCAGCTTATACCGATCAGCCAGTCCATCTTGGAAATAAGCAGTTTGCAGCACTAGCAAGCACCCAAGTGATACTCCTCCATGCCAAGCTTCTCTACCTCTGACCTAAACTGCATATGATTAAGCTTAATGTGTCCAAAACCAAGTCCTCAGTGAAAGCCTACTGCATCACACAAGCATCAACCTGTCAAGACCAACTCAAGCAACCCGATATTTTATTTTCTTTTGTTATTTTTGTTTTGTAAATATTTTACAGACCTTTTATCCTTCTTTTATACCTTTTTGTAGAACTTTTGGGATCCACTCCATACACATGTCACATCACTTTTTACTAACTTTCACCAACCTTCACATCACCATATACCCTCACTTACTAATTGACATTCACATACCCTATATGTACCATCTGTCATCTTCATTTTCCCTTGTCTTTCCCCTTGAAAGGATAGACCATACTTTGTTCTTGCCTTAGATAGACCAATTCATCCATTTCTCCATCCATCTACCTCACTACTCAGCCCCAATCCTCAATCTATCGACCTCAGCCTCACTTTATCTCATTGTCTGGCACTATTCATTCCTGACATTCACATAGAGTTAGATCTCTAGAATTACTAGAAGACATTCTGCAATTTTTGAGCGATCTCTATCCTTTATCTTTTGTAATGAATTGTGTTCAGCTTTTCATGAATGAAATTCCACTTTTCAGTATGAGTTAAAATTATTTAATGGGATTATGTGATGCGTTTATGGATTTCTTGAGTATTTGATTAGTAATTTATAATGGGTTTTGTTGATTTGGAACTTTGGTTATTTCTATTTCAATGTTTGCAAGGTTAAAAATTTGTTTATGAATTTCTTGTAAATTAGAGCTAAAGATACTCGAGAGGGATTCAAGAGCTCAATTGAAATAGAGAATGCAACTTCAAAACTGATACAAACATGCTGTTTCATCTCAAGTTATAGAACTTACATTCTTAATGCAATTAAAATTATGGTTATTGACACAGACACGTGCTTGAACCATAAATTCAATCAAAATAACATGACTTTATAAGAGGAGTGTATTATCTAATTGATTATTATAAATGTGTTACTCAAGAGGGATATCCATATTATAATTGGAATTTTGCAACTCGAAAAGAAAGCAAATTCTTGTGAGTTTAATCAAAATCCAAGTGAACAAACTTGATTATAATTGCAAAGCAACATATGGAAATCCTAACCAAAACCATTATGTAATCCCACACTATTTATTGAAGAAGTTTCAAATCGTAATTTTAGTGTTAGTATAATTTTTAGTATTAAAATAGTTGTAATTTGTAGTGGAGAAAATTAATTTAGAAATCTCAAACTCTATTTCGTTTCCTTATATTAGAGTAAAATCATGATAATCTAGTACTTAGTTAATTAACTCCCTATGGATCTCGACCTTGAATACTCTTGCCTAGCTATACTTCTATGATCGGCACACTCACTGGTAGCTTTTGCACTCAAATTGATTAATTTGATTAAAATGTGTATTTATAGTTGTTTAACAAACTTAAAATAGCGAGAGCATTAAAAAACTTCAAGCAATTTGGCACCGTTGCCAGATGCTAAATTGGAGTCTAATATTAGATTTGTGGTTTGATTTTGAGATTATGCTTTGCTTGTGTATGTGTTGTGTTTTTCGTTATATATAGTAGTATTGTGTGTAATTCTATTCTTTTAGTATCTAATGTGTATTCTGTGTTTAGTAAAGTAATATTTGCTTTGTTTTTTACCTTAAAAAAAATTCGAGGTCTTAAGCTTCATTGTTTGTGTTCCTAATCAATTATAACTATATATATCATGAGCTCTAACAGTTTGATGTGCTGGTATTATGGGGATGATCATGCGAATTATAAGTGTCCTACTCCTTATTCATATACCTTAGGCCCATACAATACAAATGTACCTCAATCTTATGCTTAATGTGAGGAATTTTCTAGTTTGGCCCAATGACTATAGATGATGTGGTGTGTAGAGATTGTGGAGGTAGACATTGAACTTTTGAGTGTCGAATTGGGAGACTTGTCCCAGATTCATATTACCCCACCTCCATTCCTCAAGATTTGAGCCATTACCATAGTCAAGAATGGAGGTTGGGTGAAGAACCATTTAGGGCTATGAGCTCACCATGTTATGAAACTTTTAGCTCCTATAGATCCTATAACCTGATCCCATTGGCTTCAATTTTTCCCTTATGAGATTTAAAGAAAAAGACCCCTAAGGAAATAGATATTGGAATTGACCATTGAAAATAGGTGTGATGATTTAGATTGGTTTGCTTTGGCAATGCGTATCATGTTTGAGTGGACTCATGGAAATCTATAGCCTCTGATGTTTACAACCTCATTTCCTTAGATGAATTGGCCACTCTTCTAGAACCATCTCAAGAGTGGGTAGTCAGGATGATTGAAACTTTAAAAACTTTTGGGAAACATGAGGGAATAATTGAGGGGATCATTACGAGTCCTCTTGATGTATTGGAACAAAATGATCTAAATCTATAACATGAGGAGCCTTTGAAAATGTAGGATGAGCTAGAGGAAAAGAAAAACGACCTGGAAGAGCATAGAGTAGATCGAGGTAGTCATATAGATAAGCTCGAGACTAATGAGGAGGATGAAATTGAGGAGACCAATGTGGTATATCTTAGCTCCTTCACTAGTGCTTTAATTCTTGGGAACATCGACCTTGAGAATATTCATCAATTGACCTCAAAAGAAGAGAGAGTTGGAGAAAATGGGCATAGAGTAGTTAAGAACAATCACAAAGACGAGCTAAGACTAGTAAGGAGGATGAAATTGAGGAGACTAATGTGGTATATCTTAGTGCCTTCACTAGTGCTCTAATTCTTGGGAACATTGACCTTGAGGATAGTCCTCAATTGACCTCAAAAGATGAGATGACTAGAGAGATTGAGCAAGAAATGGAAATTGAATGTGAAGTAGATTTCTCTCCATTCATTGAAATGATTGAGAGCTTGGGAGATGATGAGCCTCATGAGAAGTGCCTAAGCCTTTAGGATATACCATAGAGTTTGAGGAGGCACTAGATTATAATTTCTCTCCCCACCAAAAACCTCAAATGTCCTGGATGAGAGGAACTGAGCTTAAAAGAAAAAAGAATAAAGAATTTCCCCTTGTTGGTTTCAAAAAATTGGAAATGGGACACATTCCCATGGGATCAAGGTAGAAAGATTTGAGTTGGGCTGAAAACTCTAAATTTAGCTCTATGTGGGAGGCAACCCACAGTTTGTGAATTTGATGCTTTCCTTTAGTTTTTGCATGCTTTTTCCTTTTTCTTGTACTGGTCTCCCCTTTATCCAAATTTTCTTTTATTCATTTCTCTTTCTTTTCTTTTGTTTTTCTTTTGTCTTCTTCCTTTTTTCCTGTTGTTCTTCTTTCCTCCTTCTCCTCCTCCCATTGTTTTTGTAGAGCTCGGGTGAAGTTTTCATCTTTCTTTTCTTATTCATTTAAGCCTATATGTTTCTTTTATTTCTGAAGACGCTCTTGCTCTTCTCTTTCTCCTTCTAAGAATTCTTCTTTTTCTTTTTCTTCTCAATTCTCTGTGGTATGATGGGCTCCTTTGTGCTACTCTTTGCCACTCTTCCTTAAGCTTTCTATTTATATTTTGCTTATGTACCTTAATTCTCATGAAAGGCTGCAAGTCATCTGTATGGAATCTTTCTTCGTTTAATTTAACCGAGCCTCCTTCATCTTCTTCCTGATGTTTTTTATCTTCTCAATAAATTAGAGGTGACTGGTCTTCTAATCATCTCATAAAAATTTTTCGTCTGGGGGTTCTCCTTGATAGATATTATCAACCACCATTGCTGCTCTTTCTACAACAATTTTGGATACATCATTGCGTATGGTTTTAATGATTGTTTCCTCCAATACTAATTTTTCTTATAGAAAATCAAAAATTTCAATTTCTTCTACTGCTGCGACATTAAGATCAATGATATTAAGGATTGTAGAATTACTTTATTCACTCTTGGTAGCAGCTTCAGTAGTTTTCTTCAAATCTATCGTCTCCATTACATCCATACTACCAGTCATTTCTTCATCATCAACACCACTTTATGCTGTAGCTACCTCACTACTCACTTTCTTTGCAATCCTCTCCACTAGGTTATCTATCAGAATGAGGTTATACTCCTCATTTGATGATTTATCATCAATGATTATTTTTCTTCTTCTCTTCTTGGTGAAAACCATGGTCCTTTTAGGTTCTAGGTAATGATGCAACTTAAGTGATGGTTGTGCTCTGACTTTTGGGTAGTGGTGTCTCTAGGAAGAAAAGATGTTGTGGTTGGGGAAAAGGAGCCACAATGGTTCTAGGGGTGGGCTTAAGATTAAGGAAGCAAGGGGATTATGTGTGTACAAGAGAGATAAGTAGAGTTGATTGTTGTGGGCTTTTGGGTTCTTTAATAGGGGTTGTAGGAGTGGCTTCATTGTCCCTGGTTAGATAATGAGTAGGTAACTTAGCTATCCTAATATATGTTGGTTGATCTGTATATAGGGGAGGCTGGTGTTGAGCTGATAATTGCGTTTGGACTTGTGGGGTATGATATGTAGAAGGTAAAGGAGGCCTGATGTCATCATCACCATCAGTATCATCATCACCATGATCTAACTCAACCAAGGTGGGTTTAGATGGTCGTTTCTTAGACTGTTGTGGAGTTGTTATGGAAGAGCATGGGTAACTAAGTGGATCAGTTGCTTCATGGTTTCTTTCAGGTCTCCCTTGTCCTTATCATACTTCAACTCAAACGCAACAAGCTTCTCCTTCGGCTCCTTCACTTCAGTCTCCAATTTGTTGAAGTTAGCTACAAAGTAGTGGGGTTTAACTCCTTGTTATGCAAGCATAGAAGCAGATGGTTCTTCTTGTACTAGTGCAGTAGTTGCTTCATCAGTATTTTGGACATCCACTTCTACTAATCCTCATCCTAAAAAGGCTTTCTTGTTCAACTTTTTAAAGCTATAAATTTTATCAATAGGCCCTTGTCTTTGCCATAGCACCAGACCACCAAGGCATATACCTTAACCCTACATAGTGGCCTGATGCCTGATCCTCCAAGCTACTAGTAAACCCACATTCATTCTCCTCCTCTTCATCATGATATAGAAGGGGTGGAGCTTAGCTTCAGCTATTGTAGTTGCCCCTTTAGCTTGGAGAATATTCTCTTGACGAGCATATAATGGAGGATCTTCAGGCTTTTCTTGTTGAAGCTGGATGATGTTGTTTTTGAGGGTATGAACGACCCTTCTATCACTTCTGCCACAAAAGCTTCTCAATACCTCATTTGGTACTTCTATAGGTAGGTTCTTGAATTCCTCCCCATCAATCTCCTCCTCATTATCATACAAACCCACTGATGTTATGAATTCTCTCATAGGCACTCTTTTGTATTCTCCAAAAGCATAAAAACTCACTGTATCTTCCATACTTGGCACCTGGTGCCCAGTCTTGAAACTTGCCATAAAGGCTGTTATAACTTCCCCACTTCTTTTCTAATATCAAAGACCTTTTCCTTGGCCTAATCTTGAAAATACTATCTAAACTCCTCATCCATCCTATAACTTCTTGCTACTTCCCATTCCATAACAACATTTGCTACAATTTGTTTCTTAACCAAAAAAATCTCATATTTTGCTTTGTTATTAGAGTTTAAACCTACTAGATGTTGAGGATGGATACTTACTTGTGAAGAGGAAGGCCTAGAATCATTTATGGCTTTTTTGGTTTGTTTCTAGTGAAAACACAAGATAAATTTCCAATATAAAAAATAACAGAATAGATTTTTGCCCTAGTTTTTGACTTGAACCTAAATAAGAGGTATTAATCATGCTTGAATAACAAACCCAAGGCAATATTATTCCTAACTTTCCTTAAATAATTCCAAACTTATTTTAACTACATTTTTGTTTCTTCACTATGTAATTTATGAAAAGAATCATCTTTTAAAATAGCCTTAAACTAACTAAATTCATATCAGGTTTTCAATGAAGTTCAAAAGTCATGGCAGAGTTTATCAAGATCATTCAAGTAAAGCCATATTATTATCAACAAAAGAAATGGAAAATAGTCAGCTTAACCTATGTCAACTATTAAGGAAGCTTTGTAGCGTTAGTAATAACAGAATATCAAGATTTTGTAAATTTTGAAACCCTAAAAGTAACGAGATTAAACAAATATCTATTAAGACATAAACTACAATATTGAATTAAAAAATGAAGAAATGTGCTTACTTATTAGTTTGATGCTGAAAATGCTTTAAAAGGAAAATTTTATCAAGTTTGTAGAATATGATGTATCGAGGGTTTTGAGAGGGTTTGTCAAGTCTGTTATAATTTGAACGAGGATAATAAATGAGAGGGAAACAACAATATTAAAGCTTATATACTAAATGAATAGTGGGTCCAACCGTGGATGCGTTTTGGAACGAGATTTGTATTTTACGTTAAAAGAATAAAAGAATTAAAGAGTAAAAGAATCATGGACTTTAATTAGCCTTTATTAAACTTTCACAAAAGAATCGTGCGATTTCAAACGTGGTTATTATAAAAGAATTGAAGAACTAAGGAATAAAATAATTGAGGCCTCAAATTAGCCTTTTATTACCCCTACACACAAAAGAATATTATACAAGAATCGTGGCATTTATTTTACCCTCGGTTAAAAATATAAAGAATAAAGAATTAAGGTAAAAGGTAACCGCGGTCAAAATCACAGGCTCAAATCAAGTCACAATTGAAACTTCGACAAAATATTTATTACTCTTTATGAATCGTGGATGGGCTTGCGGCCAAATTATCAAGTAGATTCCTACAAGAACACTTCGAAAACATATATTAAAATGCAAGTTGAAGTGTAAGCTTAGTTTTATCCCTGTTATTCATTTCTTCAATAAAAAATTCATCTAAAAACATACTCAGACTTCATTCAAAAACTTGAAAATCATCATCCATATTTACAAAGATTACCGAACTTCAATTCCTTTGAGCATTATTATTAAAACCTGTTTAGATTCTTTACAAACCATTCATTAAGGCATCAAATTATCAAAACCTCCTTCTCAAATCAAACAAACACCTATCAAACAAGCTTAAAACATGCTTTAAAGGTCTTAAAAAGGAAAATTCATTAAACTAAACCTAAAAACTGAAACATAGGATTAATTATCTTAGGAGTTTGTCATCTCAATTCTTGGCTTGTTCCTTTGGTTTGGCTGGGAGAGTTCCATGTGGTCTTTCTGAAAGGAGCTTTGAGATCTAACCTAGCTATGTCTCTAGGTTATGAATTGTAGTTGGATGGTTTCTTAAGGTGGTTCACATACTTTACATTTTTAGAAATCATACCCTGAAAATCTACCATATGCACTTGTCCAGTCCCCATAGTTAGTTCATCAATTTTCTTGGCTAGGGCTTCTACCTAAGAAGATAAAGATGTAACAATGTCCAATTGAAAAACCCTTTCAAAATTTTCTTTCCTTGCCTTACTAGAAGACCATTGGTAATGGTTATTGGCCATATCCTCAAAAAGACTCAAACATTCCTTAAGGGACTTATTGTTCAGGCTCCTTCCTATTGCTACATCAATAAGTTGTCTAGTTCTATAGTTTAGCCCATGGTAAAATGTTTAGACTTGTGTTAGTTCAAGTAGTCCATAATGTGGGCACCCACCTAACACCTCCTTCTACCTCTCAAAAGGTTCATAGAGGGTCTTAGATTCTAGCTGGTGAAAGGAAGCTATAATTACTCTCAACTTTGCTATACTAGAAGCTGGAAAGTATTTCCTCATAAACTATTTAGCCATTTGTTGCCAGGTGGTTTTCCTGTCTAGGCAGACTATTGAGCCATATCTTTACATTCCCTCTTAAAGAAAAAGGAAACAACCTTATACGTATGGTATCATCAGAGGCTCCATTTATCTTAAAGGTATCATAAATTTCAAAGAATTGTTGGAGGTAGGTGGGTATTAGGGCTGTCATCTTGCAATTCGTCAAATTGGACATATTGCTATACCATCTGAATCACATTAGGGGCTTTGTTTTTTTAAATTGTTTGTTGCCGCCCTAAGCCTAGCTATACTTGTGTTGGCTTCATCTTTAGTAGGTTGGCAAAAATCTAACATAGTCCTAAGAGGATAATTTACCCATTCCATGTTATTTTCTCCATTTAACATCTCATTAGGTTCATGAAACTCCTCCTCTTGGTTATTGGTAGGGTCAACTCTATAAGCCATTACTTCTTTAGGAACTTGATTTCTTTTCCTAGCTAAGTGCCTCAAGGTTTTTCTTATTCATTGTGGATCTGGATTAAGGGGAAACAAGTGGTAAGATTGACTCCTAGTCATAATCTTATAGTTTTATTATGGTAAAGAATTAATCTACAATAGGTTTTTTTTTTTTTTTTTTTTAACTATAGACTAACTACAACAAAAATAGAAACATAAACTATGAACTAACAATAAAAAGATTGATATACAAAAATAGATTCTATAGAAAGAACATTATTAACAAAAGAAATAAAGAATTAAGATGTTAAAAGAAAGGTAAAGCTAAACAGAAATACAAAACTGTACAAAGGGGACTATAAGAATTGTACATACATATTTAAAAACATATAAAAGAATTATGTACAATAACAAGTTAAGAATATAACAAAATATATACAAAATTTACACACACATATATATATATATATATATATATAAGCAAATAAAAACAAAGGGTTAGTGATATGAATGGAGAAATGAAAACAAAAACAAGGTATTCATAAGAAAATAAGACTATGTGCAAGACGATATTTACAGAAAAACGAAGAATATGTAAAAAATAAAAACAAACAAAAAGCAAAAATTAGTTATACTATTCATAGGGTTAGTGACAAGTCTTATAGATTCTAAGCTATCACGTAGTGCTTTGTTGAGCTTCATTTACAAGAATTCAATGCTGCTTCCCTGGCAACGACACTAGAAAACTTGGTGTTAGTTTGGTTTAAAGTTATAAAGAATAAAAAGGAAAGCTGAAGTTTTCAAAAATTTATAAAATACTAATAAGTTCTGTTCAACTTTGATTGCAGTCACCAACATAGGCAAATACACCTACCGAAGTAGTATAGAAAGTATTAAGCCATGCTCCTAAGGGATCATTAGTATCTATCGTACTCACTTTTCATTTATTATTTAGCCATAGAAAGATTTAGAAGAACATGGTAAAGAACAAAAAGCTATGCTAAGGTCAAGACTAATGATATACATTTTCAAGGCAAATTAAGGATATAAGTTTGTTAATGTAAGATATGATATAGGATTTGTTTTACCAATTCCTTATCATGTGATTTCTTAGCAACCCCAAAGAGTTGTTTACTGGGTATATACTTGTGTTGTCGAATTTACTAAGGTAAAGCCTCTCTCAAGGTTACAAACTCTAGATCTAAGTCGTACCATTGGAATCTCTTCACAAGCTTTCAACAACCTAGATTTGCATAAAAATTAAGAATCCTTGTATTAAAACACATTTTAATGAATTTAAAACCAAGTGACAGAAAGTTTCACCATCTCTATCTCTAGGTGATTATGAGCAACTTCATCAACAACTTAAATCTATTCAAAAGAGCAATCTCTTGATATATTCAGTTGAAATCAAATATGGATTTAAAAGGTGCACCATGCAATTATATCCATAAATATAAGTTCGAGCTATTAATTACAAATATCTAGTCAATATTCAATTAAAACGTATTTGAAATCACATGAATAAGGTCTTCGATTCACAAACCTTGAGTTAAATTGATTATTTCTCCAAAAATGTAAACATTAAGCATAAACTCAAGAGAAATAGAATGAAATTAAAGATGAGTATTGCAAATTAAGTAAAAAAAAATTTGCAAAAACAAACTTCGAGTTCAATATGATTTTACCTAGAAAACATAAATCTCTAGCAAGAAGAAATATTTCACTCACTAAAAATTCTCTCACTACTTTATACAACGTTAGGAATTTGTTACGTATGGTATAATTTTTTTTGCATGTCTGTGCACATTTATTTATAGTGTCATGGCACAAAAATTATAAAGATTTTATTTACTGACATGGTAGATTCTTTATAACGAATTTTGTCCTTATTTTCATGTGCTTTTATTTAGGGTAATGTGTCCATGATAGCGATCATAGGGTCATTTTTTGCATGTTAGATCGCGGGCTTAAAGGTTGGGTATGATCCAAGCTATGTCTTTTCTTTAGAGGTGCGATTGAAGGTCAATTTAAACCATAGGTGGAATCGCGGGTGTGATTCTTGGGCACAATTGGAATCTATCAAGGCTCAGTTGTCTGAATGTAAAACGTAGGATAGATCAAGAGTGCGATTGAGGGCGCAATTTGCACTTTTGCCTTATTTTCTTACCCTTGGTTGGCAATCGCAGTTGAGTCTATTTTTAAACATTGTTGTTATTTTGCTCTAATCTTGATTCGAACCACTTTGTTTCTTCTCTTTGAGCTTAGAAGCTAAAAACAATATTTAAACCATAAAGCACAAAATCATAAGAAAATTTAAAATCTCCTTTATGCCTTTACCTAGAATTGAACCCAAGATCTCTTATATGTACATGTTTATGTCTTACCATTAAGCCATTAGTGATTTTCTTGTCAATGTTTGTGTAAAATATTAACTTAAATCTTATAATTTATGCTCTTTTAAATTAATTAGCTATTTATACGAATCTTAAATTAAATATGTAATAAAATTTATATTATATTAAACCCAAATAATTTTCTAAGGCTTATAAAACTAAATTTTCATGCCTTAGAATATATTTTTATGGCTATTACAATGGGGGAGGAGAATTCGAACCTAGGACCTCTCACTTGAGAGACCAAGGAGATGCCATTAGGCTATAATATCATTGGCCATGCCTTAAAATATTAAAATGTGTGATTTTAGGTTTAACATAATATTTTGTTTTTATGACAAACTAATATAAGTATATCTATACATATATTTTTGAGCTTTATTAAGCAAAATGGGGTGCCTATAGTTAGGTTCCAAAATAAGAATTTAAAAAAATATATTTATCTTCATATAAGAAAAAGGGAAAACCTTAATCTATTTTAATAAATAGGAAAAATAAAGAATGTTGTGGGATATTTAAAATAGAATTCAATGAGATACTATAATGTATATATATGTAAGTTAGAAATGTACTTTAAACATTATGTTAAGAATTATTATCAAGGATAAAGAATACAAGTTGTGTGTACAAAATATAATTACAATAACAAACTATTCATTTATAAATACACTATGTACCTCATTTATGCATTCGTACATGCAACACCTAAAATGGAGCAATCTATAAAGCAAATTTTCATATGCCAAAGACGTATTCTCTATTGGGTTATGTACCTGTGTGCTTTTAAGTGATAATAAAAAACATTAAGAAGAGTAATCAATCTAGACGTTATTGATATGGTGGACAAACAACAATATGTTCTCCATGAATCCTTTTTCATAGAGAAATATATGATTCTTTGATAATAACTAGTGGTGCAATTAACCTTCAACTTGTGTAATGTAGATCCACAATTGCAATGGTATGGTCGTCACTCAATATTAATATCATGAAATAATAAACTTCTAGCTTTACCAGTGACATACTGAAGAATCATCTCCATAACACATCTTCTTCCTATGATGAAGCACAACCCAATCGACCACTAAATTGGCTTAACAACTTATTAGGAAGAATTCTACATAGTAAAAAAGTTGGACAAATAGGTATACCTCTATTACAATGTTCGATAGCTTTTAAGGCATCTATACTTCGTAGGAAAGGCCCTGGTAAATGATGGTCAGACTTGACTCTACTAGGATTTGCAACCACTACTTATACTTATGAAAACAATAATGCATATCATACAACCAGAGCTTCGATGTAGGCAACTGAAGCCATCGTAAATGATCTAGCCTCTCCATCACAAAGATTATTGTCCTAATTCAAGCCATAGAGGCAAACACCACTTCACCTATAGACAATTTAACTAAGGCATCATAATTGATTGTATTGCCTATGGGAGGCTGCCAAGTGGATAAACTTAAGCTCTGTTTATAGAAATTGGATTGATGGATTGTTAGGAAGCTCACTGCTTGACTGTGATCAGGTCTAGGGAAGATTGAGTGCAATGCTGCAATAAACCATTAGGAGCTATTTTGCTTTGAATTTGCATAAATGGAGAAGGTAGAAGCGGCCAAATGATCATAGAGTCGATCATGAACTTGCGGCATCCTATTAGTGCTAAATGAATGAGATTGCAGTATGGGGCTTAAATCTGCACCCAGTTGCACAACTAGAGTGCACAATCTCTTGTAGGCTAACATCATAGTAGAGATTCTAACCCCTTGTTCCTTCTTTCACTTTTTGCAAATAATGTCTAGTTTCATAAAGGATGTCTTAGTTACTACAATGATTGAGGTCATAGTAGGACTGCGCTTTTTGAAATATGCTTTAATTGGCTATTTTGTGCTTAATGTTACAAAAATAACACTTAAATCTCTTATTATCTAATTTTAGGCCTTCAAGATATTGATTTAAAGAAAACAATGGATTTCATGAAGACCAGAAGTTGTTTTTTAGGGAAAAGAAGATGATATGTAATCAACACAACTTTGACATGCCCATGTCTTTTGAAATTGCTAGAGACATGCCAAAGAGAGATAAATTAGGAAATAAGATTGACACACCTTGGTGACATGACCTTGTCTTAGCCGTACCACACCTAGATTAGATTGAAATCAAGAATAGAGAGTTACACATCTTCCAAACACAACCATGTTATTCCCCTATCCTAGCTAATGTTCGACATTTTCTAAAATCGACTTAAAATTGGGAAATTCTTGCTTGTACTTGACGAAAAAGGCAACTCAGGATGTTTTAGAAAAGATGTGAGGACTTCAAGTTTCACATTTATAAGGATTGATAATTTTCCTATCTTGATGATCTACTTACTTACTTTATAGCCTTTTTCTTGTTAATTAAGAAAAGAAGACTTTCTAGTTTTTTAGACTTCAGCTTTCCTATTTTAGGAGTTGAAAACTTTATTTTTAAAGCTTGGCAGACATCTATATAAGGGAAAAAAAAAACCCTTTGGCAAAGACAACAATCATAATTTAGCTAGGTAGGTTTGCTAAACATTGTTGCCTAGTGGCTAGGCATATGGGGTTACTTAATGAACTTAATGTATATTGGCCTAATAAATAAAGAATTGTTAGTGATAGATGTCAATGTTAAAATACACATACTAAATTGATCCAAACATCAATCATTAGAAACAAAAAATCAAATGAAGTCAATGGAAGTCAATTGGAGTCATGTATGAACTTAACAGCTAAACTTTTTAAAATTCCAAAATTAGCCTTAAAATAAAAACCTATATTTAGAAAATTCAAAAGTAATTCAAATATTAAAATAAATTAAATTAGAAAATAATAGTTCTTTAATAGAAAAGTTTTAGTGGGAAACTCAAAATAGTGTAGTTAAGAGCTTTTATTTTTGCAAAATTACGATTTTATCCTAAACTGGGAACTTACAAAAATAAAAAATTGAAAATTTGGTAATCATAAATAAATTAGACTTATTTTAGATATTTAAATTATTGTTTGCCGAAGAGGTAAATTAAAAACCTTAAACTGTTAAAAACTAGCTAAGATTATTACACATGCAAGATTTAGATGCTCAAGATCATGCCACATGGCATAATCCGAGAAGGGGATCATTTTTGCCTTATCTAAAACCCTAATCCTAACCTTTTCCTTGCATATATAAATATTCGATTACCCTAATTTTGCCACCCTTCTAGGAAATCCCTCCCAAAACACTTAAGTAAAATTCTTTAAAACCCTAATCCCTTTTTGTGTCATATAACTTGGTTTAACAAAAACTTAGCACTAATTAGTTGATATGGTATCTTTCATTCAAGTGAAAGTGGAGGATGAAGTAATGTTAGAAGATGATGGAGACCCCCCATCATAACAAAATTCATGTCAAGGTAAGCATGAGATTTTAAGATATTATAATATAAGTATTTTAGCATTTTAAGCATGAAAACTGACTTAAGTGAGTTAATACATGTTTAAGGTGTCACGAAATCAAGTTTTTGAGTGATTTTGGAGCTTCAAAAGCCCTCTTGCAATTAATGCAAATAAAGATGATTATTGAGGAAGGACTTTGAAACTAACACTGTATATTGGGGATTGAGCATGTTTTAGGACTCAGATTTTATTGTAAATAATGTTAGAGTTGTAAAATGAAGAATTCATGCATAAAAGTTTTGAGAATTTTAGAAAAACTTTGGAGAATTTGGCTATTGTTGTCATTTAAGTGTTTTGAACTTTCAAACTTTGATTAAACATGTTTCTAAGAAGTAAGGAGTCGAAATGGGCAAAATTTGCAATTTGAACGTAGTTGTCTGACCCTTTTATACCCCAAAACGTCATCTGAAAACTCTTTTTGTTGGAAAAGCTGAGTTTAAGTTTGAAACAATGAAAATCTAGAAAAATACGGTCAATACAAGGGTTTATGAATCAAGCCATGTAACCCTCTGACCCAAAAAATATGGAAACTTACTTTCCTAGAAGGACACGACTAGTATACGAGGTCATGTATTTGCCCATGTTCCTCTTTGAAATTTAGAACTCAAAGGGATCAAGTTTTTTTGGAAGAACAAGGCCAAAACATGGGGTCATGTATTTCCCTGTGTTTCTCTTTAATCTTAAACTCAATTATTCCCAGAAAAACACGAGGGATACACGGTTTTGTGTATCATCCCATGTACCTTTCTGACCCTAAACCAAGATGGTCTATAGCCAATTCACGGGATAAAGTATTTGGTTGTGTAAAAGAACATGGCCTAATACATGACCGCAAGGACCTACCCATGTACTTTACCGTCCCCCTCATGACTTTGTCAATTCTCACTTGAATCATACAAAACTTGACTTGGTTCTTCCCTTAAGCTTAAATACCTTCCAAGAACATCAAAACATAAATCTAACAAGTACTAATACCCCATTTAAATGTACATCAACCAAATACATCAAGCCTAAAATGTTTTACACAAACTTTTGTTCTGTTGGTAGTGCATGATCCAACACGCAGGACATATTCTTGGTCGTGTAAAGGAACACGACCAGTTACATTAGCCATATATCTAGAAATATATTCCCTTGTAATGTTCGCATAGGCTTGTGAATGACCCATGCTTTTCCTAATCTCCTTCTTTAGGTTTAAACATCCTTTAATGAGATTCATCAATAGGTACAACTAAAGTTATGCATCTTAATAACGATATAAATTGAGTAAAGT
The DNA here is from genome assembly GCA_024138025.1 of Combretum micranthum. Taxonomy (NCBI): domain Eukaryota; kingdom Viridiplantae; phylum Streptophyta; class Magnoliopsida; order Myrtales; family Combretaceae; genus Combretum; species Combretum micranthum. The sequence continues at coordinate 24,721 of JAMXBD010001585.1, forward strand.
TAGTTAGTCTTTGACTAATATCTGACTTTAATTATGAACAATTTCTAGACATCATGCATTAGAAAGGGATTTGAAAGCTCACACTATTTGAAAGGTATGTAGTAATTATGTGTTACATGCTAGGGTAGTACTAATAACCGGACTAAGAATTTAGACTCAGCTTAATTGTGTGATGGATGTTGCTTGGCTACTTACTCTAGGAAGTGGTACTCTCCAACTAGGTTGCAAGCCTAATTGTAACTTTGGGATGATATGGTAGTTTAGGTGCTTAGGCCCCCATAGAATATGTGGTTAGACTTAACAAGTAGTCAATAGGGAAATTTCCCAGATCGGGTAGTTGATTAGAAGCAGGTGCAAAGTTGTGATGAGTTATACGGCGTATGAGACCCTATATAAACTATTATGATGGACCATGCTTGTTGGTGGCAACCTGTGAGAGAATGACTTGGATGAGATTATTTCCTTCCTCTCTTTTTCTGGTAAGTTACTGAGACTTATCAAATGCCCCTCTTTGGTGCATGATCCTCTAAAGGAACCTTACCCCTTTTGTTTAGCAGGAGTCATGAGTACTCTTGTGCGTGTTGATATTTCTATGACCTAGGAATACTTGTTTGTTGGCTTAAAAATTTAATCAAACTTAGCTTGTGACTGTTGCATTAGCTTAGGCATGCATTGCATGCATATATGTGCTTGATAACTGTGTACTAAGCTTTGCGACTCATTCTTTAACATTTCAGTTTTGTTGAATGTCTATCAAGGAAGAGAACTTCAAGGGATACTTCAAATAGGTAGCAGTGTATAAGACACAAATTTATTATTTTATCTAAACTAGATGTCTATAATTAGACAATTAATATCTATTACATTTTAAAACAAACCATTAGGTCAAAAATGTTTTTCCTAAATGAATTAAGTTATCTAATGGGCCATGTGTGCAATAGTTAGGATAAAGCATGTTTTTTTATATCTATTTTTCAAACAAGTCAAATTGTATGGGTTACAATAAACCTGGATCATGGAAAACATATGGCACTTTGTTGAAATTTTTTGAAAAACTAATAATGAATTCTCAAATTAAAATTTAACTACAATCCCACTCAATAAAGAAATGTCTTGCACATATTGCCTGAAGGTAATATGTGCGACATAGCTATTATGCCCTACTGGGGCTGAGGCCATTACATATGCTTGGGTTGTGGATTAGGTTATTGTAATCTATTAAAGATCGAACATTTAAACTAGTTTAGCCGATCATTTAAGCCATGAATTTACTATGTGGATAGATAAGTTAATGATGTGGTATTATAACTAATATGAGTTGGGACATCTACAATAAAAATGTAATCTTGTAGCTATGATATATGTGTAACCTCAAAGAAATTTTCGTAATTTAGAATTAATAATGAGGCACGATATCATATGAATATAATGGTTTAAGATATTTGTATAGCCAACTAGATCATAAATGATAGTATAGAGATAAAACATTAGTAATGAAACATTCTCGATAAGATTAAGGAATATTATCCGATCACGTAGATCAAAACCCTAATATTATTCAATAGCATAAGACTAAAATCCTGCATAACAATTTAAAATTATAAAAGAAACATTATATATAATATAGAAGCTTAATTCTCAAATTAAATACTCTAATTTTATGATAGACAACAAATTTGTTCTTTTGTATATAAATATTCTTATGATACCCAAATTAGGTAAGTAAAACCCCTAAAATATTCAATCGCATAAACATAAAACATTAAATATTAACTCTAAAGGATTAAAAAAATATTAAATAAAACATGGGGACTAAGTTTTGCGTCATGAACTTCCACCCCATGCTCCACCGCAGCAGAGGGGGCGCCCCTAGGCTCTCAAGCTACCTTAGATAGGGATCATGATGCTAGGTATACTAGCCCTCCTAGCGCACCCTCAAGCACAACTAAGACACTAGAGGTATTATGTAACGACTTGGACCTATACCCACTAAAGTATTTTTCGCTTTGACCAAACATCGCACGGTTTTGTTCTTTTGGTGCCAGCGCTTCCTAGGGGGTCACCCATCCTGGGATTGCTCTATCTAGAGCATGCTTAACTTTATAGTTCTAACAAACTCTAAGCCATTACACTTGAAAATGCCTCTGTGATTAAAGTTTCACGATCTATATTTGAAGGGTATCACATTGTGATTATATGTGCCCTTAGTAATTCTCTAATAACTAACAAATTTGTTCTTTTTCTCATCAATAATTACCTTAATCATTACTTTTGTCCTATATGTATTAAGACTTCATTAATGAACATGAGAAATATCCTCCCCATGCATTAAATGCTAAAAATGGCAAGGAAGACAAAGCCGATCATTATAAATATTTTCTAAAAATAGAAAAACCTAAGGAAATCCAAGCCTTAAATTTTGAAGTGACATATACCCTTTCAATTTTTGAAAAGTTAACCCTTTGATTTTACCAAGGGGCAACGAAGACAATTTAACTCCCATTGGCTCCTAACTAAACTCTAACTCTGACATCATCGTTGTAAGATATTAAAATATTGTCAAATCATCTTAATTCACCTTATTTCACTTCTAAAATACCCCCCACACTATCATGCACCCTACCCCATTGTAGCCCCCTTTCTTTCTCCTCTTCATTTCTTACTCCAAGACATGAAAGAAAATATTACCCATTCCTCTCTACTTTATACATTCCTTTGAGAAATCACCTACATTAACCATAACTAAAACTTCTAGCAAGATCATTCGTCAAAGCTACTCAGCTAATAAGGTAAGGTAATCCTCATAAACTAATTTTAATACTTGATTATTTAAATCAAAAGTTTGATCACTTCCCTCTCTTTCCTAGAAGTGACATCAACAACTTTAGAAGCGGGATCCATCATCACTTTTAACTCAAACCAAGGTAATCATCCTAAGACTTATGTTCATTATAAAGATTAAGAAGAAAATCAAGTAAAAATTTGACCTAAACTAACTATAATAAGCTTCAATGTTTCAGTAGGCCTTATAAACATGCTATCAAGACCATTTTATTCTAAAACCCTTGGATGATTCAAGTAAAATAGCTAATTAGAAAGGTTTAACAAGTTAACTTGCCAAATGGAAGAAAATATATGTATGTATGTTCGACTACTGTGCATAGGAGCATTGTTCATGTTCTATCCGAGGTTTATTTTCATGATCTCTTTTATAACCAAGCTTATATAAGTAAAGGATGAGTTAATGAAAGAATTAAAGTGAAAATCAAGGTAAATACCCTTGCAAGTTTCAACCACCATAAGGAAAAGGCCAACCTGCTTTATAATCAAGTAATCTTATGATCGGATAAATTACACAAGAAGGTCACAACGTTTAATGATAACTTTATTTGAGGTCACAATGTTTCGAGTGATTAAAAAGAGGTCACAATACTTAGAAAATGGGTTAATTGAGTTCACCAGTGACATGTGTCAATAGAAGAAAAATTTAAAATTAAACTAAGAAGATTTGCCACGTTATGACACATGTCAATTGTGACCTTAATTAACCCACTTTTCTAAATATTATGATCTTTTTTTAACCATTTGAAATGTTGTGACCTAAAATAAACTTACTTGCTAAATGTTGTGATATCTTTTTAACCTCTCGAAACGTTAAGACCTCAAAAGAACTTACCCCCAAACATTATGACTTTTCGATGTAATTTACCCTATATCTATAATATAATGTGAGTCTATGAATATAAAAGCAAGAATCAAAGTTAAGAAGCTTAGCAATAATTTGATTAATTTTAGTAAATGACTTATATTTAAACTAATAAGATCTTAAAAGTGGGTAATCATCTTGATAAACTTGTGCATATGACCTATTTAGAGCATACATCCACAACTATGGTAGGATAATAAGAAAACATGATGGATCCAAGTTCAAACCTTAGATTAATCAATATATCATAAGTAGAAAATGAGTTTTATAAATATAACATCACTAAAATATCAAATAAAAAGTAAAATACTTGTGAACAGGAAAATATAGGTCTCGACTCCATGTAGGATAGATGATATTATGATGATTTATTTATAAAACTCACATTAAGGCCCATAAGGTGATAATTTAGTAATATTTGTTAGATTAAGATGATAAAGGGAGAAAAAAATATACACATAAACGTGTGTGTGTGTGTGTGTGTCATCTAGCATGAAAATATGAGACAACTAACTTTAGTTCAATACAAATCATGAGTAGAATGAATAATATCACATAATAGTTGAACCCATGTGATCAAATAAGGAAATGAAAGTAACATAGGATTATAACCCTCATATACATGCTTTCAGCCAAGCATGATATCATAAACAAAGATCATGTATGATTATTGAAATGTATGAATCTAAGGTTAAAATGGTTATAGAAAAAGTGGTCATATGATTAAATTAGAAAAAAATATGCAAATAAGTTAGATATACGTTATATGCATACCTCTTGGCCCTTTAGATTTTAAGAAAGAAAAATAATTAATTTATACAATTTAGTAAATTAATAGAAATTACATGAAAAGATCTTTCCAATGCTTATTCACATGCTTAATACAGATTTAAAATGAGTATAATATGCTTAGTTTAAGAATAAGAGGTTAAAATTGGCAATTAAACGTTATTTAGAGCACTTTTTCTATGAATTTAGGTTTCATGCATGCCTATAGGTCAATTCAAAGAAAATGATAAAGTAGGCTCCACAAGCATTAAAACAACTATTTAATTGCTAAAATAGGATTAGAAACAGGAAAACTATATCCTAAGTTTATGATACTTAGGCACAAATAAGGCTTTCTATTTAATTATGAATAATGAAAAAAATGTACTTGAACTTTTGCAAAAAGAACAATAACGTATTTAAAGTTTGGTTTTGGATAATTTGGTACTTGAATAAAGTTTTTGTTGACTTTTTTCATACTTAAAGTTCGGTTTTGACAATTTTGGTATCTAAAAGACTTTTCTGGACTTTTTTATACTTCATTTCACTTGCTTTAGATATGGAAAAAAGTCAATGAAAACTTTATTCAAGTACCAAATTGTTCAAAACCAAACTTTAGATACCTGATTATTCTTTTTTAGAAAGTTCAAGTATCAATTTTGTTATTAACCCATTCAAATATGTTTATAATAATATTGTTATCATCTTATTATAGGAAATTCAGATAAATTCTAGATTTTCCAATTGATTATTATGATTAATGAGCAAGATGGATAGGTAAGTTACTTAGATCTATCACACTGCTTATGTTTGTAGCATAGTGATATTCAACTTAAAAAGATTAATGAAATTGATTGTATGTGGGGACATAGGAATGTGTGGTGCTTGGTGGTTAAATTGGTTACCAACTCACTCTATTAAAAGTGGCAGATCATTGCTTGTTAATATTTGTTTTGATATTCTTGTTGAGTGTTTATGACTGAGTAGTCACATAATTAACTAGACTACTTAAATCTATTGGTTGTATAATAAATTGTCACGTATTGCACGACTTGCATATTTGTATTATTTTGAAGTTACCCTACTATGTGTTAACATTTTGGATCTATGGATTTGCTTAGTATTTCTAGATGAGAAATGCCTAGTTTTACTCAAGGTTTCCAGTAGTTATGCTTGGTTTTATGAGAATTAGTTGGTACCTAAAGGAACGTTGTCCATGGTGTTGACCTGGAGTTAGTTAATACTTAGTAGAATTTCTAAGGTCAAAGGGTAAGTAAAGATGATTAAAATACTTAATTGTAAAGGTGATAAGTAAATGTGTGTGTATTGCTCCTTTTCTTGGTTATTAGTCTCTCCCGAGCATGGTCAAGTCAAATCTAGTTTATGATAATCCCAGTGTGAGGGCACAAATCTACACTCTGTTTAGATTTTGATCATCTAAAATTATATGTGTTTCATATGATTGAATGTTGCATTATATGTACTTGTTAATCAAACTTGTATGTTGATGCTTGATGTGGCATATGATTAGGTTACTTCACTGAGCTGTGATTTTGCTCACCTCTTTATAGAGCTTTCGAGTTTTAAGGAAGTCCAGGGCTAGTTCCTTCTAGGAATTTTGCATTGGTATGATCCATAAAGCTAAGGATGAATACATGGAGTGGAGTGCTTAAGTGGCTTATGGAATAGAATAGGATTTATTATTATAAATTATCTTTTGTCATCATTGCTATCTAAAGACTTAGTTTGCAATATGTAATAATTACTAATGATGCATGGTACTATTTAAGTTATTATGTGGCATATATATGTCCATTATTTCTTGTCAAAGCAATCTTGATCCTATTTTCATGTTGCTTTCCTTAGAGAGGCTTAGAGTGTTACACACATGTGATTCTCTATAATGTCTTTCTAAGTAGTTTAGATGGAAAACAATGACATTTGTTTACCTCATAGTATTCGATACTACTAGGGTATCTCTTGATGTGTGATAGTATGAGATACTACTACACTATCATAATGGACTAGAATATTGATATCTAAAATAGGCAACTTTTGAAGTGAAATAGTATTTGTGTCATATAGGACTCTTATGATCTAAGAATCACACATACATCCATATATATGTGTGTATGCCCACACGCGTGTGTGTATTAGAATTTGTTTCACATTTTCAACTCACAAACTCCTAGGATCCCTTATTCTTTATTTTGAAGTCATTAACTCTAAGGAGTCATGAATCAATATTTGAAAAATTGAAAGGCATATCATGCTGAAGTAGACAATAGTATGAAAATTCTAATCATTATAAGTGAGCTGCAAGGGCAGCTCACTGGTAAGAAGGGGCAAGTTGAGTGCAAGATGGGATAAAGTCCTATAATATAGGGTACCCTTAGACTTGTGTCAAAGTAGCTCTATAGTCTGTCCTACTTGATGTGGTTTTAAACATATGTAAAGAAACTGATGAGGAAGTTAGTTTTAATAGTGTAAGAAATTGTGATATTCCTTAAATAGAGGATAATGTGAGGTAATAATTAGGATGTGTTTTACTTGGTGCTGCAAGCTGGACTTTATCACAACTCTAAGGTTAAACATGCTCAGCAAAAAGAACTATCAAGATAGATAACTTGCTAGGAGATAGTTGCAATAAAGGACAAAACCTTGAAGTGATGCACATTACAACACCTTAGCATGTGGAGTTTTGGTCACCACAAAAATTCCCTCACCCTATCTATTTGGAGTGCACCTTCCTACCTCCCAATTGTGATGTTACTTTGAAAATAACTACGACACTTCAAAAGTATTCATGGGGTGAAGTTGTGATTTTGATGATCCAAGAACACAATACTTTTTTAAGGTACTCTTAAAGGGACCGGAAAATTTTCATTTTGTTACGTAAATGCAACCACTAAAAATGTATTGGGTAGGGGTACATAGTCTTAGAGCAAAACACAAAGAAGGACTTTGACCATTTATCATCTTTATATTAAGAAAGGTTCTTTTCATATCAAACAAGAGTATATCAATAACTTGTTGAATGGTAAGGTGGTCACACATCATCATGCAGGCTATTGCTCCATTATCTAACCTATAGGTTTTTCATAAAGAAGGTTTGTTTGTCATCAATTTAATGATGATGGAAGCACCGATCAACATTATCAAAACTAGTCTTTTGCTTGCTATTCACATTGACGTTAAAGGACTCAACATATCAATTGCGATTAACTTGTCATATTCGTCCTTGATTCTTTCAGTTTTGATTTGGACCCTGATGTGAGGTAAAATTCAAAACGGGATTTCAAGATTGAAGCAATCTATAATAAGCTACACTCAAGTCTAATAAGCAGACCAGTATCTAGAACAAGGATGGAGCATAACCGCTATAACTTTGGGCAATAGTAGTATCCCATTTTTAGGGTGGAGAATTATGGTTGCCATGGCATAAGGCACAAGAAGCATAAGAAAGGTAAGAACAAGCAACAACTGGTGCCTGGCTTGAACTTAGCCCTAATCAAATGTAAAGAATGTTCAAGCAAGTACAATGCATATGGAATTATTTTTGGAGTTCGATCTCACCAAGCTTATTTAGCCATGAAGGAGAGAAAATCAAGAATATTATTATTATCAAGTTTATCTGCAACCACCTCTAACATAGGGCGACCGGTGATGGAAGTCAAACACAGCGTTCATTGCTGCCGTCATGATCAAATGCTTCTTTAGCTCTTATTTTGATTTCATGTAGACCTTTTTTTTTTTGCTAGTTTACAATTTTTTAACTTTTGATTTTTCTTTTGACTTGTTCAATTGTAATTTGCAATTAAATCGATTCTCTTTAATGGTATTACATTCTAAAAATATTATATTAGCTATAGAAATAAAATGACTTTCGTTAATTATCCTATAATTATAATATAACAACTAATGCTTAACATGATAGTTCAACAAATTTTTTAACATGAAATGTTGTAAAAGCTAACAAAGTTTGCGTCTTTTAAATTTAGTTTTCTTCTTTTTTTTGTTTCAATTTTTTTTTTTCTTTTTAAACGACTCGATTGTTATTCAATTTTTCATTAACGTAAACTGGGTAATTGAATATTAATGTTTTTTATTTCGACCTTTTTTAAAGTATATTTCAAATTCTAAATTAAATAAAAATAAACTTGTCGATATTGTTGTCTGTATTTTTACGCGTAACAATATGATGATACTCATAGGAGAAAATGCTAGAATTGTTGAAAAATATAGTTTACTTAGACAATTAAGACCATCCAAAGGCACACACGGTGGCATGTGGTTAGTACAAGAGGTTGAAGTACGCAGGCATGTGGGCCAGAAGGTATGATTGCATGATAGGTATTACCGTGGTCTCACCCTCACAGAATTAATTTCGTATTTTAAAAGAAAGAAACCCTAAGTTCCAAAACTCTCCTCACTTTGCTTCAGATAATTTTCTATATTCTCTCTCTCTCTCACCCTCTCGTCTCTCTATAAGTTCTTTTCTTGCGATAAGAACAAAACCCTAACATCTGATGTTTGGTTTGCAGGTAAAAAAGAAGTAAAGTGGAGACTACTTCGAGTGAGTCTCTAACTTCTCAACTTTTACTCAATCGCAGGGTTTTGATACCCTTTTCTGCATCTTATTTTTGTATTTATATTCTTTTATAGATCTATTGCATCCAACTATTTTTTGTTTGAATCCAGTTGTTGTATGTTATGTAACTATTAGATCTAGTTCTATTGTTGTTAGATCTAGTAATTTCCTAACAGATTCTGTTACAATCGACTAATGAGCCATGCATTACAAACAGTTAATGATACATGCATCTATTATATGGTTATGTAATCCTTGAACTAAAAAAGTTGTCGCCTTGTACGATTTGTAACAGATGGCTCCTTCTTCTGTTGAAAATCGACCTTGTCCTCAAGGTCGTAAATAGATCTGATGAAAAATGTCCCAATCTTCCCAAGTAAGATCTTCTTGTGGAAGACATTCCCACTGAACTAAAACTTGTTTAAGATCTCGACCCTATTGTAAAATAATCCGACCACTTAAAATTTGAAGTGGTCGAATGAGAGGTTTTTCCTCTATTATCTCAGAAGGAAGAGATAAAGTTAGAAAATCTTGTCCCATAGCTTTCTTCAACTGTGAGACATGAAAAACATCATGTATCTTGGCTCCTGTTGATAACTCGACTCTATAAGCATAAGCCCCAATTCGCTCCACAATCTTGTATGGTCCATAAAACCGATGAGATAGTTTATGGAATTTCTGTTTGAAACAGAAATCTATTTATAGGGTTGTAATTTAAGAAACACAAAATCTCCTACCTTCAATTCCACCTCACAACGCTTCTTATCAGCAAAATGTTTCATTCTGTTTTGAGCTCTAATCAAATTATCCCTCAGAGTTTTTAATAAATCATCACGAGTTCGTAACTCCATATCCACAACTTCCACTCTTGAAACTCCTTGATAGGAAGGAATAGTAGGTGGAAAGCGCCCATAGACTAGCTCAAATGGGGCAGAATTAGCACCCTCATGGAACGAAGTATTATAAGCAAATTCAACCCATGCTAAATACTTAGTCCAGTGAGTGGGACAATCCATGACAAATGCGCTCAAATATTGTTGAGTCATACGATTCAACACTTTTGTTTGCCCGTCTGTCTATGAATGATAGGCATTACTCATCTTAAGAGTAGTTCCACTAAGTGAAAATAATTCTTGCCAAAATCTACTCATAAAAATGGGATCTCTGTCTGACACAATCGACCTTGGAAAACCATGATGTTTGACAACCATGTCAACAAAAAGAGTTGCAACTTTTAATGCATTAAAGTTGGAAGTTAAAGGTGCTAAATGATAGTACTTTGTAAGCCTATCCACAACAATAAATATGACTATAAACCCATTGGATTTTGGTAAGCAAGCAATAAAATCCATACTGATGTCCGTCCATATTTGTTGTGGTATTGGAAGAGGATGTAAAAGCCCAGCTGGCGCCCTTGCTTCATATTTAATTTGCTGGAAAATAGCACAATTGCGAACATATAATGCAATCTGTGCTTGCATTCCTTCCCAAAAAAATTCAACTGCAATCCTCTTATATGTTTTCAAAAATCCAAAATAGCCAGCTAAAGGAGAGGTATGACATTCCTTAGGGATCATAGGAATTAATGATGATTGTGATACCAGAAATAATTTGTTGTAATAGAATAAAAGAATATTCTTCCACTGAAGTAGCCATTTTTTAGGAATATCTTGTCGAACTTCTTCAATCATCTGCTTAAATTTGGCTACAGATTGATATTCTTGTTTTAAAAGGTCAATCAAATGAAAACAAGGGATTGTGTAGCTTAAATAGTGTGTCTCATTCACCTCTCTTCAGGACAAAGCGTCAGCTACTTGATTATCACACCCAGCCTTATACACAATAGAATAGTCATATCCCATCAACTTGACTAAATACTTCTATTGTTCAGGGGTATGAATCACTTGTGTTAATATCTCCTTTAAGCTTTTATGATTTGTACGAATAGTAAAATGGCTTCCCAATAAATATTGATGCCATTTTTTAACTGCTTCTACTAAAGCAAACAGTTCTCTGACATAACTAGAAGCCTTTTGCAAATGGTTGGGAAGCTTTTTACTAAAGTAAGCAACGGGATGATTGGATTGCAGAAGTACTGCTCCAATCCCAGAACTAGATGCGTCTGTCTCCACAATGAAAGGCTAGGAAAAATCTGGTAGTGCTAAAATCGATGCTTTAATCAATCCCAACTTAAGTTGCTCAAAAGCAGCTAAAGCAGCTTCAGTCCACTTAAAACATTCTTTCTTCAACATGTCTGTCAAAGGGTGAGCTATATAGGCATAGCCTTTAACAAAACGTCTGTAATATCCAGCAAGTCCCAAGAAAGCTCGTAAGTGCTTCAAAGTTTTAGGAAATGGCCAATTTTTCACAGAATCAATCTTAGCTAGATCAGGAGCTACTCCTCCATCAGCAACTATATGTCCCAAATACTCAATGGTTGACTAAGCAAAAGCACATTTGCTCTTCTTCACATAAAACTCATTGTCCAGCAAAGTTTGCAAAACTATTCCTAAATGATGTAAATGCTCCTCAAAACTCAAACTATAAACCAAAATGTCATCGAAAAATACAATAACAAACTTCCTCAAATAAGGTTGAAACAACCTATTCATAATACTCTGAAAGGTTGCTGGAGCATTACATAACCCAAAAGGCATTACAATGAATTCATAATCTCCATGATGTGTACGAAAAGCTGTTTTGTGAACATCATCAAGATACATGCGAATTTGATGGTATCTTGCTCTCAAATCCAACTTAGAAAACACTGTGACCTGTTTCAACTCATCTAATAGCTCATCTATGGTTGGAATGGGAAACTCATCTTTCACTGTGGCTTGATTTAAAGCACGATAGTCAACAAAAAACCACCACGTTCCATCTTTTTTCTTAACCAATAATACTAGAGAGGAAAAAGGACTAGAATTGTGGTGAATCAATCCTTGTTGGAACATATCTTCAACTTGTTGCTCAATCTCACTTTTCTAAAAGTGAGGATATCTGTGTGGTCTAACATTAATGGGTTCAGTATGATTCAAATGAATACGATGTTGGACTAAACGTAAAGTTATCAATGATGATGGAGACTGAAAAATGTTTGTAAATTTGCCCAAGAGGTCATCAAGTTGGCCATTGTTGGTGAATTCATGAGAATTTACTATTGTTTCTGTCTGAGCCATTAAATGGAAACAGAAGGCAATACCATCTATTTCCCATAAACATTTAAACTGATTATGATTAATCAAGGCTCCATTATTCATATGAACCCAATAATTCAACCTGGTGACCTCTTTCTTAAAAGTCATATCCATTCTCATGTAATCAATAGTGATTGGGCCTAACCCTTGTAACCATTGAACCCCCAAAACCATCTTTGTACCCTAAATGGGAAAACATAAAATGTTTCTCGAAATTCATTATTCTGAATTTGTAGAGGAATATCTACACATTAGCCTTCACAATTAAGCCTATCCCCATTTCCAATCATCACATCAAACTGGGAAGTCGGAAAAACAGTAAGATTCAAACGTTTAACTGCTCTTGTTTGAATTAAATTGTGAGTACTACCACTATCAATCAATACACTAATAGATTGCCCATTTACATACCCCTGAAAACGTAAAGTCTTAGGAGTAAGTGCTCCTGCCAAAGCATGATAGCTAACTAAAGAAGGTTTCGCAGTCACATTAACATCCCCAAACACAGGCTCCTCCTCATCTCAATCAATCTCACTCATCAGTAGCAAAAATTTAGGTTTGCACTTGTGGTTTCGAGAAATTTTTCATCACAATTAAAACATAATCCTTGTTCTCGTCGAGTTTGCATTTCTTGTGGGTAAGTCGCTTTATAGGTAATGAGGGTTTTTCCTTAAATTGGATTATAGAAGATGTAGCAGTAGAAATGGGAGGTTTAGAAAATTGGAGAGTAGGTTTAGGACTTGAAGAAAAAGGCCGATAGAAATGTGTTTGGTCATTGTGTTTGGTTTCAAAAAGTTTGGCAAAGATATAGCTTGGACAAGTGTTTGAGGTTTATGTAATTGGACATCTCACTTCAAAAATGGCTTAAGGCCAGAAATGAAGCAGCTAATAAGAAAGCTTTCATGCAAACCAACAACTCTATTTGATAAATACTCAAAAGAACTTCGATATTTTGTTACTAAATGAGTTTGAGTGAGTTTAGCTAATTTACCTTGCGGATCTTCAAATTCAGATGGCCCAAAATGAACTTTCAAATCCTCCGAGAATCTAGGCCATGTTGTAATTAAATGGTTTAATTCCATCTACTGTATCCACTCCAATGCCTAATCTTCCATAGCAAAAGAAGCAATAAGCAATCTTTATTCATTAGGAATATCATGAAAATTAAAGAATTTTTCGTTTTATAGATCCATTGAATCGGATCACCTCCTTAAAACTTTGGAAACTCCAGTTTAATGTTCTTCAATAAAGAATCGGATAACCCCGAAAATGATGAACTTGCATTCATATGTTCCAGATTCCCATGATTGTCAACATTCAAGTTCTGATTTGAATTCTTAGGTAAACTATCAATCTTGTCATTCAATGCTTTAATGGAATCTTGTAAAGAATTGCTTAAAGATTGCATCGAATCATTCATCTGCATTTGCATTGTTCTCATAGTATCAGCTAATGAGGCCACTACTGCTTGCAATTTATCCATATTTGACTGTTGCATGATGAATTTCTGAGTTCTTGATCTTGGCATGAACGACGAGAGCACCAAATATTGCCGTGGTCTCAACCTCACAGAATTAATTCCGTATTTTAAAAGAAAGAAACCCTAAGTTCCAGAACTCTCCTCACTTTACTTCAGATAAGTTTCTGTATTCTCTCTCTCTCACCCTCTCGTCTCTCTCTAAGTTCTTCTCTTGCGATAAGAACAAAACCCTAACATCTAATGTTTGGTTTGTAAGTAAAAAGGAAGTAAAGTGGAGACTACTTTGAGCGAGTCTCTAACTCCTCAACTGTTACTCAATCGCAGGGGTTTGATATCCTTTTTTGAATCTTATTTCTGTATTTATATTCTTTTACAGATCTGTTACATCTAGCTATTGTTTGTTTGAATCCAGCTATTGTGTTATGTAACTGTTAGATCTAGTTCTATTGCTGTTAGATCTAGTAATTTCTTAACAGATTCTGTTACAATCGGCTAATGAGCCATGCATTGCAAATAGCTAATGATACATGCATCTATTATATGGTTATGTAATCCTTGAACCAAAAAGGCTGTCGCCTTATACGGTTTGTAGCAATAGGCTTGAGCATGCAAAATCATCAGCATATAGGTAAGCATGATGCATAAAAAAATTGATGAAATCGAAAATATAAATTGAAAAATCAATCTGCTAATTCATTAATTTTCGACTAAGGTACTTTTTTTTTCGATTTATAACTAATCGAAACTAATGGTGTTCATGAGCTAGTAAAAAATACATATGTATATATTTAATACATAAATATAATTAATATTTCAAAAATATAATGTATTATTGAATTATTAGAAGTTGGTACATGTATTAATTGGAACATTTATATTTTAATTATTGTGTTGTTGTGTGGTAATCAGGATTACGAAGAAGATATGAAGTTTTATTTTGTGTAACATTATTATTAAATTTTAAGACTTTTGAGCTGATATCATATTTATATTCTTGATTTGTTGATTTTATTGTTATTTCATTTGTTAATATGTAATTTTTTTGTGCAATTATATTATTTGACTAGTTAATTTGTAATTTCCTAATGTAATTATGAAACAAAAAGTCTATTATTTTATGATTATAAATTGAAAATATGGTTAATTGCAACTTTCAGTCAATGATTAAAAACCAAAAGAAATTGGTTGACGGTTAAGGGACTGATTTCACCACTCATCCGTACACTTAATATATTAGTATTGCTGTTTTCTTTTTCCATTAATGACATTTTCTTTTTCTTTATTTTTTTTCCGGTATTCATATATATTTTTTCACCCCTGTCTCGGTGAATAAATGGAATAAAGAAAAGAATATTTTATATTATAGGAATGGAGTTCAATGAGATAATTGATACATGCAGAAAAAATCAAAACATACTAATAATAATAAATAAAACAACAACAACAACAACAACATATTTTTGTGTCTTACATAATTATTGGAAACAATAAAATAAAATAAAGTTATTCCTATATGTACTCCATATTTACTGTCTTTATCTGTGCAATGCTTATACATACAAGTAAATGGTCAACACTGTACTAGATTCTCTCTTTACTGGGATATGTGTTTTATGTACTTTTAATTGAGGATACATCAAGAAGAATGGGCTGAGGAGAGGTCAACTTGGAAGCTTTAGAAGTTGTAGACAAACAACGATTTGTCCTCCGTGATTTTTTCTTGGAGAAAGATACGTTGTTTCTTTGAAAACAATCACCCGTGCAATTACCTTTCAACTTGTGAAGTGCACACCCACAATTGCGATGGTATGGTCGTTGCTCGTTATTGATATCATTAAATGATAAGCTTCCAACCACATCAACGACAGACCGAAGCATCATCTGTGCTGCTACGGTGGCCATTGTTCTCTCCCCTCTTTCCCTTACTTTTCTCTGTCTTTCCTTGCTAAACCACCTGCGTCTTTGCAGGTAGTTGGCGTGTATAATGAAAGGACGAGGTTCCAAATGCTTACTACTTAAGAGATGAATAGTGATATTTCAAACATGCACTTACCCATGAATAAATTATATAGCAGTAGCAATTCTTGTGTGCTGCTATGGTCTAGATAATTACTAAGGATGGATTTTGTTGCCTTCAAGAATTTTTTCTTTATTGCTTTCGTGTTTCCCTAAACTAGTCTTCACAAGGAAGTTGTGAATAAAAGAGAAATCCTACAAGTTAAAGAGTTTTAGTTACATAGGAACCTCCAAAGGAAAATGACTTTTGCGGTTTGTTATTCCCGCTTTGTTCTTGACGGCATGTTCGTTTGTAACAGATTTCTGTTAATGCTTTTATATTGTGTTGAAATCCAAAGTAAGGCAAAGAGTAGATTCTACATTATTCTAGGAATTTTAAGGTGATTTTGTCTTTGAGCTCTCGAAGAGAGAGTTATGTTTTCATTTGCTTTTTCAGCAATTGTATGGTGTGGTGTAGCGGTTACAAATTTGAATTAAATAATTAATTATCAATACCTAAACTAATTACTACAATTAATTCACCAATTTCACTACCCAATTTTTGTTTAGTCAATTCAAGTTAATTGCAAGATTACCTAATCATCAAATCCCTACTAAGTCTTTATATAATTTTCTAATTCATGCAATGATTTTATTAGTATTCTTGAACGGCAGAATTTCTTTATTGAATTAATATCATTCTCAAAATTACTTATCCTTAACCCTAAGTTATTCAATTGGAATATTTTCATAATCAATATTAATCTATAATTGCATTAAGGTCAACCACACCTAGGTTTTTACCTAATACAGAAGATTTATGTGTTCCTATTTTCAAGATCACATGCAAATCCCTTCAGTTATGTAAATCTATTTATAATAGTGACTTCTCAGTCAACTAATATAAAATCTATTCAAGAATTAAATACCTAAAAAATATGAATTCAAGAAAATAAGAAAGCACACATAATTGAATTCAAGAAAAACTACCAATGATTGAATCCAAAACAATCCCAATTATATACTACATTTATAGTTCTTCTCAGTATAGATAAAAGAACTACTCCTGCCTAGATCTCATACATAATAACTACATAAAACCCCTTTAATGATTTGGTCTCGCAATCATTCATTGTCTTTTAAGCTCTTGACTTGCTTTGTTCTCCATCTCTATCTAAAACTCTCTCAAATATGCTAAAAGTTCCATTTTGAATGAAAGGAGGGCACTATTTTTATAATAGAGTAAAGATTTGCTTAACATGGCTACTAACATGACCATGTTTGAATTTGTCTTTAATCAAATCTTTAAGAAAATCATTATAGATAGACTAAACACCACTCTAAACACAAGCCTCTATTCATGCTTTTGATCACTTCTTTTTCGAATTTCTGGCAAACATGATTGCAAACACGAGTTGTCTTAGTTGTATTATTTTGTTTCAAGCACAACTTCAACATCAAGTTGTGCTCCAATGCATGTTCTATTTCTATTTAAATACAACTTTAATATGGGATCATGTTCCACTCGTGTTCAAGCTTAGTGTAGCTCTGTTGAAATCTAGGAAAACATGATCTAAACAAGTTATGTTTTTACTCATGTTAGCTTCCACTTCTTCACACTGCTTCAAATCTTAGCCAAAACCATTGAAATCCTTCTAATTCCTTAAGCTTAAATAACATATTAAAGCCCTAAAACCAAAATTTTGATAAATGAATATCAATTTTCTTAAAGTAGTTATCAAAACAACAATATATCTTAAAATGTTGTATCTAAATTACGATACATAGTTTAACACTCATCAATCAGAACTCTCAAATTGTGTAGTGACATCGATTAAGACACATTTTGAATTCATATTTAAAGAGATTATTTGCTTAAATAATTTGAGTTCGTGCGTATATAGAAGAATAACTAGAAGTACACTTTTTAAAATTCAAATTAGATGCATATATGCTTTCTCAAATTTGTGTAAACATGTTATTTACCTTAGAGAGATTGATATTTAACAAGTTAATCGCATAAAACATCCCTTTGGACAATGTCAAAATCACCACATGAATTTGGTTTGCTTTTCTCTCTAATTTTTTCCAGTAAAAAATACCAAAAAAATTTAAATTGTTTAATATTACACCCAATCAAATTTATATAACAAATGCCCTCTATTTATTAAACTTAAATGTCTCCATTCTGTGTC
Source organism: Combretum micranthum (assembly GCA_024138025.1). Lineage (NCBI taxonomy): Eukaryota > Viridiplantae > Streptophyta > Magnoliopsida > Myrtales > Combretaceae > Combretum > Combretum micranthum. The sequence continues at coordinate 42,653 of JAMXBD010001585.1, forward strand.
TTTTCTTCCCTGTCTCCGTAATTTGAACATAGATACCATTATTTACCTGCTGCATAGTTAGACATGATTTTATATACTAATATGCCAAAAATACATGAATTTGTATAATAATATGCTTCAAAATATGTCTAAAGAGAGTTTTTGATATGGAACAACTCTTGATAAACCATTTAAATTCGGGCCACAAATCATAACTCGATATTACTTTGAAATAAATATATAGCCTTGCCCATTATTCAACAGTTTTCCTTAAGCATGGTAACTAGTAAGTAATTAATTCATCAATTGAGAAAGGTTTTTGATGTAACATTGTAGCTAATTCTTAACATGTAGGATAACTTTTAAACTAAATTCTGTTGTTGATTGATACTACCCATCAAACTATTGCTATTCACCACTGGTGTATTAGTACACTAGTATATATATTTTTTACACTAGGTGAATCAAAGAGGATAAGGAAAAGAATGTTTTATGATATATGAATGGAATTCAATAAGAAACTTAAAATAAGCAAAAAATAATTGAAATAAACTGATAATAACAATTAACAAACAACCACGTGTTTGTGCAACTTACATAATCATTGCAAAAAATTATAAAATAAAATGATTCCTATGTACTCTATATTTACTTGCTCTATCTGTGCAGTCCCTATACAAAGGGCTTTGTTTATATAAGCAAAATGGTCATCTAAGTACGATATCCTCTCGATAAGCGTTTTATGTACTTTTAATTGAGGATACATGAAGAAGAATGGGCTGAGGAGAGATCAACTTGGAAGCTGCAGAGGTGGTTGACAAACGTAAATCTGCTCTCGGTGAATCTTTCCTAGAGAAAGATATGTTGTTTCTTTGAGAACAATCACCGGCATTTACCTTTCAACTTGTGAAGTGCACACCCACAATTGCGATGGTACGGTCGTCGTTCGATATTAATATCATTGAACGATAAGCTTCCAACTCCGTCAACGACACACCGAAGCATCATCTTTGCTGCTACGGTGGCCATCGATCTCTCTCTCTGCTCTTTCTTTTCCTCTCCCTTCGGTCTTTCCTTGCTAAACCACCTGAGATTTTACAGGTGGTTAGTGTTTATATAAATTGATGGTATTTAATTTCCTTATGCTTACTATTTACGAGTTGATTCAATGATATTGCAAACATTCACTTACCTATGAATAGATTATATAGTAGTAGCAATTCTTGTATGTTAATGTGGTCTACATAATTACCAAGGATGGATTTTGTTGCCTTTAAGAATTTTTTTTTTTTTCTTTATTGCTTCGTGTTTCCCTAAACTTGTGGTCACAAGGAAGTTGTGAATAAAAGAGACATCTAGAAGTTAAGAGAGCTTTAGTAACTTAGTTCTTTCCTAGGAAAAACGACTTTTGGTCTTTGTTATTCCTGCTATATTCTTGACGGCAAGTTCGTTAATAACGGATTATTTGTAGATGCTCTTATACCGTGTCGAAATTCTACATTCTAGGAATTTAAGGTAATTTGGTGCTTTAGACCTCTCTCAATGAGTGTGTCATGCTTTCATTTTGTCTTTTCTCCTCATTTATCGAGAAGCGGTTCGATAAAATAGGATTTGTGGTGACGCTCTTTGTATTATTTTGCGATAGTAGTGTCGACATGCCAAATGGATCTCCCTCGAGTTTCCAATCATCCGTCAAGAAGTGGATTCGCAAATTACCAATTGATGCGCATTTTGCTTTTTAGTTAATCAAAAACTGGATTAAAGAGGGAGCTTTGAATATTCAGTTCGGTGTTAAATTTTAGCTCAAAATTTTGTTTTCTCAAGAGTCGTCTACAATCTAAATGACATGTAGAAAATTAATTTTACAGTGTTCAATAAAAAAAATATAGGGTTAATTACAAAATCATGACATGCGTTTTAGTCAATTTGTAAACATATGATCTGTATTAACTTTTTTTATTTTTTTGAGTTTCATATAAAATTATGAATATAATTAATTACTATTAGAGATATATGTGTTATAGTTTTATTGGTCTAAAAAAATTAATTTAATAAAAATATTACTAAACAAAATTAAATATATGAAGTATTAAAAATTATTTTAAAAAATGAGAAAATTGAAAATATAAATTTTATGACTAATAAAATATTAGCATGTGTCATTATAAAATTGTTAAATAACATTAACAATTTTCATTGAAATTTTTTTTTAACATATAAATTTTTAATAAATTTTTTTTAACATACAGATGGCTTGAGTTTCATTAAAAATTGTTAATGTTATTTAACAATTTTCAATGAAACTCAAGCCATCTGTATGTTAAAAAAAAAATAATACAGGTCATGTGTTTGCAAATTGGTCAAAACACAGGTAAGCTTTTTTGAATTAAGCCAAAAATATATCCAAATACAAAGAAATTTAAATTTACAACTTTAATATAACTATATATTCAAATACAATAAGCAAAGAGTTTCCGTTTACCATGTGGTTGGTCATCTAAATATCATTAAGGGCCTTTTTGGATTGTTAGGTTTTTATTAGTATCGATTCAGTATTGGTTTAGTTTGGTCAATTTATAAATAAAACCATCAGTTTTTCATTAGTATCATATTAGTATCGGCTCAGTATCTGTTTGATAACAAAACAACAACGATACCAAAACGACGAACCAAAAAGACCCTATCAAGGCTCTCAAAAATGTTTTATTAGCAAGAAAACTAAGGGAAAAATCCCACATTGTGAGATTTCTAATGGAAAAGAGCCACTATGGGCTCTCAAAATGGTCTGACACTTAAGAATATCATATCAAGCTCCAAAGATTTACTAAAATTATTTTAGCTCCCATAGAAAAATAACTAAGGTAAACTGAAGTACCATCTTTTAAATTTTGATTAGATAAATATATATCATTAGAAGTATTGATATGCATTTTTACCTTAAAAAAATTTTCCAGAGTTTATGATTTCTGTATGGATGATGTGAAATTAGTGCATGACTCTCTCCTTTCTCTCTCTTGATTATAAAAAAGACCCATGCCTAGTTGGTCTAAATCTCGAGCACATATAAGGTTAGTAGTTTCACCATCAATTTAGTTAATTGTTTTGTAAGGGGAGTGGTATTAAATTATTTATTTCTAATCATTATCATTAGGTTTCATGAAACACACATAAGGTTTTATGTTTCCCTCTTATATATGTTCCATAGTGGCTCTTTGCCCCTACATACATACAGGATTTTTACCACGATCTATGGTTTGTTTGAGGCGTGATTTAATTGTGCAATATGTGTTTCACATTATTGACTTACTATGTGTGTGGGTATGAATCCGGATGCAACGATCACGTGCATGTTGCGTGACTATCGCGCTATGCGTGACCTAGGGAAACAACACATGATAGGATGATCAAGAAATTATCGTGTAGAGAGGAGGAGTAGGCAATCTCAATAGGCTCTAACACACGTGTGACAGGTGAGGGAGCTAAATAGCATCAACCTCACTGAGTACTATGGATTCGTGTATGTTCTTGAGTAAATCAAGTGTTTGATTCACCAGGACGGAAATCCGGCAGCACGACAGCGTTTGTCCAAGATTTCACCTTATCCAAATGAGGTAAGGACTAAGGTATTTATAGAGAATCTAGCTGTCGATGTCATTCATCAGATGAGACAGACGACCAACGGCTAGGATGAGTCCCTCTCATTATGGATATGGATATAGGCTCCCTTATGGACCCAGGCCCTTGAGGCCTTCATTGTAATGTGTGTGAGCCAATTTGAGAAAGGTTGGAATTGGGCAGGCCAATTCCAACGGGCCCTACTCTAAGCCTTCCATGTCAATTCTCCCATGATCATCCCAATTGAATTGGGCCTAACTCTTTAAGCCCTGTCACATTAGCCCAAAGAGTTAAATCCAAATAAGAATTAGGCTTAAGGCCTTAGTAATCAAATTTGTACATCTACATTTTGCCCCCTGACCAAAGTCTTTCGAGCCATATTGAAAGGATTTGGGCATTAATCAAGCCCTTTCAAATGGAAAAAGTCTCATCCAGCGCATGTGCGCTATAACTTAGCTGCACTGCTGCTTGGTGTGTTAATTTCTTAATGGCTTGCAATGTAGGAATCTGGTGCAACATCATCAAATAAAGCTCCTTCTTTAGGAACAAAGCCTGAGATACTCGACAAGCTGCAGCCTGCAATAAAGGTTCTTTGTCGTTTTCGAACCAACTTTCCAGTAATTGTTTGCATTTGAGATTGTTGAACTCTGTTGCACCCTATAGGAGTAGAATCTTGATAGAAGCTTAAGACCATCTGGCCATGGCTTTCACGCCCTTGTAATTCACCGCATTATTTTCGTTCATTTGAGTGATCTTGTTCCTTTACTCCCAAAACAATATGTTATGCCTGTGACATGAATCTTCTTCGCTTACTTTGCATGAATAGTTTATACTATCATAAATTGAGCCTGATTGAGCTTGTATCGAATTTTTGAATCTTCTTGCTCTTCTAATAAAGACTTTGCTTGAGTTGGGTCTTATGAAGCCCTCTACCATATCATCATTCGTACTTGTCTCAACCGTATCGAAGTGAAGAGCAATATATATCATTCTTATAAAGTAGGGTATTGGAGCACTTCTGGCTTCTTCCAAAAATGATGTTTAACGTTGATCTTCCATAAAATATAGTCCCATAATATGTAAATTATTACTTCCACCGTTGATGTTTGTTGGAGAAGATTATAGAACCTTTCTGTAAAACCCTAGAATATATAATATGCTTTTTTTACCAAAAAAGGAAACCCATCTAAATAATACTTAGGGCGAAAATAAATGAACGGACGAGATTAATGCCACAGACGGCATATAAAAAAGATTATCCTATGAAAAGATATGACATAAAGAAAAGTTACTAAAAATAGTAAAAACGCGGTTTTGAGGGCCTAAACGAAGAAATTTGATCGAAAATCGGCTTGGTCACAAGCAAAGCTGGTGAGTTCTGCTCGTTGGACCGTTTCCTTTCAGAATATGGTCTCGCTCGGTAAAAATCTAAAACTCCCCAAAATTACGAAACTGCCATCGACACTTTTCTAACAATATACCAGGATTTTCTCCACTACTTTTTTTTTAATTGTACCATTTGGGAACAGGTGTCACTGTCTTATTGTCATAGTACAAAATGGTTAAGGATCATGTTTGTTTTATTCCAATATTGACAAGGACAAAATCTGCTTATTTTAGGTCATGATATGGGGTGTGTTTCTTTTATTCCAGCACATAGGACTTCTTGCAGACCATGCAAACAGGAACGACCTATCTTCTTCCTCCTCTCATTTTCTCTCTTCATTTTCCTTTCATGTTGTAGCTCTACGAGACAGAAACAAATTCCTCTGAAGCTTTGTTATCTAAGGCAGAAAAAAAATGAAGAAATCCCTCCTCTGAAGCTTTATATTTTGATGTTCATAGCTCAATCCATGGCGATTATACTCGTAGATTGGTTGCTTCAAGCTCCAACTAGCCGGAGTCAGCCATTGAAGAGCTTTGTCCATTGACATATTAAGCTTCTAGCTGGTTGGGATTTCTTACTCTTGGCCTATAAATTATATTAACTCAATGACAAGGAAAAGTTATCAATCCTCTATGTTGCTGTTGAAGGATACGAGCAAGCATACTACAAAGGTATCAACATCTATGTTTCCTTTACTGAGTTTCATAATTTTTTTTTTTTTAGACTCCTACCCCAATTCTATTTCTTGCAGATTTCTTGCAACAGAGAAAGCAGGACCTTCTACTAAAGTGTCTTGCCTTAGTAGCTGATTTGAGCTTGGTTCTTGAATCTGCTAAAGGGAGATTCGGTTCAGGCTAAACTTTTAGGTAAAACAAGATCTGCACATGCTCTTGGATATTTTTTATGAATGCTTTAGAATAAGCAGCTTCATTTTTATAAATGTGTCATTCATGGTTTTGGTTGCTGCATTATTATTACTGTTGCCCTTGGTTTGTTTGGATACATAGTTACAGAGAGTTTATTTGGATACATACATGTCTGAAGGTGGGAGCGGTTGTATACAGTGAGTATTTAGACTAGCTGCTAGACTTGAAGAGCATTGGCCATAAATTTACCTTAGTCGTTCATTGTCCAAGAACGACTTGCATATAAAACCCGGACAGTGGACATGTAAATACCGCAGCCAACTAACTAAAGAAGTCTTGGTTTAATGCAGAAGAATCATGACAAAATATGACATTGATACATTTGTAATCTCTCAAAATCCGAAACATAAAAGTTGTAGATCTTTCCCTTAGCTTTCTATATCATTTTAAATCATCTCAATAGGAGTTCTTATGAGAGAGATATCCACATTTTCGTGAACTCTGTCAAATCTGGAAAATCAAGGATTTTTGTGTCATGCAACAACTTCATAATAAAAACTGTATCGATTCATTTTGAATCCACCAAAACTCGAAACATGAAAGTTTTAGATCTCCCTCTTAGCTTTCCAAGGAATTTTGAATTACCCCAAACGGAGTTCATATGAGAGAGATGTGCATAATTTACAAAACTATATCAAATCTGCAATTCTGAAGTCACCGCACTTGTAGTGAATTCATGATGAAAACTGTATTGATGTGTTGCGAATTCATAAAAACTAAAAACATGAAAGTTTTAGATCTCCCTCTTAGCTTTCCAAGGAATTTTGAATCACCCCAAACGGAGTTCATATGAGAGAGATGTGTGCAATTTACAGAACTACCTCAAATCTGCAATTTTTGAAGTCACCTGCACTTGTAGTAGTTCATGACGAAAACTGTATTGATGTGTTATGAATCCATAAAAACTCAAAACATGAAAGTTTTAGTATCTCTCTTATATTTCCAAGGAATTTTAAATCACCCCAAACGGAGTTCATATGAGAGAGATGTGCGCAATTTACAGAACTACCTCAAGTCTGCAATTTTTGAAGTCACCGCTGCACTTGTAGTAGTTTCATGACGAAAACTGTATTGATGTGTTACGAATCCATAAAAACTCAAAACATGAAAGTTTTAGATATCTCTCTTATCTTTCCAAGGAATTTTGAATCGCCTCAAACGGAGCTCATATGAGAGAGATGTGCGCAATTTATGAAATAGTGTTAGAGCTGTCCTGTTTCATCTTCTAATGCATGAATAACTTCTTGATATCTCACCAAACACATCATAAAGCTCCCTATTCTTTTAAATAACAATGACTTTCTTCGACTAATATCTTAAAGATAGAATCAATAAATGTATTGTATGTAATCTTTTGCTTGCTCAATGCCTTGTCTTGTAGAATCATCATAAGTGAGCTTGATACTTGTCAAAGAATATGTGTACTTTTAATGTATATGTCTTCATGATGATAAAATGCTGCATGAGTGAAACCCCTCTTGTTTGTGAAACTAACATATCTTACCTTCTTATTATGCAGGTGATATATTTGATCTCACTCCTATCACATTTTCTCTCCTCTACTTTTGAAGTGGTGGCACACCAATACTCTTTACATCGCTTGCATTGTTTTCTTTGGAAATGAAGGTGAGTAAAAGGATGAAGAAGAACAAGCTGAATAATGCGAGGAGAAGTGAAATATTAACGCAATCAGATGGTAGTGTGCCACAAGTTCCATCACCACAAGATGAATGGGTTGACGCAACAATTTCAAAAGACTTCTTTTGGGTAGACATACGAAAACGGGACTTATTTCCACGTCAACCTGTGGATGGTGAGTTGCGCTTCATAAGTCAAGAATCTCGTGCAGGAAGTAGAGCGCTCATAGATGCATCTTCCATATTGCGATTCAGAAATGAAAGGAAAGAGCTGCCTCTCTCGGAATGCCAATTTCATTGTCCTAAACAATTTGTACAAGTATGGGGTCCTTGGGTAGGACATATTATTAAGAGATATGGAAGCATCCTACAACAAGCGGGGGTGTATGATTCAATATGGATTAGCTCAAAGTTAAGCTTTGCTCGCACCGCTGACACAGATATGTGGCGAGCCATCCTTTGTCGATGGAGTATTCAAACACACAGTTTTATCACATCTTGGGGTGAAGTTACTCCTACTTTGGAGGATGTATGTATGCTACTAGGCTTGCACGATGTAGGACTAACGGATATCACTACCGCTGAGATTTCTGAGGAGGACAGTAGCTTGATAGACTTGTTAGAGACTCATATGGGAGTAGCTGTAGATAGTCGTAGACAGCTTACATTCTCCTCATGGCTTAAATACTTCTTTGGGCAAGAGAAGGGAGGTGAGTTTACCCACGGGCCTGGCTACAATAGCAAGTAAGTATCCTCGTATCATTTCATTAGCATATACTATTCTTTTTCCAATCATGGCTTAACTCATCTATGTTTTTTTTTTTTTTTTATTGTCCTAGGGAGGAGTTAATAGCCTTTCTATCATTGTGGCTTTCCTTGTTTGTATTCCCTGGCGGTCCTGAAGGCAGTATTAGTCCTCGCTTCTTCCACTTAGCGATCCGTATCTCACGTGGAGAGCGTTTCCGTTGAGCCTCTTCTATTTGGGGTCTTTGTATCGACGATTAGATCTTTACCATGAGTCCTCGATACGATCCAAGGGACGGTACATGGTGGTATGTTATGTAGATATGACATTCTTGCAATTATTTTTTGCTGAGCGTTACAAGAAATACTATGATCCACCACTTGAAAAACCTGATATAGTTGAACCACGAGCTTGGGCATGGGTGAACAGAAAGCCTTTGGGATTGCTAATTGATGTGATAGATAATGTTCAGGAATATAATTTCCGCCCTTATACTAAGGAAGTGGCTGGTTACGAATGGTACCCAGAATTTTATCCTCGAGGTTCTGAAGACTTGGTTAACTTGGTAGAGAACAGAGACAATTTGTCTACTGCTGAGGTGGGTTTTATCATTTGGTGCACACCTGGAAGTCTCCCTTCACTTCATGACTGGTGTGACTCTTCTGAAGAATTTCTTGAGTAGTGTTGTGGCATATCTACCCCATCGAGTTGCTCGTCAGTTTGGATTTGATCAGGGTGTTCCTCGTAGTATTGAGATTACTGGAGATTTCAATGAATGTTGTAAGGAACTTCATCCAGAAAATTGGAAATGTATTTATCCAAACCTCAGACAGATCTTCTTCCCATCTAGTGATCGTATTGGCGTCATCTCCAATGGGTGGATGACTTACTGGACACGTTGTCTGGAAGAGTTTAAAAATTATATTAATTCAGAGATTGAAGTAGCACTTCCTGAGCCTTCTATACACAAATTTGAGTTTTACTTTCAGCTTTCAAACAAAAAGGCTTTCAATCAAGTCCAGAATCAAAGAACACGGTCTCCTATCAAGGTCATCAGGCACGTCAAACGTTCACGTGTTCATGAGGTACTAACACTGACTGACTGTATCATTGATTCCTTATATGCTTTTGATATATCATTGACCCTCTTTTTTTTTTTTTTTTTTTAGGATGAGCTGAGGACAAGCCAATCCAATATCACGAGCCAAAGTGAGGTGAATAGGGATGTTTCTAGTGACAGGAACATCGGCACTTCCGAAATATTTGTTTCATCAAAATCTTCTTCACCAAACATTTGCCCTTATCCTAATCGTTATGGTGTTGGGAAAGTACTGCAAACAAGGGGTGATGGTGTAGTGACTGATGAAGATGATGAAGACGTGGTTGGTGAAGAGGAAGCTTCTGACGGCTCTGGAAGTGATAGAAGCGATCATGCGGATGAGAGCATACAAGAGGAAGACATTGATGCATATGCAGATGCATTAGCTGCGGAGATTTGTGGTGAGGGAATTGATGATGTCCCTTGTAATAATGCCTCTGAACCCCTAGCACACCAGGATACTACTCTTGCTCTTCCAAGTAACGAAATACCAGAACAAGTTGGAGGGGAAAACACACACCCGCACATGATAACTCCAGGGGAGAGTGTTTCCTTTTATGAATTCCTGGTCCCCCTATTTATTTGGAGTCATTAAAGAGATTGCATGCACGTGATGGGGATTTTTGGGCGGGATCAATTTGTCCTGGTTCTGAAGTCACAAATGCTATGGTTGTGATGTTAGGTCGGGCTTGTATGCTGCTAGGTAGACCATGGAATTCATTTTCTTCAGCTAACTTAGAGTTATTGGTACAAGCTTTTAATAGTGCTCGTGCCTTGGGGTTTAAAATTGATAGCATGGAGAGTGTTGATAGCATGGAGAGTGTTGTTAGCAAGGCGCAAAAGATATTGCACCATCGACCGTTGATCCAACATTACGAGAGGCTCAAAGCTGAACTTGAGGCGACACAACTCGAATTGGAGAATTCTCTTGAGGGTCTTGATACTGCTTCTATAGCAGAATAGATTATTACATTGGTCATGATACTTTTTTTTTCAAGGATTGTGTTAAGTTATGTAACTTCATGAACTTTGTCTTTGTTTTGTTTCATGTTTCATGCACAATATTTCACATGATGCTACTTTCTCTTAGTTTTGTTCCCTTCACTTGGTATCGTATCATAGTACGATGAACTCGTGCGCTTTACAGAATGTAAGATTCATGTAGCGGCACATTATATGTTATGACTTTGCGCGTTAAATTATTATCTTTCGCGAGCAAAGACTTCTTGATTTCACAAGAATTGTCAAGGGGGTATTACCCACTACTTGACCATTCCATCAAATGTGATGGTTAACATAACATACTTAGGAAAAAATTCATATGCATGTATTATGCCATGCGCTTAGTAAATTTTAACAATTACAAGCTGCATGTTGTAACATAAATAAATGTCCGCGCATAGGAGACAAGTCTCTTACTAAGCAGCAACAACATACAAATATAATCATATAACCAACCCGATTGATCAAATAATCATGTGAAAGCAAGCTCATATTATTCAAGCTATCATCATCACTGATCATGCTATTACATATGAAACTTCTTTACATATTGAAAATTTATAGGAGCTGTAATAGCATCAGTCTTTGGATTGAGGAGCTTGCAATACCCACTATCATGGACTTCATGTATAATGAAGGGACCTTCCCATTTTGGCGTGAACTTTGGCAGGTATACTTCGGCGCACATGCTCGGCTGCACGAAGTACAACATCACCCACTTGAAAGGACCTTTTCCTCACCAACCGGTCATAGGCCAGACCAAGCTTGTGTTGGTAGTTGATCAAGTTGTTTTTGGCTATATCTCGTCTTTCATCTAAGGCTTCCAGATCTATTGTGCGTAAAGCATCTGGCTCAAGCTCAGCATTGATCGCCAGTCGTGCTGAAGGGATCAGAACCTCTATGGGCACAATTGCTTCGGCACCATACACTAGCGAAAAAGGTGTTGCTTGTGTTGGTCGCCGCTTCGAAGTCCTATAGGCCCAAAGTGCTAAAGATAGCTTATCATGCCATTCTTTATGGTTGTCATGTACCATACGACTGAGAACTTTCAAAAGAGTCTTGTTTGTAGCTTCCGCTTGGCCGTTGCCCTTAGGGTAATAAGGGGTCGACTTCACATGATCAATACTATATGATTCCAACAGTTGTCGAACATGCGAATTGATGAAGGAGTGCCATTATCTGAAAGAATGCGCTTCGGAATCCCGAATCTGCATATAATGTTCTCCTTAATGAAGCTTGCAACTGTTGGTCCCGTCGCCTTCTTTAAAGGAATAGCTTCCACCCACTTAGTAAAACATTCGGTTCCAGCTAGGATCCAAATACATCCTTTAGACGGCGGTGAATAGGACCGATTAGATCAAATGCCCAAGTATGAAAAGGCCATGGTGTTGTTAGACTATGAAGTGCGACCGCAGGAGCGTGGATCGCATCTCCATGTTCTTGGCAAGGAATGCATCGTTTAACAAAATTGGAACAGTCTGATTCCATGGTTGGCCAATAGTACCCCATGTCAAGTAATTGATAATACAACTTCCTCGCACCTTGGTGTTCACCACATTCTCCAGCATGTACCTCAGTTAATATTTGTTCCGTTTCAGGAGATGCAATGCATCTGAGAGGCTTTCCCATAAATGAAACTCTATACAATTCATCTTCATGCATTAGGTACTTGCGCCTTCCTTTTTACTAATTTGGCATCCGTATTATTAGTTGGTAGCACATTATTCTTCAAGTAATCGATGTACGGACGACGCCAATCTCCAGCACTTGCGACAAAATTACATTCTTTTGCATCTGGTAACTCGGAGCACTTGGGACAATGTGTTTGCACCTGAGATGCATCCTTGGCCATTGTGGGCCAGTAATACCCTGCACGTTGAATGCGACGATACAAGGGAGGTCCTTCTTCCCCACCAGATCTTATGATACTTGTCCAATTTTAGGCGAGCTGTTTCGCACAGATGCATCGCGATAGAATGCCCTCAGGTCCTTTGAAGTATAAGGCGCCATTATGTGAACAAAATTCTTCAAGGTAACTATGGAGGCCGCATTGGTTGTGCCAATTGGGCCTTGATACCAACACGCCAGTCATCTCCTATTTCCTCGTCTTCTTCTAACAATTGCAAGGCTGTGCATGGAATGATTTTCTTGATAACTTTAACATCTAGGCTTTCATCTGAAGCATGCATCGAATTTTGGATGCTAGTGTTGCCAATGCATCTGCATAACGATTTGTAGATCGCTTGGTATGTTCATACCTTACGGCTCCAAACTTCCCAATTAGAGCTTGCACTGCAGCCCCATAAGGTGCAAGTGCTGGCTCCTTGAGGGCATATTCACCATTAGTTTGCTTACTGATCAAATTTGAATCACCACGAATATACAGATGGTTTGCTCCAACTTCCAAAGCAAAGGGTCTGTTTGGATTGTCTGTTTTTCATCTGTATCTGTATCTTTTTTTAAAATGATATGTGTAATATATATCCAATTTGCATCTAAATTTTATATATATTTATTTTATTTGTTCTTTTGATGAGAACTGTCAACTTTTTTTTATCTATATCTATTTCTTGATAAATAATTTGTTAGAAAAAAGTTTGAAAAAGTGTCTGTATCTGTCGAAAAAAAGCCAAAACAAACAGACCCAAAGACGATCCCAAGTAACAATGCCTCGTATTCAACTTCATTATTAGTGCAATGAAAGTCAAGTTTAAATGCCAAAGGTATTTCTTGGCCATTGGGTGATGTCAATACAACTCCTGCTCCCTAACCTTGACTTCCCGATGAACCATCAAACTAGAGTGACCATTCTCCTTCTGTTTCAATCATGAGTGAGTCCTCATGGAATTCCACTGGTATACTTTCTGTGATCACATCTTCACTTTCATTCGGAAAATGAGCTAGGAGATCAGCTAAGGCTTGTGACTTGATAGCTTTAAGAGCCTGTATTGTAATATCAAACTCTCCGAGAAGCAACAACCACTTCGCTACACGCTCAGATAACGCTGGTCGTGACAATAAGTACTTGATAGGATCTGATCGGGTAACGAGGTTGACCTTGTGCGCTAGAAAGTAGTGACGCAACTTTTGGGTGGCAAACACCAGCGAGACAATGCTTTTCGCAAGCTGGGTATTTGACCTCGCTTCCTTGAAGCGAACGACTCAAATAGTAGACCGGCCGTTCTTGGCCATCTATTTCTTGTGCAAGTAAGGCTCCGATGGATCTGCTAGTAGAAGTAAGATACAATATCATCGGTACTCCCTTCACAGGCATAGTCATGGTGTGAGAAGTGAGAATTCCCTTAATTCTTTGAATTGCATCCTCATGGACTTGGTCCCATTCAAATGTGACTCCTTTCTTCATGAGTTGATGTAAGGAATATGAAATCTCTGCAAGTGCAGGTATGAATCTCCTAATATAAGAGACCTTTCCCATGAAAGTTTTCAATTCTTTCAAAGTAGCAGGTGAAGGCATAGACAATATAGCTTGTATCTTTGCGGGATCAACATCAATCCCCTTCCTATGGACTACAAATCCAAGAAATTTTCCTGAAGCAACTCCAAAAACACATTTCAAAGGATTCATGCGAAGCTTATACAATCGACATCGTTCAAAAACCTTTCGAAGATGGACCAAATGGTCAGATGCATGTTTTGATTTCACAACTATGTCATCCACGTAGTCCTCCATGAAATCATGCATCATATCATGAAATATAGCTGTCATCGCTCTTTGATAAGTAGCGCCAGCATTCTTGAGTCCAAAGGGCATGACAGTATAATAGAAATTCCCAACAGGAGTTCGGAAGGCAGTACGCTCGGCATCTCCAATTGCCATTTTAATTTGATTATATCCACTGAAACCATCCATGAATGAAAATAATTCATGACCTGCAGTGACATCCACCAAGGTGTCTATATTTGGCAAAGGGAAATCATCTTTAGGACAAGCCTTGTTCAAATCTCGAAAATCCACGCAAACCCTTATTTGACCATTCTTTTTTCTAACAGGTACGATATTCGCGAGCCAAGTAGGGTGTTCGATTGGTCTGATAAAGCCTGCACGAAGCAACTTCTCAATTTCGTGCTTAATTTGAACTTCCACCTCAGGACGAAAACTCGTTGTCCTTGCTTAATAGGAGTCGTGCCTGGGGTAATATTTAGTGTGTGCACTACAAGGCTAGGGTCCAGACCTGGCATCTCATCATATGCCCAAGCGAACACGTCTCTATATTCTCTTAACAAATCAATAAGAGGACTCTTAACTTCATGTAACAAACCTTTGCTGACAAAAATTGGCCGCGGCGACTCTCCTGGTCGCGCTAGATCCAATTCCTCAATTTCTTCATTTTGTGGCTTTATTTGATCTTGCATTTGTTGAGGAGCGGGCTGAATTTCTTGAATTGGTACAGGGTCTGAGGAAGAACAAACTTCCTTAGACCCGGAAACCGTCATAAGAGATATACTCTCCGCCCATCTTCTCTGACGTAACTTTCAACAGCATCAACCTGCTTGTTCTTCTTTTTACCGCCTCGACAACCACGCATCTTTCTTTTCTTTTGTTGGCCCTCTTGAACTTTTTCCCAAGTGGGTAATGGCACACCTGAAGCTCTAGCAATAGCTGTCTCACCTTCATCGGCATACTCATTGAAGAAGGTAGACTCAATGAAATATGTCTCATCATGCTCAAAAGGATTCTTCGTAGCAGGAATAAATATATCCTTCCCTTTCCAATGTCCTTTGATACATTGATGCATAGTCGACGGTACTAAATTGTGATCGTGCAGCCACTTCCTACCTATCAAGAGATGATAGGACACAGGCGCATCAATCACATGAAAAGTAACGATACCACGAATAGGCCCAATCTTAAGATCAACATTAACTCTTCCGATCGTCTTCGTTATAGTATGACTAAAGCCATTAACTGAAATGGGTTGCTTCACCAAACGATGATAGTCGATACCAGCAGCTTCCAATGTAGTCTTAGGCATGATGTTGAGAGAAGAACCAGCGTCAATGAATGTCCTCTTAACTGGGTAGCCATTAAGTATGCCCTCCACATATAATGGTCGATTGTGATTTGGACTATCTACACACATATCTGCATCGGTGAACAAGATTGCATTTTCATGCGCTCGAGCCATTCTTTTGACGGGCTGCGCTGCATTACACTCGGCATATTGTCCCTCAAAATTTGCGCAAGTGCAGTTGCTGCTGCAAGCTTCGCCTTTTCATCAAAACCAAGTAGATCAAAGAAATTTCTAAAATTAGAAGTTTTCAAAAGTGCCGCAGCAATGGGAGCACAATTATTTTCCTCAACTTCATGTTGTTTTCCTTTCGCGTTACTTGCCTCGGCAAGTGGTGCATCATTGGCTTCTACTGTGGCAGGATCATGAATAACGACGTTAACGGCACCACGCTGATTATTATGGGTTGGAAGTGGATTGTTCCTAACGTCGTTATTTTCGATAACAAGCTCTCCATTCTGCACTCTTTCATTGAAAATCCTCTTCAAAGTAAAACAATCCCTAGTAGGATGCCCCACAATTCTGTGGAACCTACAAAATTTAGGATCATTCTTCTCCTCCTGAGTTGGTAAACGCTCTACCCTTGGGAGTTTGAGATTTCCATCTCTCAACCATTGATCTAGCATAGCGTGCACCTTTCCCATTGAGCAAGGATATGTTAGCACTTCCTTTGTTCTCTCATCCAGACTTTTCAACTCTTCGTTTCTTCTCATCTTTGAGATCCTCACTTTGAGTTGCATTCACTGACGGTCCTCTTTTGTTAAACTTCACATTTCCTCCTCTTTGTCGCATGACAGAATTATTAGTCCTTCGCGCATTCTCAACCAAAGTGGAGAATGAGGCTAAAGAGAGATTTTCCAGATGTACCGCATATTCGGTGAACATGCCTTGGATGCAAATTTTCACCAGCTCTCTTTCGTCACATATGTCTTGGATGTCTAGTGAACGTTCCCTGAAACGCTCAATATAATCCATCAAGTCTTCCTTGGGCTTCTGGCGAATCCGTCCCATATCAGTCAAGGTCACTCGTTCCTGTGTGGAGAAGAACTTCTCTAGGAACATCTTGCACATAGTTGCCCATGAATCTACTGATCCAGGGGGAAGGTTAACGTACCATGTGTACGCTTTCTCTGTAAGGGACTTAGAAAATTCTTTCAACTTGAGATCATCATCAAATCCATAAACCTCTAGCGTTTCAATGAACTTCAACAAATGTTCCTTGGCACTTCCTTTCTTACCATTGAATAGCATGAATTTGGGACTCACATAGTCTTGAGGATATGGCTTAGCAGCAATACGTTGATTGTATGGGAGCTTGAGATCCAATACTCCCACATCAGACTTAGCTTGTATTTCCCTCAAGTACATGTCTAGATCTTCTTTCGTGACGAAAGTAACTTTAGGAGTTGAAGTAGTAACTTCAACTGGTGTAGCTGGAGTGACAGTCTGGAGTGGAGTTGTATTTGGTTGAGCAGCAGGTCCACCAATGACAATCTGTGGCGTAGTCTGTGAGGATGAAGATCCTCCGGGTTGAACATGTACTGTAGGCTGGGAGGTTGAGGGTCCTCCTAGCTGAATTCCTGTGTTCACTACCTGAGGTACAGGCAATTGTGTAACTATAGGCTCCAACGGAGGGGCTTGCTCCCTAATTCCAATAGTGTCATGTTCAGGAGTAGGAAGAGGATCAACAGGTCGAGGTACTTGAAGAGCTTGTGAAGTTTGAGGAGCTTGAGGCGCTTGAGGTGCCTGAGAAGCACGTTGCTGCGCGACAATAGCAGGGGTTGACAAAGTCGCGCCTTGTTGCGCGGCAGCAATAGCGGCTATACCAGGTAGGTATTGAGCAAACATCGTCATGAATTGTTGAAATTGTCTTGTAGACTCTTGTATTGACTGGTTGACCTGTACGGTATTTTCTTGTACAGCACACAAGATCGCAGCGTTGTTAGGTTGAGCACCAGTAAGTTGGTTAACATCTTCGAGTGCTGGCATGTCATGCTCAGCAACCTCAAGATTAGTATCAGTTTCTTGAGTCATACCCTCAGTGGTATCAGTAGGTCTTTTTCTTGGAGGTGCCATCACACAAGTATTGATTTCCCTGTCCTTAGTGGAGTCGCCAAAAATGTGTGGGTATGAATCCGGATGCAACGATCACGTGCGTGTCGTGTGACTATCGCGCTATGCATGACCTAGAGAAACAACATGTGATAGGATGATCAAGAAATTATCGTGTATGGATGAGGAGTAGGCAATCTCAATAGGCTCTAACACACGTGTGACAGGTGAGGGAGCTAAATAGCATCAACCTCATTGAGTACTATGGATTCGTGTATGTTCTTGAGTAAATCAAGTGTTTGATTCACCAGGACGGAAATCTGGCAGCACGACGGCGTTTGTCCAAGATTTCACCTTATCCAAATGAGGTAAGGACTAAGGTATTTATAGAGAATCTAGCTGTCGATGTCGACCGTCAGATGAGACAGACGACCAACGGCCAGGATGAGTCCCTCGCATTATGGATATGGATATGGGCTCCCTTATGGACCCAGGCCCTTGAGGCCTTCATTGTAATGTGTGTGAGCCAATTTGAGAAAGGTTGGAATTGGGCAGGCCAATTCCAACGCCCTACTCCAAGCCTTCCATGCCAATTCTCCCATGATCATCCCAATTGAATTGGGCCTAACTCTTTAAGCCCTGTCACATTAGCCCAAAGAGTTAAATCCAAATAAGATTTAGGCTCAAGGCCTTAGTAATCAAATTTGTACATCTACACTATGTAAAAATAAATATGTATATAAATTGCATTTGTAATACATAAAAATGGTCAAATATTGCGAAAGTTCAGGCTTCTTGTTTCAATATATTTTAGTTATTTTGACATCATATTTTTTTTTTCCATTTTTGAATAGATATTTATCAAGAAACAGACACTAATAAAAAACTTATTTTACTTATAAATTAACCAAACAGATATGATATAGATAAGTTACAGATGTGGAGTAAATACAAATATGATACAAATAAAAAGCTGACTATCCAAATAAACCCATTATAATAGCCGGTTCACATGCAAAAGTAATTATGAAACTTAAGTGTCTTTTTTTAATATATTGATTACATACACATCCATGGATTTAGAGCCATGAATTGGAACTACTATTTCTATAAACCGGCTCAAAACAGGCCTTTCAGGGGCCAGTTTCGGTTTCCAAGTTTTAACGATTAAGAGCTAATGGTTCTAAGTCGGTGATTGAACCGATCCGAGATTTATCATTGGGTATTAAATATGATTGAATTCGTCATTTTTTTTTTCCATCTCTAATGCGTTGATGATCTGAATCTCTTATAGTTTTTAGTCTTGCAGTTGTTGCATCTTCACATGATTTTTTTTTTTTTTTTTTTTTTGCCAAGCATCTTCACATGATTGCCATGAAATGTAGCAACATTTTACTGTCTCAATTTTCTTGCAACAGAAATTTGGTTAGGGCATCTTCAATGGAGGTGTTTGACACAATTCTATACACTATACCCCAACATTTTTGAGTTTCATCATCATTGTCCCAAGGTCTTTCAATTTTTCGGACTTGTTTCTTTTTCTTAGAAAAAAATTAACAAATGTCAGGTTAAATTAATAAAGAGAAATAAATATATAATATTTAAGGTATTAAATGGTAACTAGAGCATTAAGGTAAAGGACCCAAAGTAAAAAAGTCTAAAAGACTGACATGACACTAATAACACTAAATCATATCCTTACCATTAAAAATGCTCCTAAATGATGATTTTCATGAAGCTAAGTATTATTATTATTATTATTATTATTATTATTATTATTATTATTATATTATTATTATTTATTATTTAATGCAACTTAACACTATTCAAGAAGATCTTGATGGAACGAATTTGCCAAAGGATTGCTTGTAACTCGATTAACTGTAAAAATAGAAATTCGGTAAATGAGAGAGATAAAACATTTATATGAAGTGATGTAATCTCAAAATATATTAAAGGGAGGGAAAAGGAACTTTTAAGACTGTTTGGCGATTTGCTAGAATGAGTCAAGGGATTTCGATTTCCTGTAAAGACTGATAACGTTCCATTAATCTATACGTTATTTAATTTAAATAATAACTAATTAATCGTTTAACTAGTTTCTTTAAATAATTTCTAAGATTTATATTTTTTGTCACGCTTTTATTGGCAGCAAATTCGTTCTTCCTTAAAGTGTATATGCACTATTTTTCTTTCCTTTTTCGAAATAGAATATTAAATTTATTGGAACAAGTTGGAAGTGTCCTGTGTTAAAACATAAATGATTCTTATGTTGTGCCTCATTTCTTGTTTCTCAAGTTTGAACAAATTAAATATACCAACATATCCATGTCGCATTTTATTTACTTAGGAGCGTGTGGTATATGATATAATGCATATATAGTTTATGATAGTTGATAGGAGCAAGTAATAACTGTGAAACCATTGGTGAACTTTATTTTCTAATTTTCTTTCCCTTTAAGTTTCCAACAATTAAGTATTATTCATCACCACTAATGTATCAAAGGGAATAAGGAGAAAAGTTTTTAATGATATAGGAACGGAGTTCAGTGAGATACTTGATGTGTCCAGGAAGTAATTAAAATTGTTTAATAATAATTAACAAAAAAAGTACTTATATATGTGCCATACATAATTTTTGGGGCAAAAAAAAAGAAAAGAAATCTCTATGTACTCGAGATATACGAACACTATTTTTGCAGTGCCCTATACAGGAATTTGTCTACATTAAAAAATGCTAATTTAGCTAATCTACTAAGACATCCTGTCTATTTAGATAAGGTGTTTATGTACTTTTAAATGAGGATCCATTAAGAAGGGCCGAGGAGAGATCAATTTGGAAGCCGTAGAAGTGGTAGATAGAAAAAAATCTACTGTCCATGAATTTTTCCTAGAGAAAGATATGTTGTTTTTTTCAGAGCAACCACCATTGCATTTCCCCTTCAAATTGTGAAGTGCACACCCACAATTTTGAATGGTATGGTCGTCGCTCGATATTAATATCATCGAATGATAAGCTTCCAACTCCATCAACGACACACCACCGAAGGATCCTCTCTGCTGCTACTGCAGTGGCCATTGATTTCTCTCCTCTTTCCTTTTCTTGCTTTCTTGTCTTTTCTTGCTAAACTACCTGCGCTTTTGCATGTAGCTGGTCTCTGTATGTAAAATGATGGGATTCCAAATGCTTACTAGTTAAAGAGTTTCACAGTGGAACTGGAGACATTTGTTTGCCATGAAAAGATTATATAGCACTAGTATTCTTGTATGTTAATGCGGTGTAGATATTAACTAGAGTCGACTTTGTTGCATTTTAGAATATTTTCGTTATTGCTTCGTGCTTCCACACAAGGAATTTATAAATAAAAGGAGATACTCGAAGAGTTTTAATATATGGCTTAGGTCTCTCCTAAAGAAAATGATTTTTGCTATTTGTTTAAAAGCATGATCAGTTAGTTAGTAACGATTTATTTTTTGTTTTAATTTCATAAATAGAATTTAAAAAATGGTAAATTACATCTCTAGATATCAATGTTTGAAAATAACTTCAAATAAAGTATTAATGTTTTAAAATATTAATTAATAAAAGGGATCATCATTATAAAAAATGGTATGGTATGATCAAGGATCCTTTTGTTTTTAGAAAAGTAACCTAAAAATGATGATCTTAAATAAACATAATCGCAAATGAAAAATAAAGTATTATTATATATTTCTTATCTAATTATATTATCATGTAATTTCTTAATATACATGTTTCAGAATATGAGAGGATACTCTAAAACCTATACCTTCTATATAATAGAGTATAGATTTCAAGGTGGGTACAAGATATGAAAACCATATTATATAAAAACCATATACTTATATCCTATCTTTATAATAATAATCATAAGAAGAAAAAAAAAAAATGCACCCCTTACCTTGTGACCTACAATATACATCTAAACCATGTGTGAATGTGGCCCGAAAGTTAATGGATACTCTTTCCTATTTGGTCATAATTAGTTAAGTTGCCTATTTAACAGTAAAAAAAAATCTCAGTCGTTAAAATTGGTATGATGATGGACATACTGGATTAAAACAATAGATATATATATTGGTCCTCCTTCTAACTATTAAGGTTACAAAGAGAAAAAAGCATAAAAGCATATTAAGGCATGAAAGGCTATTCTATAAAAGTTTTTTGTAACAAAAGGCAAGGTGAAGAGGGAGAAACCAATTTATTAAAGGGATTAATTAATCACCTCAATTGATGTCGTCTTCTACATCAGGTATGTAATATCAACAACTAACGTATGTAGTAAATTAATTTATTAAAGGTCCTAACTTTATGTGTTTCACCAAGGAAAAGTTAAATCTCTTTTCCATAATTTATATATTCGAATTTAATTCAATTTTAATTATTTAATGCATTATCACATTTTCTGTTTAATTCAATCCACAATTTATTTCATCAATTTAACATAATTATAACATCAAATTAACCAATCAGATAATCAATTACAAGTTAAATAATATTCATAAGTCAATCAAATCATCTCAATATTAATAAATTTTTAATTAAATTGCACATATAATAGTTTATCCCTTTCAAATGATTTCATGCACTAATTTATCCTAAGATCATATACAATACAAATCTATATTTATTTTACAAGTTTCTATGCAAAATTAACATAAATCAACAATTTAAGTTAATATAATATGCATATTCATACATCTAGTGCTTAATATATCCATGAGAACTAAATAAAAGCATATTCAAATTTCACATTTAAGATTACATTATGTTTCTTACATGTAATATCATGATTTTATTCCTTCAATTATTTCAAGATGAACTTTAATAGGCATGCATTAATTTAAGCACATAATCATAATTAACTAACATCATAAACATACAATTATATAGATACAAATTTGACATACATGCATAGATATATTTATAAATCTTATTACTAATCTCCTTTATTCAAAATTAAATCAATTTATACATGTATACATACATATATACATGGTGCATATTATATATATTCACACACATGCATATAATCAAAATCAATTTAACATCAATATCTAATTTAATCATTAATCAACATGCATATTAATTCATAAAATTGAATGTACTTACTAAGAATGCAAAAATTCAACCAATCTCTTGATCCACATCTACTAACACTCACATGCACTTTGAAGAAGCTTCTTATGCTAACCCCTTCCCTCCAACCTTGATTTATCTTGAGAATTACCTATTAATGCTCAATTTGGTCATGACTATTGTTGGGTTTTTAGGGTTTAAGAGAATATCTTTTTTTTTTTTTTTTTGTGTTTTAGCTATTTTTTGTAGAAGATGAGGACAATGGGAGGAGATTTTTGGTGGAAGAAAAAGAAAAAGGAAAAGAGAAAATCTTTGATGTGGTATGGGATGATCCTAGGTGATGCAGTGCGTATAGGTGATGAGATTTTGCGTATATAGGTGAGAAAAAAGATTTGATATATCTTGTGGTTTGATCTAAGAAGATTTAATGTATAGGTGAGAAAAAAAGATTTGTTGTAGATTTGTGTTGATTCTATATTATCTAGTGTATAGGATCGGGAGTGATTTTACAATGATTTGTGATTGTTTTGTAATAACCTTAGGATCATCAGCAATGTGTTTTAATTGGGAAAAGTTAATATTAACTAACATGAGATGAGTTGTCATTTGGGTTAATTAAGAATTGATTTGTTTTGGAAATCAATGATATATAGATTGTTTTAGATAATGATTAATAATTGGTTTAATCTACTTTCTAATTAAATTCAATTATTGCTCTATTATGCTAATTTACTACACTACCTAATCCAATTGCTTAAATTATGCAATTTAATTAGCAAGTCAAATTGTATCATTAAATACAACAATGTCATTAATTCTTTACCAATTCAATTTAATTTATCCTTGTAATTTATCTAAACTAAATTATTATTTATAATTTAACATTTATTTAATTAGCTAAATTATCTAACTTGTAATTAATTACCCAAATATAACTTAAGATTTAAATTTACTCATATTTTTATGTTAATAAATATTACTTTTTTAATTTGACTTGTTGAAAATATGGGGCATTTTAATTACAATAAAGTGAATAAACTATTAATGAGACTTTTATATTATGTTGACAAGGTCAAAAGAAAAGAAAGTATTTCTTATATATGTTAATTTAATTTTTGTTGCTAGCTCATACAAGTAATAGTTAGAGTACATGGAAGGCTTATATTACAACGTGACTGCGTTATCTTCCAAAGGCCGACTTCCATCTTGCAACGCATCTAATAAGGGTATGATTGGTTTGTTTGTTTGGCATCAGTTTAATATCTGTTTTATATTTGTTTTAATTAGATAATTTGCAAAAATATATATAAATGACAAACATATATTTTTACTTATAAACAAACTTTATAGATAAGATATAGCTATAAACAAGATACAATAAATAATAAATCATGCACTAAACTACTTCTGCATCAAGCTAGTACTTGACTGCTTCACTGGTGAGTTGCTCTTGCATTTACTCAACCTCTTTCGACACTGCTTGAATGGTTTTTAATTTGTGGCCAAGACGAGAGTTTCTTACATTATTCTTTCTTCACCCTAGCACTATAAGCATATTTTTCAACGATTGGACTAAGACTTTGCTTATAGAGTTCGGACCTATCAAGATGATGACTATTAATTTAATATATTATATAAATACTAAAGAGGATCATTTCGATAATTAGGCTTTTGGCCCAATTTAAAACCATGGACCAATCTTCTGAGCTAATGACAAGGCTCAAAAAATCTAGTCTAATAAAGGATGCTGTAAGGAGATTTGGCTTGATAGGCTCGAAATAGGATCATCGGATAGATTCATTCTGCTCTAAACTTTATTCGGTTTTCTCGTGTGTGAAATGCAAACTCTAAACATATCTTACTTAGTTAATTTGGGCTTTATTTGGCTAAAATAGGGCTTATTTAGAATCAAATGAGTCTATTTTTATTTTATATTAAAGATGGGCTATTTTAATAAGAAAATGGGCTCCTTTGTATTATAAAAACCCTTATTTTATTCCAGGCTCATATCCAAAGCCCATTTCCACATACATAAAAGAAGAAATGGATTATAACCGTCAAATTCATGGAAAAGATCCAATAGTTGCAAGTAATGTTTCATCTTAACCATCCATCCAGAAGTCATCCAACGGCTACTATTTGCCTCCAACATCTATAAATAAGAAACGGGAGGATTCTGTAGATTGCTAAGATTGAGAGTAACGCAAACACGTTGCTGAAACATCTTCAAGAAAGATCAAAACACCTATTCTACCAAGAACGAGTCAAGAATAATCGAATCTACTTGATTTGATCTTTTATCACACTTGTGCACTCAAGAAACCATGTTTGTCTATTCCTCTTCCTACACTTCTCTCTGCGATATCCTACATGTGTAATTAGGTCAAGACTTCTCTCAGGTCAACACTGACATGCCTATCGCACATGATCGACTAATTTTAATAACTCCACCGTACAAATATGTAAACAAATAAAAGAACTGGATAAATTATGCAATAGGATAACTATGAAAAAAAATCAATTAAGATAACATTAATAAATAGTATTAACGAAACATAATTGGCAATTGCAAAATTGCGGATTATAAATTTTATGTACATAGAATGCCTGCCCTTGTTATTTTTTTTAAGTAATGTATTTTCACAATGAAAGAGAAGAAAGAAGCAAATAAACTTATTTCATTCAAATGGACAAGCAATATGCATCTGGTATGACATTAGGGTATTACACGTTCGAAAAATGAAAATACTTCCTTCCTACATTGTTTGTAAGGCATATACGCGTATAAAATTTGCGTTCACCTAACCTTATTACTTATATCAAGTACATGGACATTTTTAGGCTGTTGCCTATGATGTTTTGGAGATAAAAGCACGAAGAGTGTTTGTATTATTAATTTTTGGCAATTCGCTATCTAATAATTGATTTTGGACGAAAAAGTACATATATTTTTAAACATATTTCATTTTAGTGCCTCCGTTATCTCAATATGTTGTCAAACAATCAAACTGTAGACACCAAATTACTATTAGTTTAAGAGTACGAGTACTTTTTTTTATCCACAATCAAATACTAAGCACTAAATTGCTGAAAAATTGATGCTACAAACATTCCTCGTGCCTTTATTCCGATGTATTGCAACTAATATTTGGGACGTTCCATTTACTGAGGATAGGAGTTTGAGAAGAGAACTTGGAAGCCGCTTTTGAGGATGAAAATAAGGAGCAATAATTTTCCATCCATAAATCTTTCTTTGAGAAACTTATACAGCTGCGTTTTGGATAAGCATTGGAGCATTTGGCCTTAAGGCTGTGGAGGGCACAGCCACAGTTACGGTGGTACGGTCTCCGCTCGATCTCGTTGTCGTTATAACACACGCTTTCAGTTCCTTCAACGGCACACCTAAGCATGATTCCAGCTGCTATGGTGGCCATTGATCTCTTCTCGCACTCTCCCTCTACTTGTTAAGTTTTCTTTCGATCGAGTTTTGGAGCGTGTTGGTAATTTTTTTCATTTACCCAAATAGGTTGGTTTTTTGAGAGACATTCATAGCATATAAATGGTATATATACTTGGGCCAGCCGTCAGGACTAATGTTTTAACAAATTTTACGTTGACGAAAATAAATTACAAGCAGGTAAGTGTTTTATTCGAGTGCAGTTTCGTTAAAATTGGGTCCTAACTCCTAATTGAAAGCTATAGGGTTCACAAACTTGATTAGATATGTGGATGATTTCAATGTGTACTGAATATATATTGCCTCAGTATAAAAGGACTAAGATTATAATTTCGACCACTTTGAAATTCATCCAACATTTTCCAAGCTTGCCCCCTAAACTAAATAGATGCGTTGAATCAAATCAAAATTGATTATATTATATAGTTTGTTAAATTAGGTCCTAATTAAAAGCTATAGGGTCCATCAACTTCTTAGGCATGTCGCCAAAACTAGATGCATGATATCCATTCGTACATTATTATTATAGTCGGTAAATTAGGTCTTCATTGAAAGCAAGATGGTTCATAAACTTTTTTAGGCAGACGGATCATCTCAATGCCTATATAGAATATTATTATAAGGATAAATTACAAACACACCTTTTAATATTTATTTTAAGTGTATTTTTTCTCTTTTATTTTTTAAATCGTGTACTTGATCCCAAATATTTTAAAAATTTGCATTTAAAAATAATATATTAGATACTCATATATATTATCAAAAGAATTTAGGTAACTTTGGTATATTATATATTTTAACATAGTTATCTCTAAAAATGAAAAAGAAAAAGTTATAATAGAAATAATGAAATAGAAGTTACAATAAATGAGATTTGAGAAAGTTATTTAGTCATCCAAGTCCATAAAAGTTCACCTTACTCTTTAAGGCTTATCACCCAACCTAAAGAATCAAGTCCTTGTGGCTACTAGACTTAGATTTCAATCTACATTTCAGTCCTCTACAAACCTTGTGTTCTAATGCAATAAACATTACAATGTGTGGTGCTTATATAGGATATAAAATTTATTAATAGTTTACAACACTTTAGAGCATATATCCTCCATTTTATACATTCTTTTCTCTTCATCATTTGTTCTATATAAAAAATCAATCATAGCAAAGGATAAAGTTGTCATATATTGTTAAATAAGAGGGTTTTATGGTCCACCCTAATATGAATAATAATATATTGTTAAATAATAGATATATTTGAATGAGAGGGAATCATCCAAGAAAGACAAGAGGATGCAGCACAACTCCACCCCTAGACCGGTGACCTTGGTATATATGCTGCCAGCGTTAGATCCTACATCGCCGATGTTGGATGTCAGCCTTCTTTCTCCAGTTTCGTCTTTTGAGTTTGAAATAGCTATGAATTCCTTAAATTACATGCTAATGTGTTATTGGAATGAAATATATATATATATATATATATGTGTGCTTAGTTAATATAATTATTGAATGCGTTATTTTATATGTGAATAGTATTATGAAATTAATATTATTGTTTGATATGTATAAATGTGTGTGTAGTGTAATGAATAAATGTGTCTTTTGCAAATTAATATGCAAGTGTTATGTTTAGAATCTAATCAAATTATTTTTTAATTTGCTTAGATTATGACAGAATTTTTGTAAACCTTAGACCCACTTTTTGAGATTAAATTCAATTCAAATGCATTTGAAATTGGCCTAAATTAATTCTAGGACAAATGTACCCCTAATGGCAAGATTTGGATGACAATTGACTTTAATTTGGACAAGTTAAGCCCTCCTTTTTGGGCAGCCCTATTTTCATACGAATTTTCACTTCTTTTCTTTTCTTTCTCCTTTCTTTCTTCCTTTCTCATCCCAAAATCTTAAACCTTAAGCCAAGGTTTATTACAAGCTTTAGGATTTGAATATCATTCCAAGCCAAGATTTAGTCATGTGAGTTTAATGCAACCTTTATCTTTTATTTTATGTTCTATAATGTGTTATTTGTAAATGTTATGATAGATATGATTTTGAGGTGATAATTGGTGTGGGATTGATTTGATGCATTGATGATAGTTTGGATGAGATTATGTGATTAATGGAGTGGTAATTTGTATCTTATAAGAGTGTTGTTGTGAGGGGATGAATGTTATGGGAGATTGAAGGATTGAGTAGTGAGTTGTGAATTGGAAGTGTGATTAGAGTTTTGATGCTTAGAAGTAGGATACATGTTGTTAGGATAGTGTTTGGATCCTATAACAAGCTTTGGAAAGTTTGAATTTAGTTTGGAGAATTTTTGAAAAATGAACAAAGTTGTAGTAAAACAAGGGAAATCAAAAACAATTTTCGTATAGGCTAAAATTTGAACGTACGCCGGTATCTGGGGTTTCTATGCCGCCGGCCTAGAGGCGGTGTTGGAAGCCCACAGAATCAAATTTCTTAAGGTCGATTGAACGCTGCCGGCTTTCGCTAGAAAAGTCAGCCGGCGTTCATCCTTTCACATTGTACGCCGGCTACTGGGAATCAAAGCCGCCGGCGTATAGTGAGAGGCTGCCGGCGTATCTATGTAAGCGGCCGGTTTGCACCTCTCTGGACGTTTTGAAAATTTTGAATTTGGATTCTACGCCGGCTCAAAGCTGCCGGCGTAGAATGAAGGCAGTCGGCGTACCCTTGAACACTGCCAGCGTTGGCAGTGTTGATTTTCTGAGTATTGAACACCGGCTCAAAGCCACCGGCTTTGGAGGCCGACGTATCCCCTGCGCTTTTGAATTTTTAAAACTTTCTTTAAAATTTTCCGAAGTTTGATGTATGATCAATTACGTATTTGTTAAGCGATCTGGGATATAATAGGATTCTTAAATGCTTTATTATGACTTTATATTAATTTATTTGGATTTTTTTTATATATTTATATTTTTATACTAGTTAATTCGTGCTTAAGCTAAGTGTGAATTTAATATTGATTAAACAGTGATAGATCCTCACCTAGTCAACCCCGTTAACTCCCGAGCTATCTCAGGTACGCTAACTTGCTTGTCTCTTTGCTAGGATAGGCATCAAAAGCAAACTACTTTAAAATAAGAAAATACTATTGATATATGAGTGTTGATTGTCGTTGTTTGCCGTTGAATCTGGTTCGGAGAGCGGCACCTTGCTCAGATTGGGGGCAGGATATTTTCTTGTTAATGGATAGAATTGTTTAGGAGATATGAGTATCCGAGTTGCTCATATCAACCCTCTGAGCGCCGTGATGCGTTACTCAGGATCCCCTAGTATTACGGGCTACGCCGGAAGGTGGGGCTGCCTAGTCTGTATGAACAGTAGGGACCACTCAGGGAGGCGGACGTAATACTAGATCCTTGTTGCCCGGAGTTTGAATACTCCCGTGTTGTCTTATTAACTAAAGACTTAATAATGAACAAGTGATTATTGCATAGTGCATTTAGTCTAAGAATGTGTGATCCACTTCGCATTTTATATTCATTACTTGTGTACTGGGCCTTTGGCTCATATTTTATCTATTTCAGGTGATGATTCCGATGAGTTCTATACGAGTATGGAGTACGAAACCGACTTTGAAGATTTTTTTGATGGGTTGGAGGATTAGAGATGACCATGGACTCAATGGACCCCTATGAATGTAATAGATTAGATGTGATTCTTTTTGGTTGATAATGTAATTATAGTGTTAGTTGGGTTGTGTTTAGAGGATTTTGGTTAAGGCTTGTAAGAAGCCTTTGGATGTAATATGTATATATATGTATGTATTTAGCTAATTAGAAGTTGAGTTGTTTCCTTTGCCAAAATGTGTGGTAGTATTGCTTTGCTTAAGGTTAAGAAAAAAAAAAAAAATTTTATGTCTCCCATCGTATAATATATTTATGGAATTAGATAAACAATTACTCAAACAATTCCTTTAAGCAATCTTACATATAATCTTAGGGGTTATATGTGGTTGGAGAACCGTTATCTCCTATTTCAAATATAGGGGTGATAGCGGGTCCTCACAGAGTTCTAAGCCGCTAGCTTTTATTTTTACACTACCATCTTACAATACCTGATTTATTTCTTGTTTTCTTTAGGGTTTTGCATGTAGTAGTAGTATCTATAGCACTTTAACCTTGTCCTTCTTCTCATAACCTAACATATGCTACTGAGATCCTAAAACCTCTCTCAAACCTATAGCTTGCTTCAAGGTTAAACAAGGATCAAAGTATTAGGTAAGTTTGTTTTTTCTTTACGTTTTTTTAGTAATCTAAAAGGTTTATTTTACCTGAGTATTTTTATTGGTATTGAAGATAGTCAACCTTTTGGAGGAGTTTTGTAGAAATCCTAAATTTTTTGGAGATTTTGTTGTTTTGTGATCAAAGATGAAAGGTAGTTGTAATTCTTGTTAGTTAAAGGTTTAGATGACCTTAAGTGTATGTTTACCTTATGAAAATAAGTTTTGAACGAGTGTTTGCTTGTATTCAAGTGTCTTTTGTGAAGCTAAGTTAACCGTTCCAAACTTCAGGTACATCATTAAATTGTTTGATGATTGTGCTTGTTAGGTAGAACATGTAATTGGAGTAATTGATATTTAACTATAATTGGTTATTGCTTGTGTTTGGCTGGGTCTAATAGACTGGGAGTACTATGTTACTACGATGGCGCTTTGATGATCTGTGTTTGACGTTATCCCGAGTAGAGTTATGTAGAACCGCCCCGAACCGTCACCGACGGTTCCTAACCCGGGAACCGCCCCGTGGGTGACGGTTCCGAACCGTTCAAGGACCGCCGGTTCGGCGTGGTGGAACCGGCGGTTCCAACCCGCCAGAAGAAAAAAAAAAAAAAAACATTACAATGAAACAGGAAAAGGAAGAGAAAAAATGGGACGCTGGGGCTGGATTTGGAAGGAGGAGGGTGTGCAAAACGTAAAGGGGGTAGGGGGTAGCAGGGGGGCAGGGGGCAGGGGTGTGGTGTAGGGGGTAGGGGCAGGCACAGCATTTGAGCGGGGGGGTGGGGGGGAAAGACAAAACCAAAAGCAAATTTCAAATGTAAAAAAAAAAAAAGGTTCACGTGGAACCAGAACCGGCGGTTCCTTGGAACCGTGAACCGCCCCGGCTCTGGCGGTTCCGGTTCCGGTTCGGGTCCAGAACCGACCCGAACCGTGCCGATGTCTAAGTTATGCACAAAGATGATTTCAGTAGTTTAGAATGGTACGAGTATTGTACCTAGGAGTGTGGAAGTACCAAACACCAAAATATATATATAAGAGTATTTTATACGTATTTTTTTTATGGAGTCATGAATTTTTCCGAGTTTGGGACTAGTTACAAATGGTTCTAAACTATATTTGTTGCCTAGCTAATTAAAGATAATAACATGTGATTGTTGCATATATTACAATGTTGCATGTGGAATTATATGATATTTGTTCATGCGCTTATATTTGTGGTTTGACATACTGAACCTTTGCACTTACTCTTTTATTTTTCAGGAACAAGTAATGATCCAGTGATTTTTTTTTCTATCTGGTTATAATGTATTCGTGGACTATGGGTAAAACGATAGGAGAGTCGATTTTCTAACTCACTATTAGATATCTAGAGTTGGAGATAGATAAAGTTGAAGATTTTATGAAATTTTAATTAGTTATCATGACTATTAGAGTTTGGTTATTTTTTTTATTTTTTATATTTTAAGATTTTCTTTTCATATGATGTTTTAAGATGGATTGTAAGTTGATGTTTGATTTAAGCCAATCGAGTTGTTCAGAAGTTTCTATTATGGTATTAATGTTTTAGAAGTACCGTTAAAAGTGAGACTTTGAAGTTATATAGTATTATAATTGTGGATTAGTAGATTATAACCTTAGCATGTTCTTTTATGGTAAGGACATGTGATGGGCTGATAATGCAGTGTTACATTATTAAAGCTTTTAATATACTAAAACTTTGAATTAAGTAATGCAAAAACCTAAGCCCAAAAAAGAACCAACATTCGTCTTCTAACTTTTGTTGTTTTAAGATGCTGTGAAAAACATAAATTTTCCAGCTCCACCAAAATATCAAAGTTATGCCTTTGTGGAGAATAATATACCTCCCCAGAATTAGAGTATGTTTTTACCTTATTTTCAATTGATCTCAAACTATATATTTTGTTCATTTGACTATGCATTGATGTGAAATTCAAATGAAGTGATGATTCTCATTTCTTGTGTCCGATGAGTTTCAAATTCATTCTGGAGTTGCATGAACTAAATACTTCATTTGAGTCTTATATCAGTGAGTATTAAACGAAATCAAGCCAATAATAGAAGTTACTTATATGAGCGACTTGAATTAAATGAAGTAGAAACGAGACTGAAATGAAACGAAATTATGTGAATCTCTATGTATGATCGAAAGTTGTAGCTTTCAATCAAGCCAATGATTGTCATTTTAAGCATATGGCGACATGATCTTCATTACATACGATACAAATCAATTTATAACTGCTCTAAATACGACTAAAAACCAAATTCTCAAGAATCATGTCACATGGTAATGATAAAAAATATACAAATACATGATTTCTTTGTGTGTAGTCGTTGGGCGGTTGCATAATTTTCCAAAAAAAACTCTCCATATCTCTCTCTCTACCTCTCTATCTCTCTATGCCCAAAACTATGTATTACAAACACTTTTCACCTTTCCTTAATGTTGTTTAACATACTTCAAAATATGTTATTCAAGGTTTTATGTGAGAGAACCACCAAACAAAAGCCCTTCATAACTGCATGGGGAGGCATAACACTCTCAAGGGAAAGAGTCCCGTCATCTCCTCTAGGTAAATGATTTTCTTGCGTATTTAAATTCTCAGTGAACAAAGTTCCCTTTCACAAAGCAGGAGTCTACCAACGAGGGTTGACTTGCTGTTGGGTCATCGATATCATAAACAATTCAAAATTAAATTTTTTTTTTAATATTTTGTACATCAACCAGAAGAAGGTGTGCATTTTATGGTTTGCACACCGGAGAGGTTTGTTTACTTTGCACAACAACAAGATCAAGAATCAAATTAAAAGTCATGCACATAAACGTCCATACAAAAAAAAGAGAAAAAGAAGGCCATTTAATTAGACTAGGCCAATATTATGATAGATCTTATTTACACGAGCCTTAAAGGTTCAAAAAATGGCATCAAAACCATATCACAGCCAAACCTCCTCCCTCTCCTTCACACATCTAGAGAAGCATCTTATTGAAAGAAAACAGGTTCACAATGAAAAAAGAAGGTCATCTAAACCTTACTTGAAACGTCATATTCCTCATCTGCCAAGTTATTGCTTGAGAACAACCGAGACCTCTCCAGAGACGTAGCCGGAGAAGACGATGGAGACGATTGAGCCGATGCCATCAAGGCTAAGTTACACCCTTCGCTCCACGACCGTCGAATAGGATATGAGACTTTCGTCTTCATCATGCCACCGTGCGAGCATTGGTAGCGTGATTTATGAAGAGCACACTTGCAATTACGATGATAAGGACGCCTTTCGATCCCACCATCGCAGCCTCCTAGGCATCCCTCATAGATTCCACGAAAAAATAGGCTGTCCGAAGCACCAGTGGCCATCCCCTGAGTTAGTAAGTGTGCCAACACCCTTGAATAAATAATGTTTTAAAACTTACGAGCACATTTTGGGTGGAGGTGGTAACGTGTTGATGCTATTGATATATATTTTAAAAAAAATGTGGGACGAAAGAGCTTGTAATTCGTGTGCTACAAATGCGGCAATAACGTTGGAGAACCCGTGTCTTGAGGATTGGTTAATAGCGTATGGCTTGAAAATAAAAAGTTTGGAGAGAAAAATGGAAGTGTAGTTACTAACAAGAAACTACATAGGTTGTCTCATGATGATTAAGGCACATGAAGCCTATGTCGAGGGGCCTCCTCTAAGTTTTCGTACATGTAGGGAGGCACAAATATAATTTTCATGCCACTTCGGTTAGTTCTATAAGCATATATTGGAAACTAGTAGACTATTATTCTTGTTTCATGTTATGACAATACTACCACTTGGTATACTAGCACATCAATGATTGATTAAGTTTAGAGGACGTTTTGCGAAATGTAGACGAATTAACTTTCTTAGGAATTTGGTGGATAATGAGTCCATATTACAATGTATTAAAAAATTAAGGTAAACAACTTCGATTTTTTATAAAAGAATTAGATCAGTAACGGCAACATGAAATTCTGTTTTGAATTAATTTTCCAAGATAAAAGGTAAAATCATTTACTCACCTTGATATACATATGGTGTTGTTTCACTATATATAGTATTTCGGCCAAAGAAAAAAAAACACAATATATGGTATATACAAATGAGATGTACCTTAATGATATGGTCTTGATCTAAAATGTTAGAAAATCTAAGCTCAAAATCTAAAGAGAAAGATGAAGAAATATTATCTATATTATAAATACACTTTGTGGGAATAAAATGTATTTTAAGGGTCTGTTTACTTATAGGTAAGTATTCCTAAAATAACTCTATTGCTTTGTTTACTTGCAAAGAATTAGGAATTTTCATTCTTAGTAATATTACTATTATCTTTGTAGAGAGATTAGTTAAACTCACCTATTAGGTAGTATTTTTTTTTTTTTTTATTGCCTCTAAAGTAGAAATAGAAAATTGACTAATGCGACTATCTTGCCCTTAATTAATTTACAAATTGATAAAACTCTACACACGGGAAATATATATAATATATATTAATGTGTAATTAATTTATTCGCTATATATAAAACATATTTATAGATATATAAACAATACAAATAGATCATATAGTATGTAATATAGCAAATACATGTATATATAGCACACATTATAAAATATATAGGTTATTACAATTTATAATCTAGGTGTTATCATATAAAGTATGAATTATATATAACAATAAAACATAAAAATATAAAACAAATTATATAAATGTATATGTCATATGACATATATAACAAATACTTATAAAATATATATGTAACTTAATTTTACATATAAAATTTATAGTATGCAAATATAAGATTTATATGCTTCATATATGTTATAATAAATTTTTTACATGGCATGAATATATTATATATGTATGTGTGCATGTTATAAAATATAGATTATATATAGCATATTATATAAATATATTAATATTAGGATTAGTATCTATATTGAAGTGTAGATTTATATATAACATTTATAAATTATATAGATTATATAGATACTTATGTAGCTTATAGAATACATATACCATAATTTATATATATCTCAAAACAAATGTAGTAGATATTTACAATAAGGATAATAAAAAAAATGATACGTAAACTTTCACAAAAAAAAAAAAAACAATTAGGTAAGTAAAATTTTGTTTAAACAATTTGGTACCTGAACAAAATTTTTATTGCTTTTTTCATACCTGAAGTTTAATGTTGACAATTTTGGTATCTGAACAAACTTTTCCTAGAATTGTTTTATATTTCATTTCGCTTGCTTCAGGTATGAAAAAAAGTCAACGAAAACTTTGTTCAAGTACCAAAATTGTTAAAACCAAAATTCATGTATGAAAAAAGTCAATAAAAATTTGTTTAGGCACTAAATTATTCAAAACCAAACTTTAGATACCTAATTGCTTTTTTGCGAAAGTTCAGGTACTATTTTCATTATTGACCCTCTATAATACATATGTGTGTGTTTGTGTAATATAACTATACATGTATTTTACCCATAGGTGATAAATACCTAATCTATATGTTTTGTGTGTGTTATATAAATTTATATTAATGCATAGTAATATATCGATATATATAATTAACATTTAATATAGATTATATATATTAAGCTATAAATTATATATATAGTATTATAGATTGTATAGGCTATATAAATACATATATGAACTTACAAAGCATAGATAAAATATCAATTATGTACAATCTGTATCATATATCTATATATCATAATTTACATGTATATTAGATAACCTATATAAAATAAGAATTATATATAACATATATTATATCGATATGTTGATTAACCTAATCTATTATCATATAACATGTGCTAAAATGTTGAAAAAAAATACATAAACATAATCTATTGATTATAGATGGATAATCTCTATATTTCATGTGTTATATAAATATGACAAATAAATAGATTACATAATTATTAAACTTATATATAATAAATATATTATATATCTATGTATGTAATATATATGTCATATTACATGTTTAAAAAATATATATAGCATGTGTATATGATTATATACATTGTATATATATATGTATATAAACTAGGTTTAAGTAACTTTTTTATTTATTCTAAAATACCTAAATAGAGGTATAATGGTATTTTTTTTTTTTTTTTGTTATATTCTCTAATGCTATTATTTATAAATTGAAATAAACGTTTGAATATATATTACCACTAATGTCACACCCCAACAGGTATTCTAGTCGTAATAATACATCATGTAACCAACTGAGGCCTCTAAAAGGTTACATAAGTATTTTATAGCTAGCATACTCCATATGAAGTGAACATGTAAAACAGGATCGAAAAGTTGATTAGAGTTAAAAAGATATTGTATATATATAAGTCATATGCCCAGATAACAAAATTACAAGGACTAGGTCATCATTTAGATATTACATCCATGGTCTTCAAGGACTTCACCTGAATATTTTCATTAAAATTTACAAGAAAAATAAATAAAACATAACTTAACCTATTACAAAACACAAACTATGTCTCTATTACATATCAAAGTCTTCCTTGCCAAAAATGAATACACAAGATCCTTTTCTACCCTAAACCCCACACCAGCCTTGGTTTCGATCATCCTACTTAAAAATCCTTTAAAGCAACAATCTAAAGGAGCATGACCGTTGCAAAGCTCAGTGAGTAATAAAAATCTAACACAGTTGATTGATCTCATATCATGGTTAATTAGAAAGCATATGTAATGCATCAATCAAACATATGTAGCAAACATAGTTTAGATAACTAGAATCCAAACCTATGGGGGTTTACACCCTCCTAGGGGGTCGAAGGACTAATTTAAGTAACTCATGCCCATGAAAATTCCAAAACTAAAGAAGGATAACTCTTTCAAATCATTTACTATTTATAAATAGTTATAACATATACTCTCCACTTCATTTAGAACTTGGAAATTCCACTAAGTATTAATACTCTATAGCCAACTCCAACATAGGCAACCTCCTTTGAAGTCTGCTTAGTTTCTATGAAGCTGACAACCCTATGGTAACCTTAGCCAGATTTAATGGACTCAACAAGCATTACCACATAATTGAAATATTAACACGTGACATGAAATACCATGCTAATGCAATTATAATGTTATGCAATGCATGTCGGTTTAAGTTTAAGGTCCATTATGCTTTAGTCCATGTTATAGGGTGAACATCTCAATTTTAAACACTCATCAATCCAAACTACACAATTATTATCAACCAATAAAGTTATCACTTTGAATATAAGTGTTTATTACTTATTCACGAACATACATCAAGCAAAGCTCCCAATTCCCCATACATTTTGATGATTTTATTACATGTAAGAAAATGTTCATATTCTATATTACAAGCACAATCAAAGTGAAAAATCCGATTACTCACCCATGCATGATAGTTAATTGTCGTAATAATCTGCTAGAAGGTCCAAGTTTTGGTCAAAAGATCCTATAAGATAACAAACAAAATTTACTCAGTAAGAGCCTATGTAGGACTTCTATTAACATATAAGTATTTTAAACTTATGTTATTGTAATCCTAGTACATCAATCTTTAAGAAATTACAAGGTACCAAGCTAAACTATCTTCACTTAACTAGTAAAACAAGTATTTAACTTGATTTAAGCATGATACTGTCTGAAACAATCGAAGTTTAAGCCTTGATACTTTTGAAGTCTCTCAAAACCTAAAACATAGAAGTTGTAAAGCTCTTTTTAAGCTTTTTATAGCCTCTAGAATCACCCAAATCCAAGTTCGAACGAAAAAGTTATGGTCAATTTACGAAACATGGACATGTCTGCACGATCTTCTGCACGACCCTGCTCGGGGCTGTGCTGACCCTGTAAAAACATCCAGAATCGAAATTTTTAACTTTCCATACTCAACATGGGCTTCTACACGCTCGTGCAGAACCTAAAAAAGTGTCTAGAGGTAAAATTTCGCCCTCAACACCCTCTGTATGAGCTTGTGTATGCCCGTACACATCTTCCCCTGCACCTAAAGCTTCTAACTTCGAAAATTTCACTTTCTAAACACATGTTTTGATATTTAACTTCATCAAACACACTCCATCACTCACAACATGTATCTATAACCTTCAACAACTTCACATGACCTTTATACCAAAAACCCAAACTCCACATCAACTATACACTTCATGAACTTCATCCATAAACAAAAGCCTATGCAATAAAAATTAAGGACTCAAACTATCATTATCATTCTCTTAACTTCATTTATCCAACATCAAACTCACCATTCACCTTTCAACCATCAAAACCCATAAAAGACATAAACTCCACATACTCAAATTCAACAAAATTAACAAGAAATAGAGAACTTTAACTTGCCTTAAGAGAAGCTTGGTATGTAGATGGAAGCTACTTGAGTTCTTGAAGAATTTTTGAAAGAGAAAAGAAGAAGAAAAAGGAAGTGTGTGTGTGTGGGCTGTTCATGTTAGATGCAAGAAGGAAGAGAAAGAATTTTTGCCCCAAATTTGATTAATTTTGTTTTTTATACATAGATAAGGGTTGTTGACTTTTGGGCAATTGCAAGAGGGATGCAGTATGTGTGTGTGCATGACAACTTTGGTGGAATTGGGGCCAAAGTGCAACAAAATTCACTTTATTTATTTTTATTAAAACATCAATATACTTTAAAATGGAAATCAATACAAATTTAAATAAATTTGGCTTATAAATTATATTTAAAAGGAAATTTTCTTATAGGAAAGCTTTATAATTTAGAAATTGAATTTTTGAAATCTAATTTTCTAAAGAAGTTTAGAAGTAAAATAATTGATATATCACTTAAAATGAGTTACTTAAATTATTAGATCTTTAAAAACTCATCTAATAAAAAATTTGAAATTACTTAAACTAATAGACAACTTTAAATGATTTGAATGAAATTTTGGGTTCTTTTGATTATTTATTTAATTTTATACATATCAACACACTTAAATGTAACAATCAAAGCGTTCAACAAAACAATATATATATACACTAACACTTTTATGATTTTTAATTCTATTTCTCAAACTCTAAACTTGGAAAAACTTGGAGGTTTACAACTAATACAACTTTAAACAAACTAAACGTTGAAATATAGTATTATCAATTTATTACTAGCAATACTATTGCCAAAGCATAACTCTCGGTATCCTTATTTATTCCTTATATCCAAGTAAAGAATTAAAAATGTTGTAATAATAAAGTCTTGATCTAAAATGTCAAAAATATATTATTATTATTATTATTATTATAAAGTAGGTTTAAGTAACCTTTTATATATTTTAAAATAATCTAATAGATATATAATGGTAATTTTAGTTATATTCCAAATTTAATGCTACAATTTATAAATCAAACTAAACGTTTGAATGTATATTCTCAGTTTACAACTTTAAACGTAGTAAATGCTGTGTGATTTTGTTCTCAAAGTATAACTTTTCTGATGATGTATGCTAGGATAAAGTTAGGTTTTAGTCAATTTAAAACCATTTCACCCCGAAAAAAGGAGACAGGCCATTTCCTTAAATCTAAGGAAACTTCTACAGTCTGTTATGGAACCGTTCCATTAAAAATATTATTAATAACTTGATTATAAAAATTTATTTAAAAAAATATTAACGATTTCAATTATAGATGGATAGACCTTAACGGTTCAATAATATAATGGGACGAGTCCATCATAACTACAATGAGAGTATAGAATTTACCTATAGTGTAGTTTTTAAACTAATAGTTAATGACCAATATATAAAAAATAAGGCAAAGGTAGGATCTACACTCAAGTGATATTGGTGTGTTAGCCTCATCTAATTCCTTGGTCATTATTATGATCTTAATGTAACATGACTTTTTTTTATCCCTTATTCTCAAAATAAATTTAATCATTTTAAATATCTATAAATATGATTATATATATGTATGTAAAGTATATTTAAGTAACTTTTTTTCCCTAAAATTTAAATAGAGGTATAATGGTTTTTTTTAAATATATTCTAAATCCAAAGCTACAATTCATAAATTGAAGTAAACTTTTGAATATGTATTCCCACTAATACAACAAACAACATTAAACGAAGTAAACACTGGAATATAGTATTACCATTCTATTATTAGCGATACTATTATCAAAATATAACTTTTCTAATATATCCAAATAAACAGACTGTAATAATAAAATATTAGTCTCAAATGTCAAAACTATATTATTATATAAATAAATATTTGTTGTCTCAAAAGTGATGTCCCGATCTAGTCCTAATGATTAAACATTTGCTATGTATTAAATAAATTTAAAAAATAAAAACATCC
This sequence comes from Combretum micranthum, assembly GCA_024138025.1. Lineage (NCBI taxonomy): Eukaryota > Viridiplantae > Streptophyta > Magnoliopsida > Myrtales > Combretaceae > Combretum > Combretum micranthum. The sequence goes on from JAMXBD010001585.1 coordinate 83,295, forward strand.
TTAAAATAAAATAAACAGTTATTGATACTTTATAAACAAATAGCAAGATATTCGACGAAATACAATGTAGTCAGCATTTTAGAAAGAGCAAATTTCCATCAAGCAAACTCAGGGCACTTATCTGCGCTTGAGCCTGTAGCACTTCCGGAACTTCCTACTTTATCCGCCATCATTAGATAGGTTTTAAGAGATATTAAAGGTGATAAGATAAATTTTATTTCATTTTTTCCGAAGCATTTTTCTAGGTAATAAATCACAGAGCACTAGATCTCTATACAAGTACCTCCTTAAAAACACTACTCTTACATAGTGTTTAGGTTTCAAAGTACCCTCTTCCCATCCCATGAAAATTCTTAATATTTAACATAACAGATAAGTTCAACATATACTGAATTCCCAAGTCTATTTGCCAAATGAAAAAGAATAATTATTGTCTACGCATCAAAATTACTTGATGCTTGATTTATTATCTTGTATTTCATTTTTCATATGATTTTTTAAACCTAGAAATCTATGTTGTCGTTTATAACATATTGAAATTTTGATAGATTGAACGAAACTTTATCATGGATTTAACCCTTTTGGGAAGAAATTGTGTCGAATTAATTAGAAACTTATATGTTAGATTGGATCTGTACTAAGATAAAGTTAGGTTTTTCTCAATTTAAAATGGTTTCACTCTGGAAAAGAGATAGGCTATCTACCATATTGAAGATATTATCATCTTCTGTTTAAGCAAACTCAATATTTGAGTAGGGAAAAAAAAAATTAAATTTATGTACTTATGGGAAATAGTCATGTAAGAGTCACTTTTAATAGGAAAGAATAAAAGTTTCTTGCAAATATTTCTAATAGAAAATACGGTTAAGCAGCAAGACCTGATCGATAGTAGAAGAACAAATGCAATTCGAACAGGTTCGACGAACCTGATGATGGTACCTAGACATAGGAACCGTTTTTAAAACTGAACCAAACCGAAATTGAAACTGTCGGGTCCAAGTCTTGAAAATGAGTAACCAAAACTGGTACTGTCTCTTACGGTCCAGTCCGGTTCTAGGAATTGGCGGTTTTTAGTTTCGGTTTTGGAACTACGGAATCGCATTTTTTAATAAAATAAATTTAAAATTTAAAATAATTAATTATTAGGTCTATAAGTGTTAAATTATTTAACCAAAATTTTAAAAAATTATTTAGAATGTGCATTTATTTATACAAATACAACAATATCAATTGTAGTTAGTAGTATAAGATTAGAAAATACTCTAGAGAATAAAAAGAAAATTACAATGCAAAAAATAGTCTCACATTATTAAGAAAGTGAATTTTGCTTTTAGGAGAAGTTTATATAAACTAAATTATACATGACTTTAAGTTATATTTATTTATGTTATTGATAAGATAATAACATATTAAATATTATAAATAGATAATAAATTTTATTATTAGTGAAATATTAATAATTATGTATTTAATATAATTTTTAAATTTTTTTAATGGAAGCAATTGAAACCATCGGTTCCATCCGACTTTAAGTAATAGAATCACTTAGGTACAAAAAAACCGACAGTTCCTTAGCTGGTTGAACCAGCTAACTGGTCCGATTTCGATTTTAGAACCGCCAATAACAGTTCTTGTTTGGTTTCTAGTTTGAAACCGAATCGTGCCTATGTTTAGTAGTACCACTCAAGAAGCCATAAAGAGAAAAATAAATAAATAAATAAATAAAAATTCAAACCTGATTCTAGAAGCAAAGTTTGTCAAGATAACTATCCACAATTCGCAAAGATAACTATATATTGAGGGTACGTTACGTCTTCTATTATTCAAAAATGTTAAGTGGTTTCAAAATGATATAATATAGATTTTAAATCTAAAATTTAAGAACGATATATATATATATATATATATATATATATGTCTTATCGATTATTGTTGAGTGAATGTGTCAATTGGTGTAAAAAAATACTATAATATATATGAGGGTTACTTCCTCTCTTCTCCCGTTTTACTCTTTCTCTCCCCCCTCTCTTCTCCATTATTTTAGGGTTTGTTACAAAATTCAGATTTTTCTTATGTTTCATACGCTATTCGAGTATATCACCTGCTAGTATATAATAAGGTAAATGTAAAATCTACACTGGTGTGTTAGCCTCATCTAATTATATGGTCATTAAGATCTTAATGTAACATGGCTTTTTCTTTGCTCCCTTATTGTCAAAATAAATTTAATCATTTTAAAATCCTTTTGTACCATCAACCATAATGAAAAATTGTCTTCATTTGTTTATGCAAACTCAAAAATTAAAAAGGAATATCATATGTACGTGGACATATAAGCATTTATTTTAAATACGTAGTATATAAGGCGATACGAAGAATAGAGAAGGACGAAACTTTCTTACAAATATTCCTAAAGGGAAAACTATTGGCTGCCACACCTGATAGTCAAAAACAATTGCCATCCGGACAGCCTTACACATAGTATAAATCGTCTTGGAAACCGGGAGCACAAGCCCAGAAGAGGGGGGAAAAAAACACAACAAAAACAGAAACGAAAAAACCAAATAAAAAAACCAGCCTTTATTCTAGAAATCAATTCTACAAGTTTATGATTTTCTTAGAAAAAAAGTTTATGATTTTATGTTTTTTTTAAATATATATAAAATTATTTAGACATAAACTTTAAGTATAATTATAAATTTAAATTTATAGTTCTGCACATTTATGATTTTAATAATTTTAAACGAAATTATATGACTTTACCGATTGTATATACGATATACAGTGAAATTGCAAATTTAACAATAATGAACGACAATGTATTGTATATGAATCAACACCATTGCATATGGTCAAACCGGGAAAAAAAATTAAAAACGAAAATTTAAAAGATGGTATACCATAAGGAAGTCGTACGACAGCAAAGCTTGCACGAAAGTGACTTGCAAATAATTCAATATAGCTAGTGTTGATGAAAATGATTTCTAACGATAGCCCGTTTCACGCCTCCGCCATATTTCAAATTAGTGAACAACAGCAGCATAAAACTTGATCAGCAAATAAGTCGTACTCGAGTATGAAATAAACGTATTTAAACTCATGAACAGAGTCATATGTAGGCTCCTTGATAAGTTTATTAGGAGATTTATGAATTTTTTGTACATGATATATTATATATAACTATATAATTAAAATGACAAGAACTAGTTTTTATTCAATATTTATGTATACGTATTTATAGCAACACTTATATTATAGGTTACATTTAAAAGAAACAAAAACAACATATCTGATGAGTCGAGCTCAAACCTAAACTTTAGGTTCAATAAAATCTTGGTAAACTCAATAAGAAACTCGGCTTTACTTAAGCTTGCTTCATAAACAAATTAAGCTTCAGTTCAAACTATAAGTCATTTAACTAAAAGAGTCGAGTTTGAACCTAAATTTAAAACTCAATAAAAGATTCGGATTGAGCTTGATGAGTTTTAAAATAAGCCAAATTTGAACCATTGAGAACTCAATTTTAGTTGGCTCATTTGCAACCCTATCAAGCACAAGTCTATTCTATTTCCTGGTTTATGATAAGCCGTGAATTTTATCGATTAGTGTTCTTTTTGGATGACGGTCCTAAATATACTCTACTGTCATTAATATCTTGTCTTAAATCACACTCAAGAAGCATCCAAAGTTTCATACATCACACGTTGGCGGGAAAACATTTTCAGCATTCTTGGCGTTCGGGAAAACATTTACTTTTGGTATCTTGGTTATCCACTGTAGTTGGGAAAGATCACTAAGACACCTGGAATTTCTTATACATAAGATTCAGCAAAGGTTAAATGGTCGGAAAGCAAGGCAATTATGGTAGGAAGAATAGTTTTTATATGTAATGTCCAGTACATTATACGGAAAATCTCTTATTAATAAAATCAATGATGATAATTTTTGTAATAAATATTTACTTTTAAAGACAAAAATTTTATCTTTAAATCCTAGATTTTTGTAGTGTCAAAAGGAAAATACTTTTCACATTTTGAGCCTAATAAACAAATAAATATTAAAATGTTTTCTGAAAAAAATATTTTTTCTCGAAACAAATGTACTTCCCTACTACAGGCAAATTGAAAAGCTTCCTCAAAAGAACATTCTTAAATTAGACGAAGTCACAAGGAATTTTGTGTGGAATGGTATCATATCTACTAAGAAAACTCACTGGGTAGAATGTAAGCAAATTACTCCTCCATTAATAGTGATAGATTGGGGCGATTTAAATTATCCTTCACGGAACAAAGCTTGCTCCATTAAAAAGGGTGGAAGAAAAAAGGAAAGAAAGAAAGAAAAAAGAAAGGACAAGTACAAGATAAGGCCACTCGCTTGGTTCCTTCACTAGGAGACATATATATCAGCCACTTCATAAAAATGAATTCAACAACGATAAAGATCGGAAATGGATTTGGAAGTCTATATTGCTACCGGAAGTAGAATTGCTTATTTGGAAAATTTTACAAAATAGCTTACCAAAAGCCATCAACCTTGCAAATTGTCCAAAAATGTGGTTGTATTAAAGAAGATGTAATTCCCATAAGGGATCCGATTCCACAAGAGGAAAGGCTTTTGACTTTGTCGAATGAATCAAACTTAATTGCTATCTGAAAAAGAATGATATTATGCAGTCCACTCTAAACAGTTCGCTTTTGCCATATTGGAAGGTCTGGGATGGTAGGAATAATATGCTCCTTCACACTAGATATTCTAATCTCTCATTGGATCATCAAGTTCAATTAGCAGCACATGAGTTTTGGGCATACGACCATCATCACAAGACTATAAATAGGATTGAAACAAGGAATTTAGTATGGAGAGAGTATCCACAATAAGGTTGGCACAAACTCAACACTTTGGCTTGATCATCCAAAATATGCCCATCAAGCTGCTGATAAACCAACCATTTTTTAACTTTCCCCTCATTGGATTTGTAGCGTTTCTATGGCAGGGCATTTGCAACTATGGTCTGTCTAAAGATGGTAGGACCTCTTGTAGTAGGAAGGAAGGAAATCTGTATGTTAACCATGTAATATGTATCAACAAATAATAATTTGTTATTGGTTACAATCTTTTAGTTATTGGTTTATAGCTTAAGGTTATCTTTATTGACAGATTAAATTTATCTTTCTGTTGTAACAAACTTAAGTTTAAGTTTATCTTGTAATAGCAATACTTATCTGATAGAGGCTAGTCTCTATTTAAAGTCTGTACATACACTCTTGTTAAATGAGAAAACTCTCCTTTTCATCTCGTAAAGATTTTATTGTTTTTATGGTATCAGAGCTTTAAGTGCTCTAACCAGCTCATTCATAATGACAGACAGAAATGATAATATACCCAGCTCTCAAATTATGTCATCTATAATTCCTATCACATCTATCGATGCTCTAATTTCCATCAACGCCTCGGCACAACTTCCACTCAAATTAACAACAAATAATTATCCCTCTTGGAGAGCTCAGTTTGATGCACTTCTCATAAGGTATAATTTGAAGGGGTTACATTGATGGCTCGTACCCTTGTCCACCTACTAACACAACAGCAGAAAATAAGACATCAAAATCAAATCCTGCCTACTCCTTATGGCGTCGCCAAGATAGTCTTCTGCTGCATGCCATTCTCGCATCAGTTTCTAAATCTGTTATATCATTGATCGCTTCCTCTACTACTTCAAATGAAGCATGGCAGAAACTTGCCAAGCTTTTCGCAAACAAGTCTCATTCTAGATTGATGCATTTAAAGGAAAAATTAGCTTTTCCTCGAGGCTCAAAATCAATTTTTGATTACCTTCAACATATTAAATCTATTGTTGATGAACTTGCCCTTATTAATACTCCTATATCTGATGATGATATTACTGTGCATGTTTTGAATGGTGTAGGCTCTAAATTTCAAGAAATTACAACCGCAATTAAAGCTCGAGAAACTACCATCAGCTTCGTGGAGCTACATGACAAACTGGTTGACTATGATGAGTCTCTTAAACATGAAGCAACTCAAGTGGATCATGCTCCAATCACAGCAAATTTCACACGACGATTTAATCAAAATCGATCAACCTCTACTTGGTCCAATAACAATTATGGAAATTTCAAGAATCAACAGTATTCTAACAATCGATTCCAAAATCAGAATTGCAACAAGAAAACACTTAGAATCAGCCTTGGCAATCACGTCCAAAGAATGGTGCTCCACGATCCCATGATGCCTTCAATGTCAAATTTGTGATTTATATGGTCATAGTGCGAAGCAATGCAACAGAGGAAAAGCATTCTCAAATGCGGTTGTTAATTACACCAAAAGCACTCACTCACCTTGGCTAATTGACTTGATGCTTCATCATGTTACTACTGATGTCCAAAATTTACCAAATCATTCAGAATGTGATGGTCCTGATGAGATTTTTATTGGAGATGGTTCAGGTTTGACAATTACTTACACAGGCTCTACCTCACTTAATCATTCACATCTTTCTTTCTCTTTGTCTGATGTTCTCTGTGTACAGCAGGAAAAAGAATTTAATTTCGGTGTCTCAATTTTGTGTCTCCAATTCAGTCTCCATTGAATTTTTTTCCTTTTCACTTTCTTATAAACACAAGGGTGGAAATTCTACGCGGCAAGAATAAGGACGGAGTTTATGAGTGGCCCTCTTCTTTAGCTGTGTCACAACTTGCTGCTCTTTCCATCAGGCGGTCTTCCATTGATAGATGGCACCAACATTTGGTCATCCATCATCTTCTATTTTGCAACGTTTAGTTCAAGAATTTTCTCTATTTGATTCCTTGTCTTTTAATTTCAGTCTTGTAACTCTTTTTGTAATAAAAGTCATCATTTGCCTTTTAATATCTCTTCTTGTCTAGTGAAAATCCTCTAGAATTGGTTTGCTCTGATGTTTGGGGCCCCGCTCCTATTCATCTATTGATAATTTTAAATATTACGTGACTTTTGTTGATCACTTTACAAGATATACCTAGCTTTATCCTCTTCAAAGAAAATCAGATGTTTCTCTCATATTTCCAAAATTTAAAGCTGTCATGGAAAAGTACTTTAATTGTTCAATTATTACAGTTTACACAGATGGTGGGGGTGAACATACAAAACTAAAATCTTTCTTTGAGACATCGGGTATTAATCATTTGTTAACTCCTCCCCATACTCCACAACACAATGGCCTAGCTGAGCGCAAGCATCGTCATATTGTTGAGACAGGATTAACACTTCTGCATCATGCCTCTCTACCATCTTCTTTTTGGTCATATGCTTTCAAGGTGGCAGTGTACTTGATCAATTACATGCCTACTCCAGTTCTTGATATGGATTCTCCTTTTTATAAATTATTTGGTTTTGCTCTAAATTATATGAAACTCAAGGTTTTTGGGTGTTTGTGTTATCCCTGGTTGAAGCCTTACACTATGAATAAACTTGAAGCTAAATCTAGGCCGTGTGTTTTTATTGGGTATTCTTCTCAGCAAAGTGCTTATTTTTGTTATGATAAAAACTCTGGTCAAATATTTACTTCTAGACACGTTATTTTTGAGGAGTTTGTATTTCCATATGCTTCTAACTCATCATCATCTCAGACTATCTCTACAGCTATGGACAATTGGATTTCCCAAGACTCATTATCTCCTTTCATTCAAGTGCCTATCTCAACAAGCTGTCTAGCCAAGAACCAACTCCTAATTCTTGGCTCCTTCTCTCTTTCATCCACCTTTGATCCCGATGCTACTGCTTGTGCTAGAACTACCACAGAACCTGAAGTCCACCCATCCCAAGAACTCTCTACTCCATCTATACATTCCCAAAGACGAACCCATGCCATGACTACTCGATCACAGAACAACATCTATAAACCAAAATAGTTTTTTGCTGCAACTAAACACTCTGTCGCTCCTTCTTTAGAACCTACCACCATTACCCAAGCACTGAGTGATCCAAATTGGAGGAAGGCAATGTCTGAAGAGTTCAATGCTCTTTTAAGGAATGGTACTGGGATTTGGTGTCACTACCGCCTCATAAAATAGTTGTTGGTTGTAAATGGGTGTTTCGCATCAAATGAAACTCAGACGGGTCCATCAATCATTATAAAGCCCACCTAGTTGCCGAGGGCTTTCATCAACGTCCTGATGAAGAATATAATGAAACTTTCAGTCCTGTGGTGAAGCCTACAACAATTCGGGTTGTCTTGACTTTGGCAGTTTCGAAAGGTTAGATGTTACGTCAACTTGACGTAAATAATGCATTTCTCCATGGATCTCTCACTGAAGAGGTTTACATGATTCAACCTCCAGGTTATGTTGATGTTAATCATCCTAAACATGTATGCAAACTTCGCCGATCTCTTTATGGTCTTAAGTAAGCTCTGAGAACTTGGTATCAGGAATTAAAATCGTTTATGCTCAATTATGGTTTTCAGAATTCCAAGTCTGACGCTTCCTTGTTCATATTTCAAGCTTCTGGTGTTATTATTATTTTTTAGTTTATGTAGATGACTTGATTATCACCAGAAATAACTCCAAGATTATTGATCAGTTCATTGCCAAATTGTTTGCTTGTTTTTCAGTCAAAGACTTAGGTGATTTACATTATTTCTTAGGTGTTGAAGTCATTCCAACTACTCATAGTCTTTTTCTTTCTCAGCATAAATACATTTGAGAATTATTGGAGCGTACTAAAATGGTTGATGCCAAGGAAGTTGCTACTCCTATTTCCTCACATCCTTCACTCTCCATTGATGATGGCTCATCACCTACTAATGTCACCACTTACAGAAGTGTTATTGGCTCTCTTTAGTATTTATCTTTTACTCGGCCTGATATTGCATTTATTGTGAACAAGCTTGCTCAATTTATGCATGTCCAACTGAGAAGCATTGGGTAGCAACTAAATGTCTTCTCTATTATCTCAAAGGAACATTGTTTCATCGTCCATCCCAATCTCTCACCCTCACAGCCTTTTCTGATGATAAATGGGCTGGGGATCGTGATTCATACATCTCAACTTTTGCTTATGTTGTATATTTAGGAGGCACACCTATATCTTGGAGCTCGAAGAAACAACAAAGAGTCGGTCGCTCTTCTACAGAAGCAGAATATAGAGCTGTTGCTGCCACAACTTCTGAAGTAATTGGGGTTGCATCTTTACTCACTGAACTCTGCCTGAAACCAACTAAACCTCCTATCATCTACTGTGATATATTGGTACCACTTACTTTTGTGCAAATCCTGTTTTTCATTTACACATGAAATATCTCTCTTTGGACTATCATTTTGTTTGTGAATTGGTTCAAGCTCATCAGTTACAAGTTCTACATGTTTCTAGCAAAGATCAATATGCTGATGCTTTGACAAAACCTCAAACAAAACAACGATTACATCAACTGCAGTCCAAGAATGGTGTCTCTGATGGTTCCACCATCTTGCGGGGGCGTATCAACAGATAATAGTTTGTTAGTGGTTACAATCTTTTAGTTATTGGTTTATAGCTTAAGGTTATCTTTATGGACAGATTAAATTTATCTTTCTATTGTAACAAACTTAAGTTTAAGTTATCTTGTAACAGCAATACTTATCTTATAGAGGCTAGTCTCTATTTAAAGTTGTACATACACTCTTGTTAAATGAGAAAACTGTCCTTTTCATCTCTTAAAGATTTTATTGTTTTTAATATGCAGTTGAATCTGATGTAGGTTTTGTTTTGTGTTTTTTTTTTTTTTTTGAATGTTTTATTCATGCTATACTTGGTTATGTGCATATTTTCCTGAATAAAGCATCTGCAAATTCAAAAAGAAAAAAAGTTTCATATTACGAATTTTTCTAGATAATGTGGTGGGGGGCTTCCATAGCAATTATAAGGATTTATTTGCTGTCTTTGCAACCTATGAACGATGTGTCAGCCTCATGTCCGTTAAACGTCGATAAAGCAACTGGAAGATGAAATAATTCTAAAATTATAATACTTTGCATCAAATATATAAAATTTTGATTAAAACAAAGAAGCTAAACACTAAGTACTCGTAAATTATTTCAATTTGTCGGTAAGACTCTCCTCAATTTGAAATCCTATCTTTACGGTGCCTACTCGTGTGTATATATATATATATATATATAAAGTAGTGTCCCTACCTTCAGCATTACATATAGTCTCATTATCTCCTAAATATTTACTTCATCCCATCAGCCATAGCAATAAAAGAATGCTTCTAATAGTTATTCCTCTGGAATTCTGGCTGTCACTATTACACATGTCGTTAATGTGTGCACGTCGACCTAGGATTTAGAAATCCCAAGTCAGAAAACAAGATGGAGTTAAAGAGTAGGTCAGCCCAGTGGTTGGAATCGTCAAACCAGGCAAACCTAAAAGATGCAACCAGGTTGCTAGTTCCAAAACCAGTCACCAAATAAGTTTTATTATGTAATAAGTCACCATTAGGATATTAAATGAGTGAGTTGATTTAATTTTTTAGATTAGGTTATTTCCTATTATGTGTCAAGATTCATTTATGCTTATATATAGGCCACGTTTGTAATAAACTATTCAGTTTTTAAAATTTTTGGATTTAATGGAAAAATTATTTTGAGTTTTAGGATCATGGGCAAAGGGAGTAGAGGAGGGGGAGAGCAAACACCAAGGGTGAAATATGGATCACAGGCTTCCAAGCTCGATCCAACCCATTGCTTATTTGGGCAAAGCTATTAGGCCCAAGTCTGACCCACTCCAACTCATTTCCAAGCCTTACAAGAATCCCGACTCCCTTAGCTCGAGAAGCCATCCTACTAAATATTATATCTAGGTGAGACAAGCCAAGATCACTTAGCACATTCCTCCTAACTACTACTAGTTCCACTCAGGGCACAATTAAATGTGGACTAGTGGCTTTGCCCCACGTCCCTAGTAACTATCGTCAACCACCCCCAATCCCATGATCTTACAATATGCATAACTACTTGGGATTAGGGGTGGGCGTGGTTCAATTAACCAGTCCATGACTTCATTTTTAAACTAAATCAAAATAATCGGTTTTTTAAAATTTCAAACCTAAACCGGTCCATTATTAACGGGTAACAACCTTAACGGTTAACCATTTTTTTGTTAATATTTTTGGTTTTCGGTTTTTAACCATTTAATGTAATGGTTAACCAAAAGTTGCAACTAACCATATTTTTAGTTGGTCCATAAAAAGTTAAACCCTTTTGTTTGATAATTGCATTCAAACATTGTAAATTAACAACTTAAATATCACAATTACATTCAAAAATTACAAATCAACAAGTTAACTAGCTATAAAATCAATAATCAATTAAGAATATAATTCTAATATAACATTACATAAATTAAAACTTTATAGCCTTTTCTTTTTTTTTTCAAATTATAACACAATAACAACATAATAATTAAAATATAAATATTCAAATTATCGATTTTTTAACAATTAACCGTTAACTGCCAGTTTCTCATCATTACAAATCCAAACCCAAACCAAAACCAAAAAAAATGAAAACCATGATCCTAAACCGAAACCAATGGGCTAGTTAACCATATTTTTTGAATTGGTTTTCCAATTTTAGTTTTGTTTTTTGGTTTTATTTGTTTTTTTGTCCACCCTAATTGGGATCTACCTACTATATATGCATCCATCACGCACAACCTACAAGATATCGTCACTTTAATAGCCCTACATTTATCTTGACTTTTACATCTTTAGGATGCAAATTGACTTAAGTATCTAAGCATCAAAGTGGTCGTGCCAAACAAACTCCCAACGCACCATTAATCGTATTATATTTTGCAAGCCTAAGGTACAAGTTCAAACCCAACAATCATCTTTATTTTTATCTTATTTGAACTAAAACACGTGCTAAATTGGATTTTCATGCAAAAGTTTAAGTACAAAATTTGACATTTATAAAAAATTATATACATTGTATTTAGTTTGTATGACTTAAAAGGATCAAGAATCCTTTTTGTACGGGCTCTTTGGTGTCATTTATTCAAATCCCTTTTAGATTATCAAAGAAGAAGAAAGCTATATATTATTTATAATATTTGTTACTATGGAATTATTTGAACCCAATATTATTATGAATCAATAATATTAATGAAAATTACAATTATTTCTGTTTTTATTGTGTTTGGTGGCTTTATATTTGCTATTAATATCAATTTACATTAATAATTTAAATTATGAATCATTGATACACGGTGTAATTAAATTTTTCATTCACAATAGGTCAAATAATGGAACTTTAATAATTGAGGCCTCATTTGGTGCAATTACTTAGAGTTTATCATTACTCTAATGTTAAACATGCTTAGTGAGGAGTATTCTCAGCATAGTGATCTGCTAGGAAGTAGTTAGTATTAAGGACAAAATCATGAGGCATTTCACTAAAATAGACAATACCTCAATATGTAAAATTTTGGATTATTATAGGTGTATCAAAGCAACTTATTTGCAAGTAAAAAGACCATACCAAAGTGAGTCAAGTCTAAACCAAGGTGGGTAATAAAATATATAAAGACATAGATTTCTTGGATTATGTGAGTATATATATTATATAACCTTAAGAGAGGAAGATTATAATAACTTTTTGAATTTATAATGTTAATTGTGATATTATAAATAAAATGAAAAAGTACACTACCTTAGACGATCGATGGAAGCATTTCAAGTGCACACTGTTGATTTCCCTCCAAGTTATTGGCTATGCGTAGAGGCTCTCCTCAAAGATATTGTTAAAAAAAAGACAAAATCTTTCCTTTATGGAAGATAAAGCACAAATGGAAATTAAGATTGAATCCATGCTAAGAAAGGTCTTTAGAAAAGGCCTACCAAAACCTTGAATAACCTTTAAAGGTTTATGCAACTATGTATTGGCTTGAGGAGAAGTATCAAATAAAATATGGAGAATGTTATCTACCCATGAAGTATGAAAAGTCACCACTAGAAAGGGTGTAAATCAAGGTGGAGGATGAAAGTAGCTCTATTACAGTATAGAATTTTGGCTATAACCTTTGCCCTTTCCTTTTCTAGTTTCATCTAATCATTTTACATAGTGAATGAATGAAGTTGTTTGTGTTTATGTTGCTCATGTTTCTATTCAATAAGTAACACTTCAATTCAAAGGAAAAATTTACAAAGGAAAAGGAAGAGCTCATGGCAAATGTGCAGCTCGTCACGTTCTTGATGATCACGATTATGCACCTAGATTAAATACTCCTACTAGGAATGTTCCTTTCCTACTAGTGATCTTACCAATGCAAATCTTGGGTTTATAATGCAACTAGTGCAAAACGTGAGCATTACATTTCAATGACAAAAGCAGCAGAGTCAACAATAGATCCAGCAAATGCAATAAAAGTTGCAAGATTTACATAAACTTGTAATAAGGAACCAACAACATGTGCAACCTCTACAAATGCAACAACAACAAGCTCAACCTTAAAAAGTCTAATAACGACCATTGCAACCACTGGTAGTGATGTGCCCTAAGCCATAATGATATTTACTATCATTTGTACTTTTATCGTTCTAATATGATAAAAGGATTCCCTGAATAGTTTATTCTTCCTCATATCATTAAAGTGCATAACTTTAATAGTATAAATATAATGTAATGAGAATATTATTCTAAATTACCCCTAGTCACTCAATATATGGAACAATAATAAATTAAGACTAGTATGTTCATTGATTGGTGATTATGCATTACTTACATGGATATGAGATATCAAGTAAACATATATATGCATATAGGAGTACATTGCATTGGATCAAACTACCATGAGAGTAGCATATAGATCTTTATTATGAGTACTTCTCCTATAGTATTGTTATTTTAGTCCTTTGACTGATGACATTATAGATCTGTACATAATGATTTCCATGTTTTGACTCTATTCTTCATCATCTTTAATCGGATGACCATAAGACTATGATTAGATATGGAATAAATTATGTCGAGGTATATGAGTATTTGTGAAGGAATTTTTTTCTCTCATTAACTTGAGAGAGATATCTTTTGAGCCCTCTCGAAGAGTGAAACTAAGAAAAATGTATGGCTGTACTCAAATGAATTAATAAGGAGTTATAAATAACATTTAGTTTATTCATTCAAACTTCGAAATCAAGAAAACTTGTGATTAAATAATATGAGTGACATGATCCATGCTTCATGTTTAATCATTAAATATCATGTGACAAAGGGACTAAATAACATATTGTTTAATAAGTAAAGTTGAATTACTATTCTTCACTTACTTTAGGTAAACATAGCGTCTTACTACAAGCCACTTATGTCTTGTAGGTCAGAAAAAGGGTTTCAAGCCTACTAACAATATTAAGTGAACATATAAAGTTGTACATAAAGAATGAATCAAATTAGCGATGGCTTTAATTTAATAAGCCTAGCGGAAATTATCTAATTGTTTATTAATCTTAAATGGTTAAGAATAATAAATAATAATCTTTATTATTTTTAGTGGGATGATTGAAATATAACGTGTCTTTTAAATTAGGAAACCCTTATTAGATCAGGATCCCATTAATGTCAATATCCTCATTCATGAGGATATTGTTATTAGTATAAAAAGGATACTATAGCTCTAATCTAAGGTAAACAACGTTGGCCATCAGCATGAGATCCGTAAAGAAACTCCACACACTCTGAAAAGAAAACATTAGAGCTCTTGTGAGGATTTCCCACACTGATATAAAATCGTTCTAGAGAGTGCTAGCATACAAAATCCCATTTGGCATATTCATTGTGGATACTATAGAACGAGCTCACAAGATCGTAGCACCTACAACCTACTTCATCAAAGTGATTAAAATCCACATAAGGTAAAACTTTATCCTATATTGATTTATTGCACCGCATGGATCCCATTAGTGATTTAGGGACTTTTGTAATTTTTCGAAAATAGAAAAATTTTCTGCTACAGTACTTTAATTTAGATCCCTAACTTTCCAACAATTGCCATCGCAGTAGGCATACCAAACCACTCATGTTATGTTACCGAACTTCATCAAATCGAAGCATTTCCTTGATGGAGGTTTGAATGACCCTATAGTTGATGAAGATTAGTTATCTCAAGTGGAACACTTGTTTGTGGTGTATGAGATTCAAGAAAACCTGCAACTTTGCCCTAAGAAGAAGTCATTAGTGTGCCATGTCTATGGAAAACCAGGACACTTTACTACAGAATGTCCTAAAACATGTAGGAGTACAAAATCATCATGCAGCTTTCAATAATTTAGTTGAAAAAGTTGTCACTTCAATGGGAAAATTACTAGCAACTATTCTTTTCAATCAAAATAGACCCACTCAAGCTATAGTTGACTCTCTATAACAAGATGGGGATCGCATCTCATAATTTCCATAACAGACTCAAGATTTAACAATAGTTGTAGATAATGCAAGATTTGACTACATAGTGAGGTCATGTTAGTTAAGTTAGTAATTATTTGAGTTAGACTATTTTATGTGTTTATTTCACATATGGAATAAAACTATAAATATATATATGTATATATAAAAAGTATATAATAAATCATAAATAAAATAAAGTATGCACATAAATAGTTAAATATGTAACTTTCTAATTTAAAACAGAAACCCCTTTGGTTGCATCTCAACCTGCTTTTACACTCTTTGACGTAGAAGCTACTCATGCCTTTGTAACTTCTACATTTGTCAAACAACATAGTCCTTTAACTTATACCTCATCCAATTGCTTTCAAGTTAGCATTCCTACTTATGGCACTGTCGTCTATAAAGTAATGGTGAAATCATGTTCCATTAACATAATAACTAGATGTAGCATGCCAACTTGATTGTAATGGATATATATAAAAGTACAAAGTCATATTAGGGATGGATTGCTTATCCTTCATCATGCATGTGTCGATTGTCACAAAAGGAAGTACGTTTCAAGATGCCTATTAAAAAAGGAGTTTACCATTACAAGAGGACTAGTTGAAGTTAAGGATAACTAGGTAACAACTACAAATGTTCACCAACCAGATGACTATCAAGTATGTCTTGTATATGATGCAGGTGCAACAATGGAACAACCCAGGCTTGAAGATATCTTGATAGTTCGAAAGACTCCACCCACATGGGAAATAACTTCGGAATCGATTTGATACCAAACACAGAACAAATATAAAAGCAACCTTATTATGTGGCTCCAATTGAGTTGAAAGAATTGAGGAAAAACTTCAAGAGCTAGTAGATAAAGGTTTCATTCGACCTAGCATTTCCCCTTTGGGGTACATCAATGCAATTTTGTGAAGAAGAAGGATAGTTCAATAAGATTATGCATTGATTATTGCAAGCAAAATAAAGTCACCATAAAAAAATAGTATACATTACCACATATCAACATCCTTTTTTACCAATTATAGGGTACATACATGTTTTCAAGAGTTGACTTGTGATTGAGCCATCATTAACTCTGCATCAAGTTAGAAGATGTCTCAAAAATAGCTTTTCACACTAGTTATGGACACTATGAGTTTCTTGTCATGACTTTTGGATTAATGAATGCCATAGCAGCATTCATGGACCTAATGAATCAAATATTCAAATTGTACTTAGATAAATTCATCATTGTATAAATTGACAACATCCTTATCTATTCTAAAAGTAAAGAAAAGCATAAAGAGTATACAAGAATAACATTACAAACCTTAAAGAATCACAAATTGTATGTTAAGTTCTCAAAGTGTGAAGTCTAGTTGGATAAAGTAGCTTTCCTAGGACATGTTATTTTAGGCAAAGGAATATCAATAGACCCCAAGAAGATTAAAGCTATTGTTGAATGCAAGTAACCTATCATAGTGATGAAAGTGTAAAGTTTCCTTGGTTTGGCTGGATACTACAAAAAAATTGTTTAAGATTTCTCCAAACTTGCTCACTTAATTACTGGTTTGACTAAAAAATGTGTGGAGTTTAAATGGAACGACAAGTGTGAGAAAAGTTTTCAAGGGTTGAAACAAAGGTTATGTAGCACCCATATTTGTCTTACCAACTAGTGAAGAACCATTTAGCATTTATAATGATGTAACTCATAATAGATTAGGTTGTATGTTAGTGCAAAATGGGAAAGTAGTGGCATATGCATCAAGACAATTGAAGCCACATGAACAAACTATCATATCATGACTTAGAACTGACAGTAGTAATATTGCCCTTAAAAATTGAAGACATTATCTATACAGGAAAAAATGCAACATATATACAGACCATAAAAGCCTAAATAATATATTTACTCAAATAGAGACAAATATAATGTAACAAAGATGGTTAGAAATTGTTAATGACTATGATATTACAATCCACCACTATCTAGGGGTGTTCATAGATCGGTTAACCGGTCCGTGGCCCTATTCTTTGAACCTAAACGTAATGATTGTTTTTAAATATCTCAATCCTTAACCGATTTATTACAAACGGTTAATCGTCTTAATGGTTAACCATTTTATTCGGTTTTCGATTTTTAACCATTTAACGTAATGCTTTCAAGAAATCAAATTGATAATTTAAAAAAAAAAAACTTATTTTTAGCCTTTATCATAGATTTTTTTCTTTAAACTATCATATATATTACAGAGCTAAAAAAAAAGAAGAAAATCAAATTAAGGAAATGGGGAAAAATAAATATCTGAATGTATCATTGTCAATAAAATCAAACCAAATCAATTACCATATTAACTCCATCAAACATAGGACAATAGTACTTTAAACGAAATCCAAGGAATATTAACATAGGTAAATTATATGTATATGTAAATCATATTGTGGTGTATGTATTTTTTAAAAAATAATTATATGTATATGTAAATTATATATATAATATATTTATAAATATTGAAACGGTTAACCATTAACCATCGGTTTTTTATGGTTACAAACCAAAACCAAAACCAAAACCAAAAACCAAAAAAAATAAAAACCATAATCCTAAATCGAACCAATGGACCGATTAACCATATTTTTTTATTTGGTTTTACGGTTTCGGTTCGATTCGTTTTTCGGTTTCATCAGTTTTTTTTTTTTTTTTTTTTTTTGCACACCCGTACCACCATCTAGGGAATGAAAATACGGTAGCAGATGCTTTAAGCAAAAAGAATTATGCTTACGTAGCATTACTTCTAATAGAATAAGTAGAGTTGATTAAGGAATTTGAAAGGCTAAGAATTGAATTTACATTTCCTGATTCAAATGTAAGCCTTGCAAATCTTATGGTAGAATCGACTTTGTTAACAAATTCAAGAAGAAGATCGTACTTTATTAGAAATTATGGGAAAGGTAAGAAAAGGTTTTTATTCAAACTTTCATGTTCATACTGATGGATCCTTAAGAGTTGGAAATAGATTTTATGTACCAACAAATTAGTAGCTTAGAAATTAAATAATGGCAGAGACACATTATTTCGGATATTGATAACTTGAATTTACTCTATTCAAACAAGGGGATTTATGCTTATTTTGTTTGATTATTTCTTGAAATCCTCATAAATTAGGCATTTATTGTTTAAATTGTTGTTATTAGTTCACTTGTGCCAAAAAGAGGAATTTAAGATGATTTGATCAAGAAATGGAACTAAAACAATAAACTAGGGGATCACTGAAGCAACCATGCCCATGCCTCAATAACCACAAGTTAAGATGCATCACATAACCGCATCTACGAATGAATGAAGAGAAGAAGATCACATAGAGGAAATAGTCTTAATCACGACTAAATCTATGCCCATGATTGTACTTGTGATCTTCAATATGACCAAGCACAATTTAAGAAGAAATGCACCTCATATCCAATCATGCCTTGAGACACGTCCATGATTTTACCTATGGATTGACCCCTGATGCATGCTCGAATTTCTATTTTAAAGTTTATTACATGTGACATGTCAGCTTTGTAATTTTTTTTTACAACTAGTTCGTTATGAGAAATAAAGGAGGGTACAAAGTGCAAAGAGAGACTAATATAGCATAATTGAGTTTTTAGGGAGATTTTTGTATTATAATTAATTAGTGGAGAGAATTCTTGTGAGAGAAACCCATTCTCGTACTAGGGTTCAACCATTTTTGGATCGATTCAAGAGCATATTTGGATTCAATTACAAGGATCTTTGTGCTCCATAGGTGTTTCCTTATTTAGTACTTCATTATTTCTCTAAATATGTACTTGAATCAATAAATCTTACGGGAAATAATTGAATTATACTTAGATTTTGTGGATCCAATCATGATTCATGTGATTTCACTTGTGTACTAATTGAATTACTATTGGATTCTGGTAATTAATAGCTTAAGCTACATTTCTTGAATTTATGTTTGTACATCATGTGAATTTATGTATGATTTCAACTAAATAGATTGAGAAATTACTATTTTAAATAGATTAAAGCTATCAATAAGGATTGTTCATAACATCTAGAGATAGAGTAGTGAAATTCTTCTGTCACTTGATTAATTTGCATGAAATATGACTGTTAATCAAAGGATTCTTAATCTTAATGCAAATCTAAGTTGGTAATGTGGTGAGGAAGAGATCAGTTATTTGACTTAGGTTTAGAAGTAAATGACACTCAAGGGAGGCATCAATATATTTTCATGAATCCGGTTGTACATGAAATTCAACAAAGATTTCATTGAGATTGTTTTCATGAAATCACATGATAAGAAATAAGTAAAGCAGGATATAAGTTATTTTCAAAATTTAAACTTATATCTTTTTGTGAATTGATTTGAAACTTATACATATGTAGCTAGTTTGCTAATATCATGTATATAAACCATCTGTGAATTTTCTAGGCTAGATAATAGACAAGAGTAAGTAAGATAAGTGCTAACGATTACTTGGAATACAACCTAAATGTTTCTATGCTACTTCGATAGGTTCACTTGCCTAAGAAAGTTATGACTAATGCTAGTTAAGACCTTTAGCAATTTATAAATTTGTAAAGTCCGTGCTTACCGAAGCTATGACCAAGATATACAATTCATCCAGGAGGAATAAAGATATACCAAAAGTTGAAGAAAAACTTTTGGTCGAATAGAATGAAGATCAATGTTATAACCCCAAATTTTTCATAATTTTGATAATCAATAATGTAATTATAATTTAGTTGTTAACTATGTACATAATAGTATTTTGAAGCATTTTTCATGATTCTAATACAAAATATAAAATTTACCAAGTAGTGATAGTAAAATTTGCTCCTAATTCAATTTTTCACGAATTAAAAATGATAAATAAATAAAAATAGGTAACTAAATAAATACAATATTCAAATATAAAATTTACTTAAAAATCATTTCCAAAATTTTTCAATTTAAAATATCAAAATACTTCATAATATTTTGTTATATTATAGATGACATAAGTATTAAATATAATGTCTCGACTTAGCGATTCAAATATATATATTTATATATATATATATACGTGTAGACTATAGATGATATATTGAAGGTCCTAAAGTATTTTATAGTAAAACCGTTACAGTAACCTACATTATTAATTCAACCACACATTTATATTAAGAAAAAATAATGTGTATGAAACATAATATATATATATATATATAGGATAAATTACACTAGAATGTCACAACATCTAAGGGTAAGTTCATTTGAGGTCACAACATTCCAAATAGTTCATTTCGGATTATAACGTTTAGTGAAGTAAGTTAATTAAGGTCACCATTGACACGTGACTTTTAATTAAATGTTTCTTCTGTTGACACGTGTCAATGGTAACCTTAATTGACCCACTTCTCTAAACATTGTGATCTCAAATGAACCACTTGAAATGTTATGACTTCAAATAAACTTATCCCAAATATCGTGACCTTCCAATATAATTTACCTATATATATATATATATAAATATAGCAATTTTTGAATACTAATAATAACAAAAGTAATTTAATGATAAAGCAATGTATGTATAAAGATGATAAAATAAAAAAAAAAGATTATGGAAAAAAAAAAGAAAGAAAAGGTAATAATAATAAAATATAGGTATCTATATAATGAATAATTATAATATATAAGAAACATAACACATATTTAATTATGCATATCTCTATAAGGTCAATTATATTAAAAAGTATCAACATTTAAAGGTAAGTCCATTTATGTCATGTTTGGTACACAAGAATGATTTGGATTGGAATAGAATGGAATAAGTTTAGAAATGACAAATCCATTGCTATGTTTAGAAGGTTTCATGGAATGGAATGGCTAAAAAGTGTAATTGTCGAAAATGTCTTCAGTAATAAATGCAAAATATGAATACATGATAGGATAAAAAAGTAATTACACTACATATAATTAATAGGGGTGGAATGGAATCGTGATTCCGCCTTCTCAAAGATAGAATCGAATTCCTCTTCAAAGTTGGAATCATCTGTTCCAAGGAATCATGATTCCAGCTTCTAAGAATACTTCCAAACAGTGAGAAAGGGAATAGAAGCCGGAATCGTGATTCCATTTTGGTCCATTCCTACATACCAAGCATGCCATTGAGGTATTAACATTTTAAGTAGTATAAAAAAGAATCAACATTTGAGGAAAATTTCATTTAAGGTATCAATTTTTGCAATGTGGGTCAAATAAGGTATTAATAATTTACCGTTAATGAAAATTTAGAAAACTTAATTAAAAACTAATTAAAACGTTGATACCTTAGATGAACTTTGTAAAATGGTGATACCTCATTTAATTCAATTTGTGAAATGTTGATACCTCTTTTTAAAACCTGAAATGTTGATACCTTGAATGAATTTACTCCTAAATTTATACATTTTGTTGTAACTTACCCCATCTCTATACGACAATATGTAGATAATAATAATGAATGCAAATCAAAATAGTAGAGAAAGGAAAAATAAATAGTTAAAATAAGAAAAGCATTAGTAATAGGCTAATAGTAAGGAAAAAAAAAAAAGAAAATAAAAGAAAAACATAACCCATTTAAAATATCTGTCTTTCTCTCTCTTCTTCTCACAATCTTCCTTCCATATACGGACACCCCAAAATCAAAACCCTAACCCTAATTCTTAAATCAAATCACCACCGGGACCCTTGTCTTCTCTAATGAATAGGAAAGCCTCACCACCACTTCTTTCTCAATCTGCCCTTTACTCAAATGCCACTAGTAGCTCTTAATAGCCATCAAACTCCCATCATTATTGCAGCAGGGAGGCCTCAACGTACAAATGTCTATTGCTTATAACCAGCTTTCTTTAGGTCTTAGGTTTAACCTAAAAAGAAAGAGATTTGTACTTGCTAAATTCAACCATTAAAAGGTATGAATCTTAACTTTAATTTATATCAAGCCTTATAAAAATATATATACATTTATATTTAAATTTATAAATTTAAAATATAATAATGAATATTGCTATTATAATTTTAAGATTCAAACAGGGGATTTAAAAAGTTTGATATTGACTGACGTTTAATTGTATTAAGAAAGAAAACTAAAATTGATGATGGTTCTACTGTGTTTTTGCTTTTGAACAGGGAAAGAAGGTATAGGAATTAGTAATTGGTGCTGCACTTTTAGATTGTAACAAGTTAAAAAGATCAAACTGATAAACTTCTGCATAGAATATGTCAAATAGAGTCCAATGGTACTTGTTTACGGATTGTGTGCCTCATCTACCATTAGTAAAAACAAGAAATACATTTAGTTCAATGGAAATGGTCATATGAAAACCATTATAATACGTTTGTAACCAATTAAAATAGCATAGGAAGTAGAACTAGAACTCGATTCCATGTGTTGCTGCTATTCCATTCTGTTAAATAAGTGAGAGGGCTCACTTGTTTGCTTTATGATTGAGAATAGGGTATTCGCTTGGATTATAAGAATTAAGCAATGCATTGATCGTAATTTGTTGTCCATTAGCCACGAGCGTTGTATTACTACACGTTAGTCTTAAATAAGGAAATAGGGCAATGTTATATGGTCTCGGTGTTGGGAGGTTTGAATCCTTTCGTCCTATGAGATTTTAATATCTATATTAAATAGAAAATAGAAATTTATATCTATTCAATATTAAATTGATATATCTATTTAATATTAAATTGGTAATACTATTTAATATTAGAAAATTATGGACTAGTCTAATTCTATTAGATTGAAAAAAAGTATTATCTTTCTTTTTTTTTTTTTTTTTGAACTCTCCTTTACTTAAGAGTCGAAGTAGAATCTGGGATAAAGAGTATACCCTTGCACCAAATAAGATTTTGAATGATTCTTTTCTTGTTTGAGCATATCTTTTTCATAAATAGAGTTCCCACAATATAGATTTAGATAGAACGGAATCAAGTTATGATCTAGGTATGGTGTGAACATAGATCACAACAAAAGATTCTAATCTGATTCGGAAATTCTACTTTCCTTTAATTACTAAATTCGATTTAGTTTAATTCTACTTGTCAAATTGAGTCTAAGTGATAGAAATGGATATTAAAAAAATATTAGTGATAAAATGAAAAGTAATAGACTTGAGTTAGTAAAAAAAATGTTAAATAAATGTTATTTGAATTCAAAAATGCAATAAAAAAGAAAATCTTAGTGTTGTACTATTGCACTTTAGTCTTGAATTAGGGAATAGGATAATGTTATATTTGGCTTTATAAGTAATGATGTCTTATTTTTCTAATATGCTACCAAGGTGGAAGGTAAGGTGGAATAAAATAGATGAGTACATAAGATTTACTAAGAGAACTAAAAGATAGAGGGTATTGATGTTATGCCTCGATTGGAAAAATAGAGAGATTGGGATTCATAAATCTTAATGTGCACATCTTAAAATGTCAAATGATACCTAAAAAGTAAAATACACTGTTTGTTTTTTTGTTTAATTAGTTTTAAGTTTTCATTTAGCTTTAAAAAATAAAATAATTTGTCATAATTGAGTTAGGAAATCACTGGAAGCATGTGTTGTTATGTCTAAGAGAAGTAGTTGAAAAAGATCACTAGAGAGCAAACTGAATTTATTTTCACCCTAATAAAAGGGTGAAAATATATGCCTTATTTGGATTCAGGTAGTTCAAGCTTATACTTACTGCATATGGTTGATCGTGGTATTGTAATATGCTTGTTTATTAAATTTGCTTGATATTATTTGATATGTGTAAAGATTTAGTTATTTTTAGAGCTGGACAAGTTGGTTAAATGGGCCAACTCGGCCCGCCCCATACGGGCTGGTGGGTTAAACGAGCCAACAAATTTTAACCCACTTTAATAAACGGGCCAAAATTTATAACCCTAACCCAACCCACACGAGCTGGTGGGTTAAACGGGCCAGCCCACTAACTTAACTCATTTAAAATTTTTTTATATTCTTTTTCAGGTTTTACGTTTTACATTACATTTTGCTCTATCAGGTTTTGTTCTAAACTTTATACAATCTATATAGTAAGTGTAAAATTAAACCTGTCACTTTATACAATGATACAATCCATGCCTTCCACTTTATAATTTAAACCTGTCAAAATTATGACTAAATTTAATAAAGAAATTACGGGACATGGATAATGGATTCCAGGTTTAATATGAATTTCTTTTGTGGACAACCATTCCTCGTGGAAATTAATGACCACGTTGGAAGTCTAGGTAGATCTGTTAGCGGGGGCACTGTCCAGTGTCCATAGAAATCTATCGTCATCTTAGATTTCCTCTTTCTTTTATTAAAAGTCAACAATGGTTATGAGGTTATCTTGTAGGCATAAGAGAACTTTATTAGCTGTTTTTGTGCATTTGGCCCTTTGGAAACAGACAATAACCAAGTATCTATAAAATCCAGTAGAAACAAAAACTCTAAAACAAAACAAGATGACCATACATCCATACCAATTACCAATTGCTCATGCTCACACCGAGAAAAGAGAACCTTAAATCTTAACCGAAACAAAAACAAAAAAAAACAAAATGATCATGTGTTCGCTGCACCCCCCACAACCACGAACCACCAGTCCACCAGTGGCTTCTTCATAAACCATAAGCACACAAAGTCATACTAAAACCACAAGCTAACAGTTTCATTTAAAATCCATTTCACTTGCCATCTCATTATCTCAAAAAAAAAAAAAAGAAAAACAACTAAAAACACAATCCTTTCATGCATCCACCAAAAACATTTCTTCCCCTAAAAAACATGTCTTCCATCCATCAACCATCAATAACTACATTCGAATCCGCCCTTGACAATGCTACCTCAAGTCCTTTTGCACTTTCATCTACAAATCACCAAATACAAATAATGTATATAATTAGATGGAATTATTGAAAGGTAAACATTATAAATTAAGTACTTATAATATTAAAACAAGAAATTACCTTCCCATGCAAAGCCTTGTAACCAGTTACGTGTACATACTAAAGCTTCCACATTTTCAAGATGAAGAGAACTCCAGTACTTGGTAAGAATACGAGCACCAATACTAAACGTTGACTCAGATGCTACTATAGTAATTGGAATACTAAGTATATCAGAAGCCATGATGCACAAATCTAGGTACCTTTGATGTTGAGTTTTCCAATATTCAAGCACATCCAACTCCGAATAGAAATTCATGTCCATTGCGGTTCATCTAGGTAAAGATCTAAAGAAGATTTTCCAGTAGTCTCCACTTCAATTTGACAGTATTCCTACATTATTGAAAAAAAAAAGAGAGAGTTATCAATTTTGATCATTTAATAAGAAACATTACAATAAAAGAGAAATGGAAAAAAAAAAAAAGAGAGTAATTATTGAACTTACATCAAGAGTAGCAATATTTATCCCCAAACTCTTTCCAAGGACCCCAAGTACTTTACCTCTGTCTACAACTGCACCTCCAAGTCTTGGTTCAACTTGAGAAGATCCAGCTTGAGAGCTACTAGAACTTCCTTTACCTATCTTGCTCTTATCATAGTCCTCAAAGAGTTTGTATAATTTGCTCTTAATTTTAGCCAACTTCTCCCCAGAAGTAAGTGGATCAATCTTATTAAAGCAAAACTTCAAGAATGTGAACTTCATTAGAGGATCAAGGACAACACCAAGTGCAAGAATAATGCTATATTCCCTCCAATACTTGTCAAATTTTTCTTTCATTTTAATAGACATGTCCTTTAAAACTGAATCCTCACTCATTGTATTCTCATTCAATAAACACTCAATTCTCCACACTTCTAAAAAGCACAAGTTTGAAGTTGGGTAAGTTGAATCAGACATCAAATTGGTGATGGTGTAAAAAGGACTCAAAAACTTTCACAACTTATGTGCTCTTTCCCACTCCTCCTCTGATGGACAAAATCTATAATTTGAATCATTCAATTGAAAGCAGGAAAAAGCACGCTGATATTTTAGAGCACTATCAAGCATAAGATAAGTAGAATTCCATCTAGTAGCCACATCTAAGCATAGCCCAACATAAGTATCAACATTTCCTACTTGTTTAACACACTCCCAAAAATGTTTCATTCTACTATCTGACCCCTTGACATACTTCACACTCTCTCTTATCTTGTGTAATGCTGTGCTAGCTATTGTTAAGCCCTCCTTGACAATCAAATTAAGTATATGAGCACAACATCTAATATGGAAAAATTCACCATCACACAATAAAGTCCCATGTAATTTAAGCTCATCTTTCAGAAACTCTTGCATACGGTCATTAGCAGAAGCATTATCCAAAGTAAGAGAGAATACCTTTTTATCTATACCCCAATCTTTTAAAAAGTCAAATATTTTCTTTGATAATTCAAAGCCTGAGTGAGGAGGGGGCATATAACAAAAAGAAAGAATTTTATTGTTAAGCTTCCATTTACCATCCACAAAATGAGCAGTTAAGCACATATAACCCTCCCCAGTGCAAGCAGTCCATAGATCAGAAGTCAAACAAACTCTACCAGAAATTCTCTCCAAGACATTCTTCAATTTATTCTTTTCTACTAAGTATAGTTTCATAACATCAGATGCAACTGTTTTCCTAGATATGGGAACATACTCAGGATAGAAAACTTGTACAAATTCTGTAATCCTCCTATATTCAATAAATGAAAATGGCAGATCATGTTCAATGATCGCCATTGTCAAAACATCACGAGCATGTTTGTAATCCACTTTTCTAGACTTTAATTTTCTAGATTGATCAATGATCATATCACCTATATCTTGATACTTAGCGATCAAACGACATTTTACTATATGTCGACCTAGAGTTGATGTCCCATATTTAGAACCACCCATAACATACTCTTTTCCACATCCATTGCACTTTGCTCTTTCTTTACCATCCTTTCCTATGCCTATCTTTGTAAATGATTGCCAAACATGAGAAGTATTTTGTCTAGGTCTCTTACCTTTACAATCATCATCATCCAAATCAATAGATGATCTTGTACTTGTTTTGGATGGCATGGTAACATCAACCTCACAAGCTTCTAAGTCATCACTTGTATTGACACGCTGGTTAGTAGTGTCGTTGCTCATAATATTATCCATACTGCAAATAATGAAATAAACCATAAAAGTAAGAACAAATGATATAACAAATTAACAATAGTATGTTAAAAACAAAGAGGAAATCAGTGATCACAATTCACAAATACTTGTATTGGATAATACAAATAAAAAAAGGTTTTCTAGTATAGTGTCATAGTGAACCTCATGCACTTTATAGAAAAATAATATATGTCCAAATATAAGAAACAGAAAAAAAAAATTAAAAGTTTAATAGCAATCAGTGGAAATAAAGGTGCAGCATTTAAATCCTGTAATATATGAAGTACAAGGAAAAATTAAGCAAAGGAACATGAAGCCTACTCGAAAGCACAGCCACAATCCTTGTTATTGATAATGGCAACAATAATTTTGCTCCAAAAGTTACTCGACAGTTTATAAACCATACAGTCAAGTAATGACTGTATGGTTTATAAACTAAAAATCCAGACAGTTGAATGTATAAGATTTGGTTCCTTCACTGCATATTTTGGATAAAAACTGCTGTAATGCCTTAAGGAACAAAGGAGGTCGGATTTTCGAAGAGACTGACTAATACAGTTTCTTTCTTAATGAGCAATTCTGGCTTCACCATCCATCCCATCCTTGAACTTTCGTCCTGCCCAACATCTATTTGTTGGAAAACCTTCCAATTGCAAGATGCCATTACTGCCTCTGGAGACAGTAGTTCAAGAGACCCCTGATCATGCTGGTTATCCCTTGGCGTGAGTCTACAATACTCAAAACTTTGTTTTCCTTTTATATTATTTCTATATCTTTAAGTCTATTAATGTTTGTCTATTTGTTTCTTGCAGTTTCCTGGATCGTGGGGTTGAATTCGTATAATAATACCAAAAAGGTTATTTCCAGAAATGAGTACCATGAATATTTCCTTTACTTTTTTTTTCGTTTTTATTATTTGTATTTTCTTTAAGTTACTAAATCTCCAACCATTTTATGCTCTTTCGTGGATAAGGAGAAAAAGATTCATGGCTAAATGTATGAATGAATGAGCATAAAAGTGCTAATAAAATTTCGAATTATTGTTCTTTTAAATTTCGACACATATTATTCTTTCATAAAATGTGAATAATTGTAGTTGGATAAAAAAAGAAAGAAAAAAAGGTTTCTATTACTACTATTATTAGTCTAATATTATAAGTCATTAGTCTAATAATTTTGGACAGAGACAATGTTCAAACATTGTTTATAGCTTGAAGACAAACTCCACTAAAAGTTTTAAACAGAACACTTTCTGGCTCACCTCGAATCATCCAAACAGGACAATCTCAGTCTCACATACAAGGCTTAAAATTGTCGATTCAAATCACATAATGACACAATGAAACCCTAAGCCCTAACCCTAATTAAAAATAAAATAAAATGCGTAATGCCCCCTAAACCCAAACCCTACTTCTTCTATGGCCATCGTAAACCATCCGAAAGCATTAATCTTACAAAGAATCAGGGGAAGAGAAACACATACATGCGATGCGAAGAGGGAGAGGAGGAGGACTGAAGAAGTGTGTGACTTATCTGTGGCTGATGGCGATACATGCGATGCGAGGACGCCAAGGAGGGAGAGGAGAGAGGACTGAGGAAGTCTGGATTTTGGAAGTGTGGTCTCGTCTGTCTCTCTAGGTTTCAATTTCAAATTTAAGTTTAAAAGTTAAAACTTAAAACCTATTTTAAAATTTAAAAAAAAAAAAAGTGGGCCAACCCGGCCCGTTGCGAGTTAACCCCGCTTTAACCGTAGGTTAAAAGGGCTGGGTTTTTTTAGCCCGCTTTTAAACGGGTTGAAAAAAATCAACCCTAACCCGCTTTAAAAGGGGGTTAAACGGGCCAACCCATGGGTTATGACCATTTGTCCAGCTCTAGTTATTTTACTAAACTATTGTTTGCTCACCCACCCCCCTCCTCTACCAAATAGATTTGTTTGGTTAAGAATCACCGTGGCTGATCTCCACACAAGAGTTGAAGCCAATACGAGTTAATAATATGTCAAGTTATGGGTTAGTGAGAGCGTAGGGTTATAAATCATGGTAACAATTTAAGACTAGTTATTTCTAGTCGTGATTTATTAATTAAGAACTCGATGTGCGTTTTATGTAATTTGATGTTTATGTGATCTATATGTATGCAATATTTCTTATTCTAAAAAAATTTTCAATTCTATTATAAGTGTCCACTCCATAGAGTATCCTAACTGTATGATACTCATGTGTCCTTCTAGAAGCCTCAAATTGATTAATATAAATTTATGTGACTCCGTTTATCACATGGCGTATTGATACTACTAGGTTACTTGTGGGGGTGTGACTCTTCCCATGTTAGTATCAAGCTTGAAAACTATATAAAGGGCTAGGGAATTCATCCAAGACATCCACAACAAGCAAATCACTTCTAGAACTCCTTAATCTCCACCCTCTGTCTTTAGCCACTTGTTCTCACTAGTTCATTCGCTTTCTTCATTTTCTTTCAAATAAAGGGAGCTCTAAGAAAAACCATGTTTCCATCATCTTCTAAAAGTTCAAGGATTAAAGCTCAGCTTGGAGCATTCGATTTTGCATATGTTTGGTTTGCTAATTTCAAAAGAAGGTAGTTGAATGTGTTTTTCATTCAATGCTTCTATTCAATATAGAAAATTGCTTATCTTGATTCATTCCCTCACATAATCATTTTTGTGTAGTTTGGTTTGTAGGCATGTACTCCACTACCAACAGCTCACTTTCAATTAGGCAATTGTTATCATCCTCTAATGTGGGCACCAACATGTAAGTCATTCTTCTCCTTCTTCTGTTTGTACATTCATTAATAAAATAATAGGTTAATGACAAAAACGATATGTAAAATTTCGAAAAATATTCAATCAAGTACTTGAAGTTTCATTTTGAGCAATTTGATACCTTAACAAAGCTTTTTCATGGACTTTTTTCATTCCTGAAGTTTTGTTTTGACAATTTTGGTAACTGAACAAAGTTTTCACGAATATTTTTCTAACCTAAAGCAAGCTTAATCAGGTATAAAATAAGCCCACAAAAACTTTGTTTAGGTATCAAAATTGTCAAACCCAAGCTTCAAACATGAAAAAAGTCCACAAAAGCATAGTCAGGAACCAAATTATTCAAAACCAAACTTCAGGTACCTAATTGAATTTTTGCAAAAGTCTACCTATCACTTTTTACATTATCCCTAAATAATAAAGAAATGGCATATGGATGTCAATAGAATCAAACACTTTGTATATGAAGTTAGTTTTTTCTCTTTATTTATTTAAATAAATAATTAAAAATTAACAAAAAAATCAAGAGAACAAAATAAAAATTAAAAAAAAAAAAGAAGAAGAAGAAGAAGAAAAATAAGAAAGTAGAGAATAATGTAAGAAACTGAACAGTAAATCTTAAAAGCTATTTTTATCTACCTTTTAAGTGCAAATCAATTTCTTCCAATAAAATTACAACACCCTAAATTTTAATTAAGACATTACCACCACGTATAATACTTTATGTATTATATGCTCAAGCTTTCTAAAATGATATATTTATTATGAACATTTGCTAACCTAATCTTATTATTCCTTAAAACATATAATAAACTTTTGAAAACAACTGGATTTAGTTATAGAAATTCAATTTTAATAAACATATAATATTTCCAAAGACAAAATCATACTATCAGGTATCTCCTATACCTTTTATGATGGTAAATAGAGCTTTAAGAACTTATAAATTACAAAACTCGGTCTCCAACAAGCCCCTTAAAAGAATATTATAACTTAAAATATAAATCCAGTACTTAAGCAAAACATAAAAAAATAAGAATAAAAATCCAACCATGTCCTAACCCACTTCGCTCTCCAACAATCTCTTCCCAATTCATTGCCCAAAACCCAAGACAACATCATTAACCACAACTCCATCATCATCAATCATCAATCCTCATCATTATCATCAACAATACCATCAACATCAATCAACAATACCTGGAAAAGACAATAACAAAAATAATGAGCTAAAGCTCAATACACAGTATCATAGGTACACACGGAGTGACACATGAGCTTAACTAAATGTAATGCAATAAACAACAAGTTATTATCTTTACTTTAACTTAAAAAAATCAACACGAGAGCATTCACACTCCGAAGCAATCCTGGAAATGATTTAACATCCCCACCCACCACCGCAGCAGTAGGGGAGCATGTTGGTAGCCCCCATAGGCGACTATCTCAGGGTAAGAATCTGAGAATCTTGAGTAACCGGAGTTGCTCATGGGATTGATATAAGCAGCCTAAATACTTATATATCCGATATAACTAATAAAGAAAAAGTAATCTCATCTAGGATTTACAACCGTTACTCAACTTTACTTAGGTCAATTCATAATATTGCCTAGTTCAATCGTCCCCATAAAACATGACTAAACCATATTACATCATGTTAAATATAAACAAATGTTATACCAATACCATATACCCTATTAATTACCAATCAAGCTACCTATTAGAAATCATTGCATCATGACGAGTGGCCTAAGTGCCTAAACTATCGTGTCTACTCAGACAAGGTTGCCGCTCCTGGACCAGATTCAATGGCACAAGCATAACAACACTCAATTATTAGGTCATTTTTAAGTTTTAATTCATTTTAGTATGTCTATCCTAGCATCCAATATGCAAGTGGTTGCATACCTTTCATATGAAATCTAAACAAAAACTCAAACGCCATCTCAATTGATAATCCGGCTATCCATATATCTAATCAATAATTAAACTCATATAAGCATTTAAATAGATTAACTACTTATGTTAAACTTTAATTAAAACCCTATTTGATCATCCCGCCAAAATACAGATAGTTCTCCTTTGTTTGTCAAAATATTTCTTTTCACTTTGATTATAGTATTTTATTATAAATGCATTAACAAAGCATTTATATTTAAAACATTCATTTCCTAAGCAAACAAACATTTAAAACAACATATTCCCCATATAATTCTTGATTTATCCTAATTCATTAACTCAAGCTTATTATTAACTATTAACTCATTTTAACTTAATCTAGCCAAATTGATTAGAATTAATCATTTAATCTAATTACTTAGTTAAGATAATTAAACTCAATCAATCTAATCCATTTTAGCTTACTAAAGTCTAATTAGTCAAGTTGGAGTAAAAGTGATTAATTAAGTTTATTTTATATCTAAAATTTACATTAACTTAAGTCTATGTTAACTTAATCTTAGCCAAGTTAATTAGACTTAATCATTTAGTTCAATTAGTAAGCTAAGTTAATTAAACTTAATTAATCTAATTCATTTTAGCTTATTGAAGTTCATTAAGCCAAGTTGAACTTATATTATTAACCAAGTTCATTTTGTATCTAACTCTATATTTAATTAAATTATTTAGTAAATATTTAAATTCACTAAACTCATGCTTAATTATATCACTCAATAAACATGACACATTAACTATTATTTATGTATTTCCTTTTAGCTCAAAAGGATTCGTTTTATAATTAACTACATATATTTAACTAGTAAAACAAGTTTTCAACTTTATTTAGAAAATGTAGTAGTTAGAATCAATCAAATTTAGGCCTTGATAATTTTAGAATTTGCAAAAACTCAAAACATGAAAGTTGTATATCTTTTTTTAAGCTTTCTAAAGTATTTTGAATCACATTAATCCGAGTTCAGATAAAAAAGTTATGATTAAATTATAAAACAGTGTCGCATTAGAAAATTTTGACTCAAAGAGATAACTCCCCCTGTCATGGCCATGATCTGGGATCTGTTATTTGAAAATTCATGCTTCGAGGAGATCACGGGTCAAATCACACTCATGATAAATAAGAGATCCTAGATGCCTATTTTTCTTGTCTTTTTACTCTGTTTAAACTACTTGTTCATCACATACATCAACTAAATCATCCTAACAGCTTCATACAAGATCAAAATCATATTCATAACCTCTCCAAACATATTTTTCTCATCAAGCATCATCAAACCCACTTTATCAAACCCTATATCTGCTATTCACCATCTTCTTTAACAATGCATAAACCATATATATCTATCATTTAACCATTTTTATCACAAACCCATCGTAAATCTAGCATTAATACATCATATACACATGTAAACAACAATAAAAACAAATAAGAATAACAAAACTTATATTTGGAGATAATCCAAGTTCTTGATTTTTCTTATGACTATCATCTTGAGTGCTTGAAGTTTCTCCTAGAATGATTCCCTCCTCCTATCTCTTTTCTATCCCTGATTTCTTCTATGATTTTGTTTAATTTGATATTTTGAGTTGAAATTGAAAGAAAAAAGAGAGAAAGAGGAGGAGAAAAGAAGAGAAGGAAAGAAACGATAAGGAAAGGGGAAAAGAAGGCAGGAAAAAGAAAAAGAAAGGATAAGAATAAAATTTATGATATTTTAGAATAAAGGTATTAAGTTTAAATCTTTCTAATAATTATCTTTAGTTCTGAAAATAATTAGCAATTAAGTTAAAAACATATATATTAGGAATTTATAACCTGATACAAAAACACAATTCAAAAGAATAATTTATGAAAATATGATATTTAACTTAGGTTCAGATTTAAAACTAATATTTTTAAACGAGCAATTGATTTCACAAATTTATAAGGACATTATAAAATGAAAATTAACTAAATTTTAAGGATTTAGGAGTTTGTAAAACATTTGAAAATGTTTATTTTAAAATTTAGGAGCTTAAATTTGAAATAAAAGGAATTTAAAATGAAGGATTGTATTGGAATTGGATAGTTTGATTTTAAATAGAAAAGTTATTGAGGAACATAGATGATTTTGGAAAATACTCCAAATCTCAATTTCAACTCAATTCTATTTACTAATTTAATTACGTCAAATTGTTTATTCCTTTCTCTACTGTCTACTTATTTTATTTATTTAATTTATCTAACTATGTTCAAAATTAACTATCTATTATATTATTCAATTAAATCATTTCTAAATTCAGCAGGTGAGAGTTTAGGGTATTTCAAAAATATAAAATATAAAATATAATAGTGAATAAAAATTCTAATATATATTAAATTAAAAAAATAATTTCTTTTTCTTCTTAACTATATATTAAAACTAATAAAACAAAGTTTTTTTGTCTTACTTAAAGGTGGTTTTGGCAATTAGAAAAAAATATATATATTTTCTTAATAAAAATAAAATTGAAAGATTTTGAAATTAGGTTTACTTAGAATTTTTTATATAGGGGAGACATAAAACTTCTCTTTCAAAAAAATTAACAAAACCTAATAAACTTAACGTGACAAGACTCCTAGGAAAAAAAATTAAAAAGAACCAACAAATTAAAGTTTTTAAGATAAGAATGACGTGATGTCTAATCCTGAATAGCAAGTGTATAGGCACTTATGGGGGACTTAAAAATAAAAAAAAAAATCTTTTTATTTTATATATACTAATTGGATTGGTAGTTATTCATAAGTAATATCACTTTGTAAAATAAATAATTTGATAATTGTAATATAAATGTTGCTTATACTTTAATTGATAATTGCTAGTTAAAAAAAAAAATCCACTATGTAAATATTAGTATATTTTAGAGCATTAAAGGAACAAGATCTATCTAAAGAATTTAAGGTTGTAACCATTTGATTTTAATAAGATAACCCTTGAATTCAGAATTTTTAGTTTGCTCAAAATTGATTTTGAATCAAATTTTACTCGTAAACTAGTGATTAAGTTAAGATCAATCAACCCTTTAATCCTAATTTATATTTTTTTTCCCAACCCAATAAGGTAGCAACTCCGAAAATTTTATAAAATTTAATATTTTTAAATTTTTACTCGAGAGTTTATATCAAATGTGTTAGGATTTAATATAAATTAAATTAAAAGAAACTAAACCAGATAAAAAAAATCCAGGTCCAATAATATCTATCCAAAAGTATCTCCCATGAAAGGATTAATGAGACTTGGGAAGAAGAGAAAGTTAAGCCTTCGATTTGTAGGACCTTTCAAAGTACTTGAATGGATAGAAGAACTAACATGCCACTTGGCACTACCACCAAGGTTACAAGGAATTCATGATGTTCTCCACATATCCGAGCCATGACATTATGTTTTGATAATCAACATGTAATGGAGCTAGAAACCTGTACGATTAAAAAAGAATCTCACGTATGAAGAAGGCCCGTCAAGATGCTAGGTTATTAAGAGCCACGACTAAGGAAAAAAATTATCAAATATGTGAAGGTTGAATGGAGCAACCACTTAAAATAATTCACGCATAATTCATTCTTAATTTATTTTCTTTTTAAAATTGCAACACGTGAAATAAATGACATCATGAATGAAAATAGTTAAATGATACTCTTTCCTTTTCCTTTTAATTTTGATATTCATCCATTATACAACGAAGGCAAGGATATTTATGTTTTTGGGGTGAGGTAACCTTATTGCTTTAGTAACTTCTTCTCACATTCACTGCTTTGCATTTCTTTCCCTCGGAAATATGTCGAGTGACTTCTTCTCACATTAGGTTGCTTTTGCCTTTCTTTTCGTTGAAAATACGTCAACAATAATTTTAATGAAAAAGCAATGTGATGCCAATACGGTACGACTTATTCTTTTTTAAGTTTGATAATATCATAGACGCATAAATGAATAAATATTAAAGTGCAAGTTTTGATAATTTAGGCACCAAATTGCCCAAATTGAAAAGTACGGATACTTTTCCAGCCTTTTCCCCGAAACTTTCCAGTGATTATGCTTTTTTGGCTGGATAGGATCAAATAAAGTAAAGGCCTTGATAAATATCATAAAATGGTAGTAACAATATATACATCGATATAAGGTTAAAAGTTAACACTTGATTTTAGATATAAGTATATTTGGTAAATAAGCAATTCACAAGGCCAATGTCATATGTTAGAACCCCACGATCGGAACCGTAACTGGTGTTTGTAGATCGGTTGGACGGTTCTAAAACGGGCTAAGGAACCATCGATTTTTCAATTCCTAGATAGTTCTAGGCCTAGAACCGAATGGAACCAGCAGTTCCAACTAGTTCCATTAAAAAAAAAAAGAAAAGAATTATCTAAAAAAATCAAAAATTATATTAAATATATAATTATTAATATTTGCACTATTTCATATGAATAGTAAAATTTATTACCTATTTATAATATTTAATGTTTTGTTATCAATAATACAAATAAACATAACTTAAAAAATTATAAATAATTTATTTTATATAAAATTCTCCAAAAAGAAAAATTCATTCTTTAATAATGTGAGACTATTTTTTGTATTATAATTTTCTTGTTATCCTCTAAAGTATTTCGTGATCTCATATTACTGATTATAATTTATATTAGTTAGGTTTATATATAAATAAATGCGCATTCTAAAACAATTGTTATAAATTTTGGCTAAATAATTTAATACTTTTAGACTAAATAATTAATTATTTTGAGTTTAAAATTTATTTTATAAAAATATAAAATTTATTTTTCACTTTAGAAAAAAAAAACGGTTCCATAGATCCAAAACCGGAACCGAAAACCATCAGTTCCTTAGTTCAAGACTCAAAATTGGCGGTTCCGATTCGGTTCGATTCGAAACTGTGATGATGTCTACGGTATCCCGGGCGCGCCTCGCCTCTCTGTTGTTGTCATCGTGAAACAACACCGTGGACCTCCACTAGGAATAGGAACACTCGAGAAAAAGAAAACTATATATTAAATCAAAGGACATTAAAAATAAAATAAAATCGGAGAGGATATAGTAAGTATATTTTATCTCCTATTTTTATGTTTCTAAAATAAAAGTTTGGTGCTATTCGATTTTTCAAATATATATTTGAATTATTTGTACGTTATTTAGCTTTATTACGAACTCGTGACATTACCAGTAAATAAAATTTATATCCCAAGGTAATTATCATGAATTCTAAATGTTGAAAATATCAATTCGTCATTTATGATTACAAATTTAGGCCAAACCTGTTTGAATTGTTAGATTTGTATCTGCATCGGATCTGTATTAGACCAGTATCGATTCGATATTAGTTCAATATAGATATCGATTCGGTTTAGTCAGTTTATGTGTAAAATTGTTGATTTTTTATCAGTATCATATATGTATCGTTCAATATTAATTCAATTTGAAAACGATACCAAAAGCACAATCTAAATAGAATATCGCTGGCTCAAAACTTAAGCATATACAAAAAGTACCATGGTTCTCATTTATATAACACTAGAATGCGCATAAGATAAATCAACACAGTTATATCAACAATATAAGAAATTTTATTTTCAATGCGTAAATGGTAAATGGGGTAGTTATACTAAATAGACTACTTTAATAGATATAGGTGATTATACAAATTTTGAAGAGTTATTAGAAGGATATTTCAATGACTGAACAATGTACTAGTGAGCAAGGACTTATTATTCGCTTGTATTGATGTGCTTTGACGTTGCAGTTTTGTGGAAATTCTAGTAATTTTTGTTGCTTCTTTTTATTTTTGGGTGAACACCCCAAATTGATTAATCTTTATTAAGATGATCAAAAATCATAATCTATCGTGCATTGCATTGCTTTACTGCATATTCTAGTGACCGTCAAATTTGAATTTCATACAGGGTGGAGACCTAACAGTGGATGGTTATTCCCAACTCGTGGTTTGGGAGGGATTTATATCATTAACTTCACATTGATTACCGAAAGACTGATATGTGATGTCATGCATTTATATCAGTTGTTCATGCATAGCATAGATTAGATCGTTTATTGATAATAATAAGAATGGATAAATCTTAAATGGTCATTAAAACTTATTGGTATTGCAGTTTGAATGTGTAGCATGCAAATAAGGCTAAGAAATGTTGGCATGAGCTGTGTGGAGACAATGTAAGAAGATTCTGTGAGTAGAAAGTAGGTCTCAATGAGAAGTTATCTATATACATATATATATATATATATATAGTTCAATTTATTTTGTCATAATGATGGACTATATGTTCTATAACTCTATAGATATTTTATAGGTTAATATAAGAGGTAAAAGAATGTTATCATAGATGCACTACGTACCTAAGCATAAATGGCAGTTGT
The DNA here is from genome assembly GCA_024138025.1 of Combretum micranthum. Classification (NCBI taxonomy): domain Eukaryota; kingdom Viridiplantae; phylum Streptophyta; class Magnoliopsida; order Myrtales; family Combretaceae; genus Combretum; species Combretum micranthum. The sequence continues at coordinate 121,992 of JAMXBD010001585.1, forward strand.
TACAATTTCAACTAGTGCATCTTGGCGTATGACAATATATATATATAATATATGTTGATGGTCTAGTATGGATTATAATGCCACTCAAGTAGAGCCCAATACATTAATGAGTTGGACTAACCTGTTAAGCCCAAGCTCCATTTTCATATCCTATAATGGGCAGCCTAACCATGTAACCAATCTTGGTGATGTAAGGACTCAATCTCACCCCGATAGTTAATATAGGTGATTACGAATCTCCAACTAAATATAATCTGTAGTATTATATATAAGGTTGTCCTACAAGAAGTGTTTGAATACTTGTTTGTCTAAATCTTCAAAATGACAAATTGGAAAACTATTGACTAAAAAAAAATCTTTTAAGAAAACATAACATCATTATCATCACATTTCATAAAAGATATAAACTTAAAACATGCATAGTTAAGTATAGGTATTACAAATATAAGCTAATAACAAGCCTTATGAAAAAAAAAAAAAAAAAACATAAAAGATAGACAAACTATAATATCTATTACATATAACCAAAGCTACATTAAGCTAATCTATTACAAAAAGGAGGTCCATCAAGGTTCATGGCCAACTTCTAATCCTCCAAGTCATCTAGGAAGTCCTCAAAGTTCGTATCATATCCCATACCCACATAAAACTTATCTAAGTCATCACCACCTGAAATTAATAAAATATGAGTCAAAGACCCAGTATGCACGTAACGAAAACACAAGCTTAATGGCATACAAACTTATACTACATGCAAATGCCATAGTCATTAAGTTATTAGATAATCTTTAGTTAACCAAACAACATTGGAGTATTCAAACTCTGAGCAACAGGGGTATCTGGGGAACCTGAGTAACGATCTCGATGCTCAGGGAGTTAATATAAGTAGCTCGAATACTTATATCTCCTAAATAAATCTATCCAATAACAATTAAGTAGCTTTCTCTAGGGTTTTTAGCTATTTTACAACTTCACTTAACTTAATTCATAATATTACTTAATCCAAATATTCCAATAAACAATTGAATTAAATCATATTATATCTCCTTAAGAATAAGCAAATGTTATACAGATACCAAATACCTTATCAACTACCTACTGAACCACTTATGAAAGTCATTGCATCATGCCAGACATGGTCTAAGCGCCTAAACTACCATGCCCCCAATCTAAGTAAGGTGCTGCTTCCCGAACCGGATTCAATGCAATAAAAGATAATCATGTAAATAATTTTTAAGTTTTTCGCAATTTAGAGTAGACTTAGAGTATGTCTATCCTAAGCAAGAATCAAGCATGTTACTGCATACTTGAATCAAATCGGGAATTAATAGGGGTAACCAAGCGAGGATCTAACACTGTTCCAAGAAAATCGTCTCAAATCAACATTCTAATTTTAATTCTTACATAAACATAATTAAATCTAAGCAAAACACTCAGAAATTCAAATAAATTTAACACAAGGTCATAACATAGTATTTATACATCATACATACTCAACAGGTACTCAAAAGATTATATATCAAGCTTTGGAAAATATTTGAAGAAGTTTTTGAAAATGGAAACTGCAGGGGACATGCCGGCCTTCAACGCCGGTGGCGTTGGGGCGGTGTAGTCTGCACCAGGAATTCTACACTTGCCATCACTGGTAGCCTTCAACCAAACGTCGGCAATGTTATGGTCTACGCCAGCGGAGTTGAGCCGGTGTAGACTACAATTCAAATTTTTACAAAGTTTCCGAGAGTTCCATGGGGATGGTCCATGCCCATTGATACCTCCAACACCGACAATGTTGCCATGTACGTCGGTAGTATTAACCCTTATGCTGACGGTATTAAGGAGACATATACTGCAGCATAAATTTTTAAAAAAATTGCAGACCTCTCCTGTTCGAAAACATACTTTTCACCAAAGTTTTCATTTCCAAACTTCACTCAAACTCATTTCCCACACCTTACCTTAACCTATATGTATTCGAACACCTTTTAACACACAAAATCTACAGTTTAACTTCATCAAATGCTCATATTTACCATTTCAAACACAAATCATCATCTAACCCTCCTTAAGCGAATCTACTTTTCTCTAACCCATCCTAACCTTACTCATTTCTAACTTCATGCATTCCAATACTTCTTGTTACCTATTAAACACATACCAACAACTCCTATATCATCAAAATATGCACTCAACACACCACTAACACTTGTATGTTGACAATACTCATTTTAACATGTATATTCATAATAACATGGAATTCACATGTCTAGGGAAATCTAAACAAAAAAATGAGTTTTCAAACAAGTATAAACTTACCTCAAGAAGCTTTAGTTTGTTAGAAGATACTAGGTTCCAAGTCTTATTCTTGCTAAGGTGATGGGTGCAACACATGGGGAGACAAAGGAGCAAAGTTTGAAAGAAATAAAGAGGAAATTTGTATGAAATTTTGGTCTATTTTGGAAAGTGTCCTTTTTTTTTTTTATCAAAAATAACATTTATACTTATCCAAAATTTGACTTTAAGGGATGCCTATGTATGGGCTTTAATCGGCATGGGTTTGAGCTTGATTTTTTGCCTAAAATCAATGTTTTTGGGGCTTGTTTCTATCCTAATTTTGTGCTATATTTAGGAATACACATTAAGCATAATTAACTTGTCTTAAATAAATTTTCACATACTTCATTACACTTACATCAACACAAGCACCATATAAATATCAATAACACTTATACTAATATTCAAATTCACTAATACAAACAAATGTACTAGCATAAATCATATTCATCATACTTCATGATCATGCATAAATTCATTAACACATTTATAAAATATGATTGGGGAAATTTATGGCTATTTCAGGTGATGACTTTCTCATCTCCACCCTACTAATTTTTTGGCACAACTAACTCGATTAGCTTTGTCTCCAAGTATTGGAGACGTGAACTCGCCCTATGTTCTCCACAACTAACCTTCAATCTTCCATTCACCCACTTGCCTACTATGACCATAACTATCAAGTCAACCATTTATAAATACCCATCTACCTCTCCGAAGATAGGTAATACCATACACAACCACTCTCTTTAACTCAAATTATAGGCTTATCATAAATGGTCTCTAACTTAAGCATTGCAATGGCCACACAAGGCCCATGCCTGGTGTGCCACGGACCGGTTTCCTATTTTGTAGGTCTTACATCTAACATTGACCCAAGCCCAAGTTTCTAAAGTCCAACATCTACCATATTTAAGCAAGTGATAATTTTCATAAGTAATTTTAAATCAAATTATCTAATTGTGATGTCATTATATTTTGTCATACATGATTATGTATTATTCAAATTTTTAATTTGAAATGATATTAGATCTGTCATCAATTCAATTCTTATTAATATCGTTAATGCCAATGTGTATTTATGTGGGTTAACTTCATCCATAATATTATAATTGACAGACCTCGCTTTTGTTATCTATACCTGAACTTATTTATAATATATCATAGTACTATTATATTTAGAATATTACAATTTAACCAATTACATTTGCTTTGTTTTTGTTTTATGGTGGAAAACTAATTTAGTCTTCATCTATTTGTTATTTCTTTTCCTTTTATATTTTTTTAGGTCACACATTTTTTTAATGTTTTAATTTGAATATAATTTTCTTTGTATGTATTATAATCACGAGTTTTTATTCAGTAACATAAGGTAAGTGAATTCGCCATGAATTTCCACATTCTGGAGATGTATGTTACCAGCACCTAAGGACAGGTTTAATGTAGTCTACATGGCACGAACGAGTCGAGATTATGATGAAATTTTTTTGGTTTTTTGAAATTATTTTTAAATTTTTTGTTTATTAACAGTATAGTAAATAATAATTATAAAATAAAAATTTTGTTTTCTAATTGCGATTCGTTGCTTAGGTGTGAAAGATGAAGTTTTCCAGAGTTGTAGTGGCTTCACCATGAATTTTCACATATAGAAAGATATATATTACCAACACTTGAAGACATGTACCACAAAATCTGCTTAACACGGACGAGTCAAAACTATGATGATAAATGTTTTTATTATTTGAAATTACTTTGTAAAGTTTTAATTTTTTAACACTACTATAGATGATAATAATTAAAATTATAAATGTAACTATACATAAGAGGTATGATATATTTTCTTCCATTTAAGTTCAAGGTCATCTAATGTGAAATTGATTGGCTGTGGTGAATTAATTTGTGGTATAACTAAAAAATGGTTCTTTTCTACTTAATTGTATTTATGCTATTTTTTGATCAATTGGTAAATGGTAATGATATTATTATAGATTGGTTTTAGAGATGTAGAATTTTGTGAAGGAATAAAATAATGGAAAAAATAAAAAATGGCTGTTATTCGAGTACATACGGAATTAAGGCTAATGGTCCCACTTCGATTCTTTAATATAGTTTTGCCGAACGAATTGCCAAACATGATATAGCCTTTAACATGTTTATTTATTTGTTTTTTGGAACTTCCACGCTCTCGTAAGCGGTTCGTCCAATCAAATCATTTTATCATTAAATTAATAATGATAATTTATATATTAAGTATTTTAATGGTGTATGATCACGGATAGGTATAAATTTGAATTATTAAATAATTGTCAGGAATGATACTCTCTATAGATGACTAATATAATTATATAATAAATATTTAGATTTGACTCTTGGGCTAAGTGACAAGACCTGAAGAATTCAATTCATATTATGGGATGACTTATGGGAGATCTGGTATGGTGGGCTTGGAGTAAGGATCGTTGGACCGGTCTGTCCACTCTAAACCTTTCTCAGATAACTCATGCACTTAAAAGAGGCTCTCATCGGCTTAAACTCAATATAAGCTCATGGAAGGATCCATTAGCAGAAGGACTCATTTGAGTCGTTGACACACCTTACAATCCAATGGATACTGTCAACAGCCAAATTCTATAAATACTTCAGGAGTTCTCATCAATTAAAAGACTGGAGACATCTAGAGAAACGTCGTCATGCTATCAGAGTATAATCACAGAGATCTAACAAGAATCAAAACAAAGAACGTACTACCTCTCTCCAAGAACTGTGGGGTTGATGCTGTATAGCTCCTACACTTGTCACGCGTGTGTTTGAGCTATCTAAGATTGCGTACTCCTCCTCCCTACCATCTCTCTATAAGTCATCCTTACGTGTCATTACCAAATCATTTCTCTGAAGACACGTGTAACGCTAGCCAAACGCTGCACGCACATGATCACCGCAATCGAATCCACTCAACAACATTTTTTGCAACTTCACTGGGGAGAGAATTTGACAAGTTGACAATGGCACCCCTAAGAAGACAACTAACCCCAATGATGGCACTAGCCAAGAGTTTGACACCAACATTAAAGCTGGAGAACAAAACATGCCACTTGAAAATGTTAATCCTAACTATGACACAATGCAGGTAGCTGTACCTGATCACGCACAACTTGCGTGTGTAATGTAAGAGAATACCAAGATTATGAAGGAATTCATCACCATAATGGCTCCATTCTTGCCTGCTGCGGCTGCTTTTGCTACTGCGCAACAAGGAACAACCTCGATAAATCCTGCCATTACTGCACAGCCACGTGCTACCCAAGCAACTCAACTACCTAATACGTTAGGTATTAATGTAAATGTCACCCAAGGAAATGATGAACAAATTTGTACACTAAAACCAACTGCGACACCTAAGGCAAGGAGTATGGGAATCCAGCTTGGAGGTTCTTCATCCTCACCTGCTATCCCTCAAGCTGTGATAGATGGAACAACATCTCAATCTAATGAGACACCTGTTGTACCTGTAGAAGATGCAGTGTCTGCTCCAAGGGGCTCTTTTATCACTAAAGAGGATCTTGCCATTTATCTGAATGAAATACAGGCAAAATCAACTGTGGGAGTGTTGGATCTCAAACTCCCGTACATCCAGCGTATTATTGCTAAACCATAACCTAAGGACTACATTAGTCCTAAGTTCATGCTATTTAATGGCAAAAAAGGGAGTGCAAAAGAGCATCTTTTAAAGTTTATTGAAACCTTAGAAGTCATACACTTGGTATGTCAACCTTCCTCCTGGATCAGTAAATTCATGGGGAAGCATGTGCAAAATGTTCCTTGAAAAGTTCTTCTCCACTCAAGAGCGGGTCACTCTAACCGACATGGGATGCATTCGATAGAAGCCCCAAGAGGACTTGATGGACTATATTGAGTGCTTCAGAGAACGCTCTCTTAATATCCAAGACATGTGTGATGAGAAAGAGCTGGTGAAAATATGAATTCAATGAATGTTTACTGAGTACGCAGTGCACCTTGAGAACCATTCATTGGTTTCCTTTGCTGCTTTAGTTGAAAATGCAAAGGACTAATAATTTGTCACATGACAAAAGGGAGAAAATGGAAGATTTAACAAAAGGGTTTCATATGTGAACTCGGCCTAGGACGATAGCTCTAGGGGAGGGAAGAAGCCAAGAGACAAGAAGTCAGGAAACCCTGCATCATCATTATCTTAACCCTGCTCAATGGGTAAAGTACATGCAATGCTAGACAAATGGTTGCAGGATGAGAATATTAAACTCCCAAGAGTTGACCATTTACCTACAGCTGAAGAAAAGAATAACCAAAAGTTTTGCAGATTGCATAAAGCAGCAGGCCATCCCACTAAAGAATATTGGACATTGAAAAAGATATTCAATGAGAGAGTGCAAAATAAGGAACTCATTATTGACAATAATGATGCTAGGAACAATCTGCTTCCTGCACATAACAATCAGTGTGGCGCCACAAATGTCGTTACTCATGACCCTTCAACATCAGAAGTGAATGAAGTGCCACCTGTCGAGACAACAGAGGATGAAAGAAAATTAGCTGAAGGTGAAGAGGTTGAATGTTTACCTATTATGACAGCACTGTTGAAATCTTCCACCTTGAGGAGTTTCTTTGATCTCTTAGGTTTCAACGAGAAAACGCGGCTTGCAATAGCATCTACACTCCTGCAAATATCTAAAGGTCAATATGAAGAGTGTAATGCAGCGCAGCCTGCGAGAAGAATAATAGATGCACACGAGAATGCAATTTTATTTTCTGATGCAAATATATGCATGAAGAACCCAAATCATAATCGCCTACTATATGTGGAAGGTTTACTCAATGACTATCCTATGAGGAGGACCTTTGTAGACAATGGGTCCTACACCACTTTAATGCAAACAAACATGTTGTAACGATTCACTGCTTGCATACAAAAATACTCTTCGATGCACGGGTACCTACTAAGAGCCCTTGATGACGTCCTTGCAAGCTTAATGCTATGAATAGCAATTGTTGTTGCTGCTGCTTAGTGAATATGGTAACTTATAAGCGCACAACGAAAAATGCAATACAGGAATATTAAATTGAACAAGGAAATAGAAATATTGTTCATTCAAGATCTAAATGTTTTGATACAAAGGGCTAAAAACAATAATAACAAATATTAGATGTTGGTGTAAGGAACCAATCATCAACTCAATGACGAATGTCGACTTAATAACTATAGAAGTGTCTTCATCACCAAGAAGGCTTTTTATTTCAGACTCTGCTTCTTCAATTTAGCACTCAACTTGTTGCATCTTTGTACAATTGCATGACAATTCAACATTCTTTGGGCTTTGCCATCAACATGCTCTAAACTCCCAACTTTGAAATTAATGCCACGAGCTCCGGTAATTCCTTTAATCAATAATTGAAGCTCTTCAGTCGACAATGAATCCCATGGTTTGTCAAGGAGTTGAATGGCTCTCCTTAGTAAAGTTATCATTACATAGCTACATCCATATCGAGGACAAAGTACCCTGTCTAGAATTCACCCTCTATGGAGTACAACCATTCTAGTGACTCTACAAGATGAGAAGGCACAGTGAATCCATGGAAAGAGGCAACCTCATCAGTGGTTGTTCTGGTATTAGGAATTATTGTCTCGTTCTGTAATGATACGCCAGCAACTAGTGGAGGAGGAACATTAGAAAAAGAGATAGCTTAAGCAAGAGAAGTGGCAAGTGGAGGAACATCGCCAGATCGAAAGCGATGTTGTGAAGCATCAACAGATGTAGTATTAGTCTCGCTACCATAAGTTCCTACTCGAAGCAAAGCATCAACATACGTCTCATTCTTAGGCCCCTCAAGAGGTACTGAGTAGAAGTTCTCTTCATCCATCTCCTGTTGCTCCATCTCACAGCATTACTAGCAACCTCTGTATTATCAAATTCTTCATCCTCATTACATTAGAAGCTTCCTCCTTGTTACCAACAACACTGTGTGTACTTTCACTACCATATGAATTTTTATCTTCATCATCCTCGTTCATCGATGTAACGGATGTATGATGCCTTTTGGAATGAAATTCTTCATGGTTGCTATACAAGTAAGGAAATGGATACATGATAGTGCTGTTAAGAGGAGCGTAAACATCAACAACATTATTGGCCGGTTTATGGGTTAAGCTGGTATCTTTTACTACCTATAAGAAAGAAATTTGTGTTAGTATAGTAAAGAAAGAAAACCGACATGAAATACGAACAGAGCAACTTTAATAAAATACCTTACGAATGCAAGCACGCTTAGCCTGACTAGCATTTGGCAAAGAAGTTGATTGATGGATTTTTTTTGTCTGGTTCGAGAATCGGAACTTGCCCTTGTGTTGGCTTGAAGATCTTGAGTTGTCTTCATCTTATCATGAGGGGCATGGCTTGTCTTTGACTTAGCCTGTGAATCATTAAGAAATGTGTTCTTTAGTAGAAGATGGAGGTAAAACTCATACTTGTAGATGATAGGTGCCTCTAAAACATCAGGTACAATATCGTATGCATACTCTCTGAAGCTTTCTAGGCAGTTCGTCCAGTGGGTTAACCAACCTACTGTAGACACTCCTACACAATTGTAGAAGGAAAGAATAGCGGTCGTACATGTGGATTAATCAAATTGCTATGATCCAGAGAGAATGATTTACAGCAGTGACTAAAGTCGTTTGATGGAGGAATCAACTGAGGTACTCCCTGATCAAAATCAAAGTGACGAGCAACTTTATGGGATGAATATACCATCACCTTCCATTCTAAAAAAGCACCGATGGACTTCTTGCTATCTTGTAGTGATGGCAAATACCCTAGGGTACACCACATGATAAACCCTGCATCACAAGCATTCAGACTTTCACGATTATCTATTAGAGTCATGAAGACATCGATTTGGAAGGATAAAACTTGCAACAACCTTCACAATCAACTATTCTCTTCACATAAGGCTGAAATATAAACTCACTAACGTTATCGATGACATTCGATAAGTATTTCACAAGCCATCTTTTTAACATCACCACTACCCAGGGATCTTTTAGCTGCGAACTGTGTTAAACATTGGGGGAAGATGCGTATGTACGAAACCACTCATAGATGAAGAGTTGTAAAAACACCAAATCCACATGTGAGTACACAACGTAGCGCCCTTTGAGCGGATTGATGCGTGATGATATAAGTCGAAGCGTTGATAGAAGGAAACTAAATAAAAAGGCGCTAAAGCAAAGCGCTAGCCCTTCGCTAAGGATGGCCAACAAAAACAGCCGTGCATTCACTCCTTTTACTGGCCTACCAAGAAAAACATATGTTGATAGCCATAACGCCACGAATGCCAAAAGTTCGTAACTATAAAAAAAAAAATAGAGAGAGATAGAATTAGTAAGAAGCAAAAAGAAGAAAGTAATCAAGACATACGCTTATGCAAAGAATGTTGGCACTTACACACGCTCAGGACGTAGTTTCAAAACCATGGCTCTATCCTCATCTCTATTATGGAAGAAATGCTCAATCTAATAAGTAAAGATAGATCTCTTTGATCAAACTTTTCTTGCTTTTAATGCAACCACAAGTGCAGCCTGGATCTCTTGCTCCTCTTATATAGTGGAAAGAGTGGTAATATCAGTTTGCCCAAATTCATAAAGCCTCAACAACATAAATACATCCTCGAGTGTTGGTGTGAACTCTCCCCATGATGCAATAAAGGTATAAGTCTGGGTACTCCATCGTGAGACAACAGCTCACCATAGCTTCATATTGTCAATGGGAGAAAAATTAAACTGTGTAGTAATATCGATGGTGTGATATACTTTGGTAGATCTTAGTGTATCCTTGTGCTCAGGGTCCTCATAGACATGTCTAGCCTATTCTGCCTATCCTGGGATCGCTTGTTTGGGGAACACAAATTGGGTATGTGAAAGTGGTAACACTTTTCTTTCATTTTGGAACCGCAGCACTGAGTTCGCTGCAATAACTTCTCTCTTAATTGGGTTTGTTTCTGGCTCGATAAAGTGATACGAGTTGTCAGAATGCTTCGATGCATAGGAATCTCTCTTCTTGATCCTCTTCTAAAATAAATCTACAGAAATTGCTTGATCAATCCAACTGCTACGAGGAGACGGAATCAAACATTTTGCAGCAATAAGTCCTTTTGGTTGATGGTGTGATTCGCGATAACATCACTAGGAATCTTATAGCGTTGAGTTAGCTATAAGTTTGATGAATGACAGATGTCTGCTGAGAAACGCCATGGTAGAAGATGGACGGCTGTTGAGAAAAGCCACTCGATGGTTATGATGATTAACTATTAGTCTTGGTAGACAATGAATGGCTATTGAGAAAAGCCACTAGATGATCACTTTAATTGTTGCCTAATAGTGCCTCTACGCCTACTGATAAGTAGATCCTGCAAGAAAAGAAAATCAAATGCATAAGAAAGAGAGTTAATAATATGATTATTGATAAGTGTAGTTGTTATATATAGATTAAGTGAAGAAGATTAGTATGAGATCAAATTAATGATTTGGTGGACCCAATGACTGTGCTAACGTTTTGGAATAAAGTGGCAATAATACATAAGCGGTTTTGGAATGCAAACGGATGGACATTCATTACGACTACAATAACAATTGCAAAGGACACAAGATATCCCTCTTTTTATAAGAAAAAATAGAAGGAATTTAAGTTGTCTCATTCCTACACCGGTGGTTACAAATTCAATACTGTCAAGTACAATTTCAATACTGGCAGTTACAAATTTAAATACTAGCGGTTATGAATTTAAATAATGACAGTTACGAATTCAATACTGGAATTTGAGTCGTTTCATTCCTATATCGACAGTTACAAGTGATAATGAATTCTGTTTTTTTAATATGGAGCATTTACATTATCATATGATTATTATAGTTGATACCAAAGATCAATTTGCAAAGATAAAGGTCTAAAGTTTATGGATGGATTTCAAGAGATATTGTTAATATTTATTGACGCAGGATTAATATGCTGTAGTTCTTGGGGAGTGGAAAAGCATTTATTATTTATGTGATTGCACTGCGTCGGTATGTTTTCTCATCATTATGATATGAGACATTAACAAATTTCAAAGTGAGATTTGATAAAGTTGGAAGAGATTTGTTAAGATAAATCTAAGCTTAAGAAGATGCTAGATAAAGATTCAATAATTCAAGTATTTGAGAAAGATATCGGATAAATCTCTCTTTAAAGTTTAAAATAAAAAAAAGAAGAAAAAAAGGGGGCAAAATGAAGAGGGCTAACTTAATTATGGATTTGACTGAGAAGGGCCTAAAGAGTTCAACTCATCTCATGACGTTATAGAAATATCATGGAGCATAAACCATTTAATTATTGACCCAGCAAAGAAGAAATATTTATATAGACAGATATGCGGATATGTATAGATTCATGTCTTATGATTTGAAGAAAGCTTGGGAGCTATTGAAGGAAACTCATATGATAAGTGACTACTACCATGGAAAGTCGTGCTGCTCTGGCAAGTTTAAATTGACATATGCAAATTGAGATAGTGCTGCAACTTTACGCACTAAGAAAATTCACACATGATAAATAAATTTAGCTTGCCAGTGCGCCCGTCAGCTTTGTAATTATTTTAATACATAAGCGCTAGGCAGCAATGCAACTAATTCATTTTATGCCCAAATCCCTTTTGACTTCATCTAAAAAACTTTGGTCAGGGGCAAAATGTAGAGGGCTAATATAATTATATAATAAATATTTGGATTTGACTTTAGGGTTAATTGACAAGGCCTGAAGAATCCAATTCATATTATGGGATGACTTATGGGAGATCTAGTATGGTGGGCTTGGAGTAAGGATCATTGGACCGGCCCGGCCTGTCCGCTCTCAACCTTTCTCGAAAAAGCTCATGCACTTAAAAGAGGCTCTTATCGGCTTAAACTCAATATAAGCTCATGGAAGGATTTATTAGCAGAATGACTCATCTAAGCCATTGACACATTTTGCGATCTAACGAATGCTGTCAACAGCTAAACTCTATAAATACTTCAGGAGTTCTCATCATTTAACAAGACTGGAGACATCCAGAGAACCGTCGTCGTGCTATCAGAGTATAATCATAGAGATCCAACAAGAATCAAAATAAAGAACATACTGCCTCTCTCCAAGAACTGTGGGGTTGATACTGTACAGCTCCTCCACCTATCATGCATGCATTCAAGCTATCTAAGATTGCTTACTCCTTCTCCCTACCATCTCTCCATAAGTCATCCTTACGTGTCATTGCCAAATCACTTCTCTGAAGACACGTGTAGCGCGAGCCAAACGCTACACGCACGTGATCATTGCAACCGGATCCACTCCACAACACTCAAAAAAATAATAATGGATTTGATTAAGTTTTGTTGAAGATTGATAATATTTTAACTAAGTTGCAGATGCATTTGTATCATTAAAAACTGGAATATATGTGGCAAAAATAAATATTGTAATATAATTTATAATTGTTACAATATTCTATATAATTTGACTAATAAATATTTACTCTATTTTGACAAATATTAAGGGAAATAAAAAGATTTATTTGGTTGCTATCAACTCTCTTTAAACTTCCCTAGACAATAATTTCTAGATTATGAAATTATTATCATGTTTATTATTTTTGTATGCTTACAGCAAGAAGTACAATGAAGTACCACTTGCAAGGCAGTTCATGTTGCTATGTCGTGTCTCGTGTCCATGTCTAGATAGGTCTATCTCTTAAAGACTTTAACTCGGGATCTAACCCATTTATTAATCATGTATAAAAACATAAACCCATGACTCAGCACTTTTATACTGTGTCTCGTGTCAACCCACTTATTGATTAATAAGAAAGATTCAGTACCGTTTATTAATGTGATAAGAAAGACTTAGTATTGTAATAGATAGTTGACTTGAAAAGTTAATGCATTAAAATAGTTATTATCCTTGGTAGACTTAGTTAACAAATAATATATGGTAATTACTTATGTATAATTAAAAGGAAGAGGTTATAATATGTGACTTAATGCTTTGTTAAATAAGCACTACATTAGTGGATAATAATTGATGTATAAAAAAAAAAATCAAACCTATATTTTTAATTAACAAATATATTACTCTATCATTATAACTAACAAACATAACATGCGTAAAACCAATAATACAAGAAATATAATACATTAAAAGACTTAATCATATTAAAACATAAAATATTAGGCATTATTTATATTTTATATATATTATATGTTTATATATGAATTATATATGGTATATACAATATATATATATGTCATTTATATTATGTATTAATATAAATTTGTATAATATGTTACATATAATTTATATATTATATTTTGAACATAGACATGTAACATATTTAATTTATGTAACAAATTAATTATTATATTATTATATGTTTATAATTTGTAGATTTTATATATGTAAGAATATGCTATACACATAATCATATATATTATAAATATATGCTATATTTGATATGTGATATGCATATATATAAAGATTATGATATATATTACACATAATTTTTGGTCTATATGTACCATTTAAGTTATATATGTATTTAGGGTTAATTACAATGTGTTTTTCTTATTTTGTAAATATATAACTCGTGTCAAGTTTTCTTACAAAGAGGTTACCTGTGTTTGACTTAAAGGTGTAAATATTATTTAATACTTTTAAAATTATTTAATACTTTTAAAAGGATAAGTGCCAATATTATATAAGTTTAGAAAAAATAATTTAATAAAACATATTAATCTATAATGTTAAATAAATAAAATACTAAAAAATATTTTTAAAAATGCTAAAAAAAGTTAAAAGAAAGGAAAATAAAGTAAAATATCGTATAAGCCATTTTCAAACACGATAGCCATCTCGCACCAATATTATCGCAACCATTACTCACCATCTGTAAGACTCTCACATCAACCACACAATGACACAACACTAATGCGACTCCCAAGTACTGTACATTCTCCAATCTTCTAGACTTCTAGCCACATTTGCTCTTCGGCTCTACAATTACCTACACCCTATACAACACCCATGAACACTGTCACCAACCATAAGCCACCACAAGTCATCACTCGACTCTGCTAGTTAGCCATACAAAAACCAAGTGAGGAGGCTTTTTTTTTTTTTTTTTTTTTGGTCCAACCTCTATACATCTACCATGTTTGCTCAACCACAAAACCCACACTTCTCCACTGCTATACCCACTTCTAATCACACTCATTCACCCACAATTGCCTCTCAAAGAAGAAGTTTGTAGCGCCTGCTTCTCTTTTGTATTGAGCAAAACTGATGCCTTCTTTTTTTTTTTTTTTCCATTTTCCTTGTTAAACTGGGTTTTTGTCTTTGTTTTTCTTCTTATAAGGTTTCGATGTTAGAAGAAAGTAGAAATCCCTATGTATTGCTAATTATGTAACAAAGCAAAACCCCAATTTTATGCATTATTAATCTCTTTTGCTGTAGAGAAGCAATACCTTTTTTTTCTTTTTAAACATCACAATAATGTGGTCATCAAGATCTAATTTTTTAGAATTATGAAAATAATTTTTAATATTTTATTTATTTAAATTTATTAATTCTATGTTTTATTAAATTATTTTTTTAACCAGTGAGGTGCTGACATGTATGTTTACAAATGTATTAAATAACATTTACCCTTTTGAATCAAATTCAGGTCATCTATTTCCAAAAAAAAAAAAATACATCATGTGTTTGTAAAAGTAGAATAACACTGGTAAGTTATTTGCATTTAACCTTATATAATAATTATAAACTATAAATGTTATATAAAAAGGGATAATATCACAAATAATATCTAAATTTTAACAAAATATGCAATTAAGTATCTAAATTTTGAAATTTATCAATTTAATGCCCAAAAAAATTGAAACTAATTAATTTAGTATATGAAAGAACTTGATGTAGGTACTATAGCATACACGAAATGTTTTTTTATGTATTAAATTGGACAATTTTAAAGTTTAAGCATTAAATTAATCAATTTCAAAGTTTAAATATCTAATTATAAAATTTGTCAAAGTGCAGTGACCACTTGTGACATTAACCCTATATAAAATATATATAGATTATCATGTAGATATATAATCTATATATCAATATATATACATATTATGTTTTACATGATCTATATATAACATACAAATTATGTATTTATAATTTATAGATCTTATATATGTGTAGTAAGTATATAAATACACATATACATTAAAAATTTTATTATATATATGTTATGTCATGTATATATTATGTTATATACATATATATATTGCAATAGATATACGTTAGATGTAATCCATACTTTATATGCACTCTATAAGTTACATATTACACACACACACACACGTGATCTATCCATTTTATAAATGCTTCGTTTGCAATTTCTATTCTAATATAGATATTTATATACGGTGTTATATGCATAATCTTTGCATAAGATATAGATTATGTATCTATAATCTACAACTTTAATATATATTGATACATAAAATTGTTATAGATAATTTATTTACATACTATAGATATATATGTTATTATACACATGTTATATGTAGCAAATAAATCAAGTATGTATTGATATATAAATTATGCATATTTTATTTGTTAGATAAGATTTATATTATATATATATATATATGTTCTTTGTATAATTTATAACAAGGAAATGATAAAAATGATACCTGAACGTATTTGAAGTTTGGTTTTGAACAATTTGATACCTGAACAAAGTTTTCATTAACTTTTTTCATAGATAAAATTTGGTTTTGACAATTTTAGTTCTTGAATAAACTTTTCATGGATTTTTTCCATACCTCATTTCACTTGCTTTAGATATGAAAAAAGTCGACAAAAACTTTGTTCAGGTACCAAAATTGTCAAAACCAAACTTCAGGTATGAAAAAAAAAAAAAAACAAAGTTCAATTTCATACCTGGCAAACTTTTCATCACCATTTTTGGTACCTCCGTTAATAATGTTAACTCATTGCTAACATGGACATACAAACCAATCATGATGTGACATATGTCATTTGACATGGCACCTTAAAATTTTTTATCTTTTTTTTCTTTTGACGTGGCTGATTATTTTGTATTTATTTAACTAAATTAAATTTTAGAAAGTTAAGTATTTTACTAAATTGAATTTTAGAAAGTGGAAAAAGCCCTCCACATGTTCAAGCCTAACCATAATTCACAAGCCCACACATACAACAAACCCATACTTCCTTATAACTGCATTCTCAAACAAAGATGTCCATTAGACATTATAAATAAGAACCCCTGCAAAATTTTCAAGGTGGGATAATAAATTTTCAAAAAAGAGATGGCTAGATCAAAGATTATAGTTCTCATTAGTGCAGTATTCTGTAGATTGTACTCATATGAGGAATTTAGTAGTCATAGTTAAATTAATCTTCAAGTTCTTCTCTTTGGTAATCAATCTTCATGGCTTATTTGCTCAAAAGGGCGAAAAATATACGAGATATGTGGGTTGTGAAGGATAGGAGGGTCATTAGTAGTCGACAATGTCACTTGACTCCAAACCATCATATTCCATATTTGATAACAAGCTAGGCATTGCATTATGTTTGATGATGAGGTCGATTCTTGTCCAGTATGCAATATTGATTTAGGGTGTGTATTTGTGGAAAAACCATTAAAAAAATCCGTAAAACCCATAAAAAAATCACACCTACTCGCTAAAATGCATTGTAAAACCAACCTATTGCACCCATGAAAATATTGTGTGAACTACATCAGAAAACCCATAAAAAAAATTCACACTTTTACATTCTATTCAAGTGGCGGTGAAAGTTGAAGAAAGGGTGTTGTCCCTTGAAGTATTTTATACGATTGAAGGGCATTTAATACCTTAGTGTATTTTACAAAATTACTTGGTAATCTCCATGAAACCTACTCGCTACTATGAGTCGTTGTCATTGAAGCAACTCTTTTATTCAAGCATCATGACGCCATCGGTGATCTATTAAATATACAAAGATGTTCCAATTCAAGTGTTCAAGACATGATATAATTATTAAAATTTTTAGAACAAGCAATTTTCATTTACGCAAAGGATATGGAGTGCTAATTTTGTGCCTAGAGGACATGCTCACCCTTTCTTGTATTGACGTTCCTGTACTCTATTTTAAGAATAAAAAACAGAGCATGAATAAATTGGTTCCTCTCCTCCACATCGACTATTCACTGAAACAAAATATATGGTAGTGGCTTTTGTTGAACTTTAGGTTAGTTGAATCCAAAGAAACCCAATATATTTTGAATATTTTACTTGCAAAAGAGACTATAAGATTTAGAATATTTTTCTCGGATAACACGACGATGTGGCGAAGATGACGAGGCTAATAACCATGGCCGTTGGGAAAATTTTATACTTGAAACAAACACATGCATGAAGATTGGAACAAGAGTTGATGCAATTGTTTTTATAGTGTGAATCATAACACATTTTGAGAATTTATGTATTTGTTTCGTGGAGATTAGAACAAATCTTTTTAATATATTGGATATAGTTGTTTTTGTAGTTACTCTTGGAGTTGATGATAGTAGTTGGTTGTATATATACAAACAAATACCAGAGTATGTATGTATGTATGTATGTTTGAAAAATGCTCTAGTGTAGGAAGGTAATCTTAGTATGTGTATTATTGATGTCCACATTGGAAAGAAAATGTTAAAGGCTTTATATATAAAGAGCAATTGTTCAAGTCTCTTGTTGACAAATAAACACCAGTTGGTATGGACTTAGATTCAAATGTTTGGCAGGCTTGGGCTTGGCTTGCGTGAGTTTAAATTTCTTTTAAATAATAAAATAATGTTAATTATGACAAACTAAAATAAATAATGATGAAAAAAACAAATATAAATAAAAAATTCCACATCAAAATCAAAATATGACAAAAAAAATAATATCCTCATATGACATATGTCACATCGTGATTGGTATGCATGTCTACATCAGTAATGGAGTTAACATCGTTAACAAAGGTACCAAAAATGGCCACGAAAAGTGCGTTCAAGTATTAAAATTGAACTTTTGAAAGTTCAGATACCTAATTGAATTTTTAGGAAAAAATCGCGTGCCAAATTTGACATTAACCCTATATAATTTATATCATATATGGATAGTTTTATCATTTTACAATTTAGTTATGAATGATAATATTATATTTTAATAAAATAAGAATACAAAACATTAATAGTATTTTTTAACCAATTCATGGGTTTGTAATGGGTTTGGGTCCTAAACCTAAACCTAGACACATTTAAATTTGTGTCATTTCTTAGTCTATTTCGTTTATTAATCGTGCTAATTTCTACTTACCTAAACCTTTTTATAATCATGTCTTGGTTTACGAGTCGTGTTCCAAATTGCTAGTGCTACAATGAAGCACTAAGTTATAATTTTTCATAATAACCTAACCACATAAACACTTGAATGACAAGATTTATGTTATTTCTATCCATTAAGTATTTTTTTTCCTATTATTGTAAGTTTTATATTTTATATAATCAAACTTTTTAATCGTTTGACATTTAATATAATATAATAGTTGGTGTTTATTTTTGCACAGGCATCGTATAAGGTACTTATTCCTCGTTAATGGTGCAAATGAATCAAGCAAATTCACAAAATATTCGAGCTCGGCTTGATGTTTACTCTAGTTTGATTGAATAATAGTTAAGCTTAAGTTACTTGAGTAGTTTATCGAGCCAATGTCATACCCTAAGGGATACTCTAAACTTAATAGCCTATCGTATATAGCACAAAAACCCAGAGATGACTACCTTAGTCATACAAAAGCTTTCATACCATACATAGGCATACTTCACAACAAAGAGAACAGCAATGGAGTATCACAATTCAAGATAATAATAGAAAATACGCAAGTAAGAGAATTATATATAAATTATTATATATCAAGATTTCATAATCTTAGGAGCAAGCCTCCGTTAAATCCATGAATAGTTCAAATATTACATTCATCCTTAGATTCTTCAAAATAATAAAGTCTTACCTACTTCACATAGAAGATTTTAAAAAAATGAGTCCCCTTTCCATTCTTCCATAACTTTCCTTAGAGCTTCAAAAGTTCACTAATAATTACCTCAAGCAATTCTATCCTTTAGTGAGGCCATAAGTATTCTTGCATCAAAAGAAATCTATGGAGATGTCAGCTACAACACGCTTAGTTAGATAATCCATCCTCCCTACCATACAACTTAAATCAAACAAGTTTGTTAGAAAACTATATGTTTTGTATCAAATACATTAAACAAACAAGTGTATATTGTATCAAAAAATCATACATAGAATAGATTTACGCCCTCCATGAAAAAGGTTAGGGAATTCAAATTGAGGTTCTTCTCATCCTCTACTGCTAGTTCCCAAGCACCCGCTCATAGCGATCAACTAACATGACTTCTTCTTGAGGATGAATTCCTCGAACATCTATAATTTTCTCAAGCGAGAGCAGACATAAGCCTACAGAAGGATATCATAGGCCTTCTGACTCTTCGTATAGGAGTAGCAACTTCTAGTAATGAGATGCGACAAATGTAACATGTAACCATTTCTTCTGTTTATACCAAGCCATATTAAGATTCATTAAAGAGGTTGATCATGTTGGGAATTTATGGATCAAAACGTAGCAGAAAAATATTTTATTTTTCATAAAAATATGAACCCTAAATCCTTAAAGTTGGATCCATGCGATTCAATCAAATTTTGTAACGATAGAGTTACCTTTTTTATGCTTTAAAACTCTGGAAATTCGGATATGAGATGTTACTAACTCAAACACCCTTTGCTGTATCCAAACAAATGAATTTCCAATAGGATCTATGTGTGTGCTAGCATGTAGGAACAATTCCTAATATTGGAAATCTCACTCAGAAGGGTTTCTCACTTTGAATTACAAACTTTCTCTATAATTCTAATGTGACGACAGGCGTCTCTAAACCCTAGGGGAGATCACTGTGTTCCATTTATAAGAAACCATACCATAGTCAATTGTCCTAATCTTATTAGGGATTTCAGAGGTTATTAGGAATTCCAAAAAACACACATAAGTTATTAGGAATTCCAAATGACACATTTCTTAAAAATGATTGTAATTAATAATTATTTATTAATATTAATCTTATTAAGATTAATAGATAATTAAATAGTATCCATATGGCTTAGGGCACATCACTAGCAATCTCCCACTTGCACTAGGCCTAGATAATTCCCTGTGGGCTTATTAAAATAGCCCATGATCTAATTGATTCACTCTTTTTATGTGACCATGTTGGTTCACTTAATGTTGGCAATAGTCCTAAAACACCTTTTTAGACCCACAAGACATAATTGGTCTCTAGCAAGACATTATGCCTACCCAAATTAAGTGAAGATCGGTGATCCGACTTTACCTATTAACAATCAATTACTTAGTCATTTTGTTACACGATATCTTATAATTAAACATAAGGTGTGAATCAATACACTCTTATATTGTTTAATCACATATTTCTTGAATCCAGAGTATGACTGACTTAAACGAATGATATTGATAACTCCTTATCAATTTATTGGAGCACGACCATGCATTTCTCAGTTTTACTCATCAAGAGGCCCAAAAGATATCTCTCTCAAATTAATGAGAGAAACAAATCACATCTTAATCACTCAACTTCCACTACATTATTTATATTCTGCCTAATCTCAACTTTTATAATTATCTGGTTAAAGATAACGTTTGATTGAGTTAAAACACAATATTCCTCATGTTGGAATCCATGGTGATTTCAGGTCTAAGGACTAAAACAACACTGCAAATGAGAAATACTTATCTCATTGATCCATATAGCATTCTCATATTTGGTCATTCCAATACAATGTGCTCTTACATGTATTCATATGCTGAATTGATATCTCATATCCATGATCAATAAAACATGGTCACCATCCAGCCAACATACTAGTCTTAATTCATCATTATTCCATATAATGAAGGATTAAGGATAATTTAGAATAAAGTTATTTCTCACCTTATGGTTTTACTATTAAAGTCACATACTTTAATGACATAAGGAATAACCATTTTATTCAAGGAATGATACTTTATCAAAGAAAAAAAGGCCAATAACAACTTTGATAAAGAAAATGACTTGTATTATAAAGATAATAACCATTCAAATGACATAGAATCCATATGGCCTAGTTAAACATAAGTTTAACCCCTAATACTCTAGTATGACTATCATGCTTAGACTAGGAAGAGGCTTAGTCAATGGATCAGCTACATTGTCATATGTATGTACTCTGCATATCTTAACATCTCCTCTATCGATGATCTCTCGAATGAAATGATAACATCTGAGTATGTGTTTGGATCACTGGTGTGATCTTGGTTCCTTAGCCTGTGTAATGGCCCCATTGTTATCACAATGTAGGTCCACTGGATCTGAAATGCTAGGAACAACTCCCAAAGAAGTGATGAACTTCTTGATCCAAACTACTTCCTTTGCTGCATCCGATGCTATATACTCTGCCTCTATGATAGAATTCGCAATAGTATCCTATTTGGAACTCTTTCAGCTTACAACACCTCCATTCAAACAAAATACATAACCAAATTGCGATCGGAAATCATTTGAATCGGACTAGAAACTGGCATCTATGTAACCATTTACCACAAGATCAGTTTCATGTCCTTTATATGTCAAAACGACATCTTTAGTCCTTCTCAAGTACTTTAGAATGTTTTTTACTGTTATCTAGTGACTCTCACCTAGATCCAACTGATACCTACTATTGATGCTTAATGCATAAGCGTCATCGAGTCGATTGCATAACATGGAATACATAATGGAACCAATAACAAAAGCATATGGAATCCTACTCATGCGATCCTATTCCTCCTTCAAAGCAGGACATTGAGTTACTCAATTTAATTCCATGTGACATTGGAAGAAATCATTTCTTAGAATTTTCCATACTAAATCTTTTTAGCACTTTGTCAATGTATGTACTCTGACTTAGGCTAATGTTCGTGTTAAATCTGTCTCTATAGATCTTGATGCCTAGAATAGGCAGCTTCGCCTAAGTCTTTCATTGAGAAACAATTTCCTAGCCATGTTTTGACATTTTGTAATGTAGGAATATCATTTCGAGTGATTAGTATGTCGTCTATATAAAGCACCAAGAAAACTATTACGCTCCCACCAACTTTCTTTTAAACATAAAGTTCATCTTAATTTTGAAAGAAATAAAACTGCTTGATTGCTTCATCAAAACGAAGATTCCACCCGAGATGCTTGCTTCAGTCCATAAATGGATCTTTGAAGCTTGCAAACCTTATGTGAATTCCCTAGACTGTGAAAACCCTCAGGTTGTGTCATGTACACATCCTAATAAGGTTTCCATTCAAAAAGGCTGTTTTGACATTCATTTGCCATATCTCATAGTCATAATATGCAACTATAGCAAGAAGAATTCTAACAGACTTAAGCATGATTACAGGTAAAAAGGTTTTGTCATAGTCTATGCCATGAGTTTGTTTAAAACCTTTTGCAACTAGTCGTGCTTTGTAGGTATACACGTTGCCATCCATGTCAGTAAAAACCCATTTACACCCAATAGTTTTAACACCATCAGGTGGATCAATCAAAGACCAAACTTTATTATCATACATGGATTGCATTTTTATTTCATGGCTACTAACCATTTCTTAGAGCCAGGGCCCTTTATTTCTTCCTAGTAAGATGTGGGCTCATCTTGATCTACGAGCATTACATCACGATTGTCAATGATGAGAAATCAATATCTCTCAGGCCCATGACGAATCCTCCCAAACCTACGCGGGCCTTTAGCTAGTGGTTCAGGCTCAGCAACTACTTGTGAATCTGATTGAACATCCATCATGGGTGCTATGTTAGTTTGTGGTTCTTAAACTTCTTCGAGTTTTATCTTACTCCCACTGTTTCCTTTAAAGACAAATTCTCTTTCTAAAAAATGACCATTATAAGTAACAAACACTGTGTTCTCAAATCTGTTGTAGAAGTAATATCCTTTTGTTTCTTTTGAATATCCAATAAACAAACATTTATTAGATTTGGGTGTCAATTTGTCAGACACTTGACGTTTGACATATGCATCACACCCCCATATCATTAAAAAAGACAAACTTGGACGTTTTCCATTCCATAACTCATATGGTGTCTTTTCAACTGATTTTGATGGAACCTTGTTCAAAATAAACGCAGCAGTTTCCAGGGCATATCCCTAGAAGGATATTGGAAGATCTGTCTGACTCATCGTTGATCGAACCATATCTAATAAAGTTCAATTTCTCCTTTCAGAAACACCATTCCATTGTAGTGTTCCTAGAGGAGTCAACTGTGAGACTATCCCACAATCCCTAAGATAGTCAGAAAAATCTTGGCTTAAATATTCACTACCTCGATCAGATTGAAGTGTTTTAATATTTTTAGCAAGTTGATTTTGTACTTCATTTTTGAATATTTCGAACTTTTCAAAAGATTCAAATTTATGCTTCATTAGGTACACATATCCATACCTACTAAAGTCATCAGTAAAAGTAATGAAGTACAAATAACCTCCTCTAGTAGGTGAATTCGATGGTCCACATACATCTGTATGTATGAGGCCCAACAAGTCAGTAACATTCTCACTTTGTCCAGTAAAAGGAGCCTTCATTATCTTACTCATCAAACAAGATTCGCATAATTCATATGATTCAAAATCAAATGAATCTAAAAACTCATCTTGATGAAGCTTTGATCTGCATTTCACGTTAATGTGTCCCAAACGACAATGCTAGAAGAAAGTCAGACTCAAATTGTTAGATAAATGGACTTATTATTAGATTCATCAAAGTTTAGAACATAAAGACCATTCATTAAATGTGCAAATACATAAAATGTCCCATGATGGATAGAGATTGTATTATTCTCAATAACAAATCTAAAACCATCCTTGTCCAAACATGACACTGAAATAATATTGTTGCTCATAGCAGGCACATAGTAACAGTTACTTAAAATTAAAATAAGTCCAGAAGGCAAAGTTAATTCAAAATTTCCTATAACTAATGCATCAACTTTTACTCCATTAGCCACACATAGGTCCACTTTGCCTTTTTCCAATTTTCTATTTTGCTTGAGACCTTGTACATTTACACAAACGTGAGAACTACATCTGGTATCTAATACCAATGATGTAGAAGTAGATAAATTGACCTATATAACATACATATCTGAAGAAGTAGTCTCACTACCCTTCTTCCTTTTTAGATCCTCTAAGTATAGCTTGCAATTCCTCTTCCAATGACCTGGTTCATGTAGAAGAAGTAAACCCCTTCCTTTGGTGGTTTAGCCTTAGGCTAGGTTTTGGGGCTTTTAGCTTTGGTCTAACCTTTTGCTTCGCCCTTTTCCCTGCCATTAGCTTTCTACTTTTTGCTTTCCCTTTTGAACCATTTCTTTAAGGTGTATGATCATATCATACGCCTCCATGTTTTCCATTTGCTTCTAAAGCTTAGGATCCATGGTGGCAATTATGATGCAAGTCACATCCAAAGAGTCTTCTTTATGCTTATTATATGCATTCTTTTCAACTTTTGGAGCATCATCAGTATGTTCATCAGGGATTGGTTCATCAATAACATATAACTTCCTTTCATGCTTAAGAACAATTCTTAAGTTTTGGTGCCAATCAAGGAAGTTTGTGGTATTCAGTTTTTCTTTTTCAAGAATTGATCACAAGGTTACATTATTTGTTGCCATAATCTATATACAGAGGTATGCAAAGTTAATTATCCTTATATAAGCCATTTTACATGCTTCCACTATTTTATCAAATTAATAACCCTCAAATATTAATTTAGAAACCATTTCAATAACAAAGTTTCTTAGTGGAATAAGATCCATATTTCACCAAATATTGAGTTAGCTGTGGCATGATGCTCAAAATTTAGTTATTTAGGTAGGAAACCCTTTCCGATACATCATATGTAACTCTTATTATTGGGATTGATATCACATGTCTCAGCCTTCTAATCCCATTCAATGCCATAGGCCTAAAACAATTTTTATGGCCTATTCAAGTCTAACCATTACGACATGTGAATATTACCATTATTCACCTTGCCTGCTTAGGATAGTCTATTGCACCATGCTTTGGCAAACCTACAATTGGACGATCTAAGCCTTGACAAGTGTCGAACCATGGAAGGCATTTTATGACTTAATATTATGTAAGGGATTTTAAAAGGTGATATGTCATATTGCTTTCATATTTGATTGAAATTAAGCATGCTAGGTTGTAAACATGGTATCACATACATTTACACATATCATCATATATGATATAACATGCTTATAAGAAAATAAAATTGTGTCATAGCATGGCCCTTAATCAATATTGATCTTTATAAGCCAATATGAAGATCAATGGTCCAAACGTAAGGTGAAGATCCATTAACATGGATCTGGGCTATAAAGTCCCTTGTATCTTCATGATGGTCCTCATTCTTCCATCTTCATGGATTAAGAAAGTCTTTATGACATCTTCATGTCTTCATTACAATAATGAATAGATACAAAGAGATTCCTACTACTACTACTTAACAGAAAATAAAATTACAACAAAACAAAAATGATACATAGGTCGTATTTAGAAAATTACAACCCATTTAAAAGAAAATGAATAAAACCTGCCAATCACATAGGTCTTAGAGCAATGCTATGCACCATATATGTAAAATAAGCACACGTAATAAACATACATAAAACTTATAAATACACTTCAAAAGCGCGTTTTATATTAAGTATCAGTAATTAGTGCTTATATAGTTAAGACATGCACTTTGCAGGGGTCAAGGGGACAGAGTCCCTTCGCAGCGTGGTTAGCGAGTAGGGGTCAAAGGGACAACGTCCTTTTGGGGTTTTAGGGGCCACGTGTGCAATAATAATATATCGGTGAATACCGAGATAAAAGTCAACTATTTTGGACGTTTAAAATAAGAATGTTTCCATCAGATCCAAACAAACAGATCCCATCTGTTTTTGCAAATTTGCACCCTTTTGGATTAAAATCACGTGATAAAAGTCAATTTCATGCGCCTATTTTGGGTCTTCAGGGCGTCTGTTTTGGACGCGTATGTCATCCGTCGTGGTATACAGACGTAAAAGTCAGATCCAATATTGACACATTATTCTATAAATCCGTTGAGATGCAAAAGGACAGGAATTTAAACCACAAAGTCTGATCCAATATCAGACACAGACAGACCCCGAGCAGATCCAATCTACGATAGTCAATCCAATATCTGACGCTGATATCAGACATACGAAAATTAGTCTTTGGCAAATAAAATAAGAATAAACGCAGGAACGTGTGGAAAGACGGATCTAATATTTTTTTTTAAATCGTCTCCTATATCAAACGCATATCTCCACACGTGATGGACATGGATACAGTACCAAATCTTAAATGATCAGAATATCATTTAAAAACGTAGATCTAATCTGCTTTTAAATGCACGCCACACAAACAAAATAAATTCACTTGATTTCATAAAACGAACATGCAAACATACACATATCTCATCCACATAAATCTTTTCATAGATCATACATATCAACATACATATATCATACGAAAGATAATTTGATTGAAATCGCAAGTGGCTCTGATACCACTGTTGGAATTTGGGGATCAAAACGCAGCAGAAAAAATATTTTATTTTTCATAAAAATATGAACCCTAAATCCTCAAAGTCGGATCCATGCGATTTAATCAAATTTATAACGATAGAGTTATCTTTTTGATGCTTTAAAACTCTCGAAATTCGATCTAAGATGTTGCAAACGCGAACACCCTCTACTGTATCCACAGAATGAATTTTCAATCGGATCTATGTATTGTCTAGCAAGTAACAATTCCTAATATTGGGAATCTCACTCAGAAAAGTTTCTCACTTTGAGTTACAGACTTTCTCTGTAATTCTAATGTGATGACAAGCGTTCTGAACCCTAGGAGAGATATTGTGTTCTATTTATAAGAAACTATGCCATAGTCAACTGCCCTAATCTTATTAGGGATTTCAAATGTTATTAGGAATTCCAAAAGACACACATAAGTTAATAGGAATTCCAAATGACACATTTCTTAAAAATGATTGTAATTAATAATTATTTATTAATCTTAATCTTATTAAGATTAATAGATAATTAAATAGTATCCATATAGCCTAGGGTATCACTAGCAAATCAAAAAACTAACAAATACAAAACAACCATAGATGCAAGTGATCAAAAGCACTTAAACAATTCGAGGTTGTGATATGCTTAACTTTCACTTTATCACACAAGCATAAAATCACCTACATAACCTTTAATAACCCAACACATATCCATTTTTATCTTTTCCTATCATGCTAGTGCAACTACTTTACAAACACAAGCAAGATGCATAAATTATAAGAGATAACTCACTCGTCCATAAAGCGGTTCTTAGTCAAAGTAGTCTTCTAGAAGAGGAGTTTTGTACTCCTTGTCACATGAATAAAGAAATATCTAAAATGATCATTTCATACTAACTTTAGTTAAGTTTCTAATTCTATAAATTCTATTCTTGGTAAAATTTTTGGTGATCCAATTTAAACTTTAAAATGGCTATATCCAAGTTGTTTTAACTCTGATTTTCACATATGAGTAGTCGTTTTCCACCTACTTCAAATACTCTATCCATTTTCAAGGTTATTTTGATCTATGAGGTCTCTAATTTCTTGAAATGGTAGGGTCACATTGTATCTTGTTTATATTTTAACTTTATTTTGGTATTTTCTAAATATTTAATCTATGAAAACTCTAAGGCGAATACTCATTATTCTTATGTTCAATTATAAATAATCATGAAAAATAGTTCGTTGCATACTCATGATGTTGGTGATGTTGCTCATAAAATTTTCTTAAAGAAAATTTTGAATCAAAGCTTAGACACTTTGATCATGCTTTTTCTATATATGATTTTTTAAAAACTCTTTTTAGTTATATTCAATTTCCTTTAAATGCATAGATCTTTAACCGACAGTATTGGGTGCGTGTGCAGTAATAATATATCGGTGAATACCGAGTCGAATCTATAGGGAGTAAGGACTAGCTCTCAACTATATTAGTCCAACATAGCTAAGCAAATCAAAAGTTATTTCTCTTTTAGATTTTCTTTTATAAGACTAGCCAACAGGAAAAATCTTTGATTTCCAACACCTTTGAATTGATTAAGTTATGAGCCAATAGATCTGACTAATCAATCATTGTATGCTACTGATTAGAAATACAATTGCCAATCCAAATTGTGATGGGTTTAGTATTTTAATCAAATAAGCACCAGATGATAATCCCTTCTTCTAAAGTGAACTATTATCTTAGATTTACCAATCAATGTTCTCTATTCCTAGGAAAATGATAAATTGATAAATCATATAATTTACCAAACCGTAATAGAATTCAAATTCCATATCCCTTTGTGATTTCAAATCCCAATTAGATATTCACAAAATCAATTAAAAGAGAATTCCCAATTGCAATCCTAATCCATCATGAATTCCAAATGCAATCAGAATACATGATTTGTGAAAAATCATCAACAATCCGAATATGAACAAAGATTTAATTAACAGTAGAAATCATCAATCATATGAATCAGATCAACAACTCAAAACTGATTTAAGATCAAAGGAATCAAGCATCAAACAATATCAATAGGAGGATATAAGAAAAAGAACAAAATAACCTTGTTAATGGAATCTTGTTCTTGAAATCCAAACACAAATGTTTTTTTCCACTTGAATCCGATGTGGAATCCGATATCAAATTAAAAAGTTAACTACTTTAGTGTTCTAAACCCTAATCTATCAAGGAGCTATGGAGAAATATCAAAGAAAATTGTGCCTAGGGCTTTTCATAACCAAATGATACAATAAGAGAAGTTTATATGAAAAGTTGCAGGAAGATACGCTGACACTCTACATCGATGGTGTACTTTTGGATCTAGCCGGCCTTCTTTTTAAAAATCGATTTTCAAGAGCATTTTTGAATGTACATCGGCTTCAACGCTGGTGGCCTTGAATCTCCGGTAGCCGGTGTATATTGTAAAATTAATTCCGAAGCAAGATAGATGACAACCTTTAAGCAGTGTTGATGTGCAGAAATTTCATGGCAAATTTTTACTTTTGTCAAAATAGAATTTGACAAAACTTATAAAATGAAAGTTGTATATCTTTCTCTCCTCTTTCAATAGGATCTTGAATCATATCATACGGACCTCTAATGAGAGAAATATGTTGAATTTAGTAAAATAGTGTCAGTCTACGAATCTTACTAATGTTCTACACTTGCAGCAAAATTCAAGATGATTTTCAACCTTCATTATTTCATAATTAGCAAAAAATCAAAACATGAAGATTGTATATATATCTTTTATCTTTCCATAGGATTTTGAATCACTTCAAAAGGAGATCAGATGAGAGAGATATATGCAATTTACCAAACTCAGTCGTTTTCTAAAACGTGAACACCATCACTATAATAGTAGCAACTTCATGGCATATTTTGACCTGATGCATTCCGAATTCATTCATGCCCAAAACATGAAAATTGAATAAATCTCTCTTAGCTTTCAGTATCATTTTAAATCATCTCAATAGGAGCTTGAATGAGAGAGATATGTTGAATTTATGAAACATCGCCAAAACTGTCTTAATATTTGCATGGCCAACCTTGCTTGATTTCTTTCCCAAATTTGCATGAAACTTCTCCTAATTGCTTGTATTTGTTGTTTAAGTACTTAATGACCTGAAATAACAATTTAAGCATACTTAAGTACCATTTCCATTCGATTTCTATAAAATCAACAATAGATAAACATGATTTGATTATTGCAAAGTTGAGTAAAATATGACTTTATCACACTTCATCTACTTTGATAGCAAAATCAAAACCTTTTTGGTGTGATCACACTTTACTCATGCTCTAAGGTTTATGGCATAAAAAGATTTATGATCAAGTTTCATTTTAATTAATCATATTCAAAACATTAAACTTAGGTGTTTTCAAGAAGAAAAATTCAAAGTTATATTTTCCTATGGTTCCTACCTATGTCTCAACACTTATAAAAATTGTGGGCATGAGTTGTTATTTTGCTTAATCATTTTTTAAAACATTAAAATCAAGTTGGTTCGAGAAGAAAAATCAAAGTTTCACATTCATATCCATTTTTCATGTGTCATGGAATTTTCTAAAATTTGGGGGATGGAGTTTTGTTTTCAAATTTCTCTTTTACCAAATGGTTTTTATTGTATTAAAAAGCAAGTTTAAAAAAAAAAATTTACACAGTAAAAAAGTGTCTTATTGTAGAGATTCATAACTACATGAATCCCACAATTTGTGCTAGGCCCTCTAAATTAGTGAGTGAGTATCATGATAATCTTGTGATTATCATCTTGTTCTTACTTTAATTTAAAAATTTTGGCTATCATAGCATTTTTAGTTCAAAAATCATTTTATCATTATCATAACATCACTATAAGTATTACATGTTTATGAACACAAAATAAATTCTCAAATAATATAATGTCAAGATGAACATAAAATAACTTATTGACAAGAAATAATAAATATGAATATATATATAAAGTAACATAAAGTAAAATGGGAGTCTTAGATTTTAGGACAAGACTCCCTAGGACTTTGAAATGGACAAATTCTCTTATTACTTAAATATGAGTAAGTCCAAGCCTTTGATTTAGGATAAGTCTCCATGAAAAATATATTGCAAGAAATAAAATTACAAAAATGTAAAGAACATAAATAAAATAAAAGTTGGTGAGCAATATGCTCTAGAGATTATATATGCATTCATACAAATACATATATAGAAGTTAAATTAGCTTACATAGAGTAAATAAAGAACATAAACTTAACACGTAACATGAAACAAATATATTGTAAGGTTAGTGAGCAATGTGCTCTAAAGATTATATATGCATATGCATATATATATATATATATATATATATATATAGAAGTTATATTAGTATACATAAAGTAAACAAGAACTTAAACTTAACATGTAACATGAAACAAGTATATTCTCTTGCATTTCTATCCTTAGCACTCAAGCATCATGGGGAATTTTCTATGGAACATGCATAAAGACATACATGCATGATTATAAACATAACATAGGGATAGTGTTTGTTGTGTTTACCTAAACAAAATGTAGAGAAAGTATTTATGTGTGTGAGAAGAGAAGGGGACCACAAGAGAAAAATAGAGAGGGAGAGAGGGACGGTCAAAAGAGAAAAAAAAAAAAGAAGAGAGAGCAAATTGAGAAAATTTTGAGTGTTTAGAATGAGAAGGTAAAGTTTGAGAATGGAAGGGAGATGGGTATTTATAAAAGTGAGGAGGAAGGGATTTTTCTTAAGGAAGGGAAGAAGGGGAGAGAAGAAAGAAAGAAAAGCAAAGTAAGGAGATGTAATGGCATAGGTAATATATGTGTAAGAATAGGTATGGTTTTGTTAGTGTGGATTTGTAAGGATAGGTAGGTAGAGAATAATAATGAATAGTAAGAAATGGTAAAATGAAATAACAATTATTTACTAGTAGAAATTAAGATACGAGTAAAACTCGGTTTAACTAATGATTTTATAATTTGATAAATTAGTATATGATTATGGAAGATTAATCTAATATTATTTTATTATTAATTGTTATCAGATAGTGTTATCTTAATTTAAATAGTAGCAATAGGTATAGGAATTGTTTCACATAAGGGTTTCGAATTGGTTAAGGTATCGAGACTTCTAGTTGTTTTAGCGAAATGTTTTCTTAAATGACTTATTTTTAGGGTTTCAACTTGACTTAATTTATTTTATGTTCTAGGGTTACCAAACTATATTTGACTGTATCTAATGTTTAGGATTAACTTGGATCGATTTTAAGGTTTTAGTTCTGATATTGACTCTAGGGTTCATATTTAAACTAATAAAAAATCTAGGGATTTATAGCCGAGCTCAAGTTTCGTATGTTTATCTCAATTAACTCGCGAGCTTAATCAAGTTCTATTGAGTTCAAGTCTAATATAAATATTAATCAAATTAAATTGAGTTTTGATGAGAGCATATTAGCCATATCAAATAAATAATACATATAAAACCCAATAGAAATCCTACGACAAGCTTTAAGACAGCGTACCTATCGATTGCAGAATAAAATTACTACAAGTATCATCCTCTAGAATTTGAATATCAAGTATTAGTATTGCTATTTATCTATTATTTAACCTAATAATTAAGATGAGATTATCAATATTAGTACCTAATTAACTAATAACCCTAAGAATTAATTATGTGCCTTCTTTAGATAATCCAATCACAAAATGATATCCCTTATCTTGATCCACTCTAAACCCTAATTTTCAATCTTTATAAGATATTCATTAATGGTATTTAAGCCCTTGAACTACAAAAATCCCTAATTCCATCAATCTCTTTCAAGATAATTGAATTCTAATCTTATGTGTCTAATGGAAATCTCTGTCATCATTAGAAACTCACAAAATTGCATTAGAGTTCAAGAATCCTAGCAAAGATTCAATCTTAACGTAGAAAGTTCATATAATTTATGTCTCGATCCATATTCAAATCTCTTTATTCATGTAAATCTATTATATTAGATGAAATCTCTTTTATCTAAAAGAAATCAAATATGCAATCAATTATGGCCACAAATTAATCACAAGAATAGTAAAGAATGCATAAATAGACTCAAGAACATAAACTTTTATTAATCAAATAGATTTAGCACATAGATTTAGGGTTTCACAAGATTTAGGGTAAATAAATCAACTTCTTCATGGATTTTACAATCATAACATGAAATCTAAAGAATAAAAAATAAACATGACGTAAAATAATTCCCTTAAATCAAGTTTTGTGATCTTCAATGGTATCCTAACACTTCTCCTCTTAAAGCTCGTAATTTTCTCTCTAGCAGGAATAATGGCTTACATCTAAAAGACAAATAAAATGTGTTATTTATAAAAAAACAACGAAATAACTCCTACATGACCGTGTTTGAAGTCCATGTAGGATATAAATTGGTGAAACAATGAAATTTCCAAGTCTGTGCAACCTCTAGC
Organism: Combretum micranthum; assembly: GCA_024138025.1. Classification (NCBI taxonomy): domain Eukaryota; kingdom Viridiplantae; phylum Streptophyta; class Magnoliopsida; order Myrtales; family Combretaceae; genus Combretum; species Combretum micranthum. The sequence goes on from JAMXBD010001585.1 coordinate 155,650, forward strand.
ACAGCCCGAGCACGGTGGTTGTGTACTTTTAAAAAATGTTTCTTATCATTCTTCAGCTTTTGTGTAAGCATGTCGCACACTTATGTAGCTCCTTCTGTACTTTGAAATCGCTTATTAGTCATGTTTCACCTTCTATACAGTATTCTGCACAGCTTGTGTAGAAAATGTCATGCGTATTTTAAATCTTCAAAAAAATCTCCTTTAACTCATCTAAATATCTTCATAGGGCTCAATATCTTCTTTTGTTTCTGAAATTGACATTTTAACTAGATGAGTACCTTTTCTTTAATAATTCACATGAAGTCTATGTAATATAATATCAAAACAATGTGAATAATATATGTCTTTTGAAACTTATCAAGTTTGGCTACTAATATTATTTAAATTAGAATCAAAAATATTTTTTTACATTAAATAAAGCCTAAATGAGCTTAATTGAGTCAAGATCGCGTTTTAAAATTTCGAGTCCAGGGCAAGCTCGGGCTTAGCACTGTACTATCGCAACTTAACTCATTTACACTCATGTTCCTCATTAGCAAAGATATGTAAAATATTAAGCATATATAATCATTACTTCATTCTATATAATCCATTTTCATAGCTTTAAACCATTACTATCTTTTCACATGCTTTTTTTTTTTTTTGCCATTATATCTTTTCATATACATTAAAAAATTATAATTTAATTAAAATATGATGAGATGTTAGATAAGAATAAGACATAACATGTGCAGCTAAAACATTATTAATAGTTTGAAGCTTCTCACTCTGAAATTAAATAGCATTGGAAAAAAAATGAATAACTTTTTTTTTTCCATTTTAATGGGGAATAAAATTCAAATGTGATTCATTTTGCTTGAAATAGACATAAGCACAGTTTGGTTCTGAACTACGAATTTGCCACTAGCAACTCTAGAACCAAAACCAAATCGGCCCATTCGAATCTAGAACGACGGTTTCATCTAGGTTTCCAAAAAAAATTTAAAAAATAAAGAAACCAAAAGGCATAGAACTTAAAAACAGATTCAAATTAAATTTGAATATTCATGGCATAATATTTTTCTTAATCTTCTATCTTAAAAAAAAAAAACTACAATCTAATCGGTTTTCTGGTTTCAGAACTCAATTGGGAATCGCCAATTTCACCAGAACCGGATTGGTACCGGATTTGGAACCAGTGCCCAAGTCTATTTGAAAGATGAATATCGATCCTTCTATGCTATAAGACCACATATTATTCTCTTAAACTTATAACTTTAAAAGATTAAAAAAAAAAAAAAAAAAAAAGAAGATGTAATTTTCAAACATGTGATGAACATAACGGCTGGAAAAACATGTGATGAATATATTATATAAGATCGGACAATAAAATAATTTATTAAAACCAACTGTGATATAAAAGAAGTGTATATGATAACGGCCGAAAAACCATGTGATGAAGATATTATATAAGATCGGAAAATAAAATAATTTATTAAAACTAATCTCATCAATATAACGCGGTCAAATATTTATAACCAAGTAATTTGTCCCTCTTCTAAAACCATAGTAAATGTAGATACTACGTAGTATTTAAATTAAAAAAAAAATCTATAAAGTTCTGATAAAACCATTCATTACCTTTTTTTTTTTCCTTTTCCTTTTTGATCTTTTTTCCACAATCCAAAAAATAAAAAATTTAAACCCGTCTTTTAAAGAGGCGAGATTGTAAATAGCCAAAGAAAAGAGGTTTTTTATATATATATATATAGAATCAAGAGACAAGATTGATTTTATAGTACTAAACTTATCTCTTAAAGAGACGAGATCGGTCATTTACAATCCCGTTTTTTTAAGAAATGAGTTTAACTTGTTTAAAATAGGGATTATTTTTTATTTGAATAGTATTTTCATAAGTTTTTCTAAATATCAATATTAATTTTTTTTTTCAAAACTTGATTACCGAGTTTCCTTCATCATAAATTTTCACTGAACTTGAGCACCAAGTTCCCGTGATAGAGCTTCTACCAATTAATTATTGCATTAAATTAATTGAAACATGACTAAGTAAACACCATTTGACCAAAGTTATAGCTTATAGTCATACCCTTTTTTAAATATAAATAGTATTTTATAACAAAATAATGATTATAATTCATAATTATCAAATTAATAAATAATAATAATAAGTAGTTCAATGTATAATATACAATGTATGAGTAGTTTTTTTTTTTTTTTTTTTTGGGCCAACAATGTCTAAGTAGTTGAATCAATCATTTGACCAATAAATATGATAATAATACGTTAATCATTTTAATAGTACAATCATGGTTACATATGAATATGAGCTTTTAAATAATAGATAATACTAATCTTATTGAAAATATGGAGGGACCATATAATTTTTCAATAATTATATTAATAATTATTAATTTAAGCAAATGCAATAAAGTAAAATCATAAATAACTAATTGTCAATAGAAGGAGTTACTAATGAATAATAACTTTCTTCTTATAGCCTAATGACATCAATCTTGTCTCTCAAATGAGAGATACCATTTTTGAATCATCCTCTTCCTATTGTAGTCACTAGGAAAAAGAAAATTCTTCTTGAAAATAAATTTTCATAACATCATCAATAGGGTGTAATATCCGTCTATCGATCCTAAAAAAATATTGCTTAGAAATAAGACACATAATTTTATTTATGTAAATACAAGTGTAAAATTACATTTAAAATATGTGATTTTGTTTTTTATAAAGAAATTGCACCTAATATATATGAACTAAAATTTTAAGTATGTCGTTAAATCACATCTAATAAATACAATTTAAAATTAAAACCTTATCTTTAACATATAACTCATTATAAATGGAAACTTTTAGTATTTTCTTATGATCCCATATAAAAATGCCATCTTTTATATATGAGTATTACTCTTCTTATGATTGAGCCCTTTTTCGGCACCACTCTAAAAAGGGGCAACAAAAACATCCTTAGGTTTGATATGCATTACTAGGTAAATGTCCTCGACACACTTTTGATTGCAAGATAGATGCATTATCTATCATGCAAAGGCCTAAAATAATCATCTAATGACATACATTTTATATTGATTAGCCTTATCAACAGCCTTATCTTAAGCAAAAGGGTTAAGGTTTAATGGTGGGTAGTAACCCTCTCTAAAATTTCACTATTAGCAAGGTTAGTAGTGTTTATGAAGAGCTGTTGCTACTCTCACCTACCATTGTAGATGATATATAGGTAATTTTTAAGGAAAGAAGAAGAAAATACAGCAAGACATTATAGTATGATGGTTACAACAATGACCAATGAAACCAGATTTATAGGTCATGACGACCCCTTAAGTGACATAACAATTAAGGATAATCTTACTATCATTAATCCCCAATCATCTAATGGAAACAATATTAGCATTTGATGGAAAAAAAAGGTAGAAATGTGGAAATCCACACCTTTGTTAAGGTAGAGATATGAGGTCAGACTCCCTAATGATCACATGACACATGTCTGCGTGCTCTCTCCATGTTAGAATTTAATAGCTACAACTTCTCGAGCACACTTCAATGTAACAAAAAGGCATGGGTGACACTTGGCATTCTTCAATAGAATTACAAGTACCTATTGCACTAACCCACAAGCACCATGGATTGGCTCGAACTGCTCATTAGCTTATGTGACTAAATATGTTAATTCAACAATGTAAGCAAAAATCCCCAACCCTACCCTACCCTAAAAAACTTATAGGTGGCAATTTTTTACCTAGTTGCTCAAATCACAAAGCAAGAACAACATCTCTTGGCAGAAAAGCTATCTATGAATTTCATCCAAAAGCTTAAACCCACCCTAGTTGGTATATTCATATGATTATCTCCCTTATTGATTCTTGGATCGAAAGGGATAAATGATGATGGTTAAATATTCATCTCATCCCTATTAGAGCTAGTCCAACCCATTACCTATAAAAGTTGACCCCTTAGGCTAAGTTTAACCTACTCTCACAAACCTAAAGCAACTTCTCTTGCTTCGAAAGTAAATTGGCAAATATTACAACCAATTAGCCTTAAACCTAGGGTTACTTAATACGCCTCTTCTAACCATCCAGAGTCAGCACAGCTAAAAGTGGATTAGTGGGCCTACTTCTTGTCCGTGACAACCGTCACCATCTACCTGCTTACCCATGACTCCATGAATCACATAATTGTCAAAAAATCAATTTGCTATAAATACCTCACTTCACAACACGACCACAAGAATGGTTATGTCGTTTGGACTTTTATGCACCAATTACCCACATTTTCATGAGCATACTTATTGGCTTAAACATTAGAATGACCACGTGAGGTTTAAGCTCTAAGGTATTACTAACAAGGTTCTATTTTGCTGGCCCAACACACACTTAATACACGTGAACAATAATCTTTGCCTCTATAAAAAATCCGAGTTTGAGCTAGCAATAGCACTTAAGATGTATGATTTAAAAACTTAAGTACGTAGTTAAATCGCATCTAATAAATACAGTTTGCTATAAAAGGAAACAAAGTTGCATATTTAACATATAAATTACTTTAAATGATTTATTATTTATAAAAAATGTGATATGTGTAAATAAAAGTTAAATAATAAAATGCAAAAGCATTAGTATTTTTATTTGTGTAATTAGCTTATTATCAATCCATAAGCATATAAATATTTTGATATTTAAGGCTCCGTTTGTTTTAATGAAATTTATTCAAGAAAATGTCTTTTCATTTTTTTCGTCTTTGTTTAAGAAAAAAAAGAACAATTAATGGAAAACAATTTTAACTTATTTTTTAGAAAATGACTTACCAAATATAAATGTGCGAGTTCTTTTTTCATTGGTTTACAAGTTTATTAGCTAATCATTACTATCTAAAAATATTTAAAATAGATTTATATTTTATTATAATATATAATTTTTATTTTTTTATGAAAAATATATAAGCTATAAAAAATATTCTTATAAAATTAATTAAATATTAGAATATTTTTATTAATAAATACTTTCCCTCAAACCCAAACGACTTTGGTGAGACCGCTGGTTTGGACGGTGGATATGCCACCTTAATACATACGTGCAGGAAAGGAAGACGACGAATTATATTCCATTCCTTTCCTTCCTCTCTCTGTTCTTCACGAGCAGGCAGTATCTTCTCTCTTCTCAATTCGATTCAATCTAACAATCGCCTAATTCACAGTAAGAACTGAAAAATGGGTGGAGGTAGAGAAGACCCAGCACGAGTAGAAAGAACAACAGCAACAACAACAATAATAAAAATAACAACAGACCCAAAAACAAAGACAATAGAGTACGAGATTCGAATGAATCATCTAGACATAATAATATTAGGAGTGGTCTGTTTGTGGAAGGTGGTGTTTTGTCGGATTGGAACCTCAGGTCTCCCAAGATTCCAACTCCTTCTCAAGGTACTTCTTTTGCTTCTCTTTCCTTTTCAGTTTTCCATTTCTTTTTTCTGTATTTCTTGAAATCCGTTGTCATTCGATCAGTAAAATTTTGCTGTTTTATTAGATTCATCAATTAAAGTTTTGATCTTGCTTTTACGAGTAGAATGTAAGGCTGTAACCCTTTTGTTTTCTGGTGGATTGACCGAGATTTTAGGTCTCCTCGCGTGTTCTGTCGTGCCCATTCTCGTAATATTTTTATTCTATGAAATACAAAAGGTCCGACTTTACGCGAAAAAATTCAATGTAAAGTGGAAAGTGTTTTTCCTGGATTTGGATCCTGGTGTGTTTGATGGAAATTTAGTTCACTTAAAGTTGATGGATTACGGTATGGGGGTGAAGAACTCTCTTTCTGTTTGGTTCCTGAGAAATTGGAAGTAATAGTGGAATGGAAATCAGAAATTTTTTTTTTTTTTTTTTGGGGTGAATTATCATTGTGGTCAGATGGAACTAACCCCCTGTAAAATTATTGCTGATTTGTTAATCTCTTAGTTTCCTGGGTAAAGATCTCTTTCCTTGGAATCAAAATATCTGTGAACTTTGCATTGGTTCCAACGAAATTGGTGGAATATCTTGGTTGCACTTTATCCATCCAAGAGTCCACTACTTAATGGGCAAATGCTATGATGTTACTAAGCTGCTAGATCAGGGATTCTGCAATGGGAGGTGATGCCAATGTCCAACAGCAAGTAATGATGGTTAAAATTGTCCATATCGTAAGTAGAAAGTTATATGATCTGAGGAAATAACAGAATCCCTACTTTAGAAAAACAAGTAATTTGTCTGCATCTTTTTTAAGCTTTCCATGTGATATTTATTTTCATTTGTTTTATTTGATTTGTAGGGGATGGTGAAGGATTAATTGTAGAGTAGGGTATTCATTTGGTTGTAACAGTCTCTTGTGGTTAGTAAAGTTCTTCTTTGGATGCAGGAAGGAACCAAATTTCCAATTTGTCAAAAGCTAGTTCTAGAGGATCTGGTTCAAAAAATACAGTGCCCGAAAGTCACATGGTGGAAATGCTTTTGGATATCAGTATCCTTCTCTAGATATTCAGGTATGTTTTCTTTATAGCTTTTTTCTGGTATTCAAGAGTCAACCTATATACATCTCATGTTTGCCTTCTTTTTCTGAAATCATTTGTTATTTCTATCTAATTTCTAGGAAATCAGGGTACTCTTGTAATTGATTAAAAAATCTTTTTGAGTTTGATGCGCAAGTTCTTTCTATGTTATATGCTCATTTGAAATCTTGTTTGGTAGAAGCCTTGCAGGGTTGATCTTGTCTAAGCATATAAAGCCAAAGAATGTAGTCAATCCCTGTCTGGTTGCATCGCATTGGTATGGTTCAAATCAAGCAGTGATCGGTAGTCTCACTTGTGATCATATTTGCATTTTTACAGGAGAATTTGAACCAAGAATCCATTGCTGGGGAAGTTAAGGAAGGTAGTATGCAGCCTATCATTTTATGTAGCTCCAAGGAATCTGGAATTGTGGCTTATATTGATGAAGGGCCACTATCGAAGCCTGAAAGCTCTAATTTTACTTATGAGTACTGTTCAGGATTTGTTTTAGGGGATAGCTCTCATAGAGGCTTAGGCTTTTGTGATGATTCTGAGACTAACCCGACTGGGATGGAATCAACTTTAAAGCACATTGAAAATCAAGAGGAGGGAGTCAGTAATTCATCATCCTCTAAGCAGGAGACTGATGGTATTGAGTGTTCTCATCCTGAAGCTGCATTGGAAATGGCTGAAAGAATTACACACAATAAGTCACCTCAAAAACAAAATTCAGGATTTGTATCTATTGGGGGGCTCAAATTGTACACAGAAGATATCTCTGATGATGAAGGATTAGAGGATGATGATAACAAGTCAATGGATGAAAGAAACTCTGAGTTGTCTGATGATGGATCACTGGAATCTTCTGCAAGTGATTCCTCTGAAGATATGTCTGATACTGGTTCAGATATAGATGATGACGTTGTGAAAGATTATATGGAAGGGGTAGGAGGGACCGCTACCCTTTTAGCTGCAAATTTATTGGTAGAAGAGGGTTCGCTTGATTCAGATGATACCTCTAGCAGTGGGCTAGAAGAAACAGTAGGAAAGTTGGGTGGGATTAATCTTCAAGGTGCATCTGAGGAATATGGTATGAAAAAGAAGTCTCAGCCAAGACTAAGGTATTCTGGTGTTGATACGGAAGGCTGGTCTTCAGCTTTGGATGATCTTATGCTTTTGAAGGATCCAAGGATTCGTTCGGTCAAAAAGAGCCACAGTGCACGTTTTCCTCAATCATGGCCACTGGAAGCTCAAAAGAGTAAAAGATCCAGAAGATTTCCTGGTATCTTGTTCTCTCTTAGATGCGTGCTTGCTTGTACATGCAAATAAACGGTATCCGTTTCGATAATGTTCTGTGCTAGAACATTAAAATGGTCGCTTGGGTAGAATTCCAGATGATTTAGCTGTGTTGCTGCTCAATGGTAGAGAAGGGAATTTAATTACCTTCTAGTTTCAGTTTCTATCATGAAAAATATCTACAATTGTTTGTTTAAAGTGCTTTTTCCATTCCTTTTGCTGTTTAAAATGAGCACCCCTATACTTTAGACATTTGCAATTTCATCCCATACCCATACTGTAACAGTTGAACTGAATGATTCTCTTTGTAATTTCATTGAACTTTCTTTTTCTCCCATTGTATAGTGCTCATGCCAAATTCATTACAATGGCAGGAGAGAAGAAGAAACTTCGTAAAGAGGCAATTGCTGTCAAACGTCGGGAGAGAATGCTGCGTCGAGGGGTTGACCTTGAGCAAATAAATATGGTAATTGGAAGGCTAATGTTAAATGTTGGTATTTGGGTCACTCATTCCTTCATTCTGTTATTATCTTGCATTTTAATGATTGATATTGTGATCATACAAACATGCTGTTTCTTGTGATGGGTAGTTTCTTTTTCAAGTTAAGTGCCAGAACTGTGCAATTTATTCATAGCTTGCACCATGAGCTCCACTTTACATTCTCTTTACTTCTAATGCCAAACATCATATATCATTCTACACTAATGGCTCTCTATTACTTTTCTTACTAATTTCATGGTTGCCAATATAAATATAGTTAATAATAAGTACCTATATAGATGGCAGTTGTATATGTTTTGTCATGTGTAAGCTTGTGCTTTATTTATATGGGCAGGTATTCCTTCTGGCTCTTTCGTTATTGACAGAGCTAACATTATAAATTCTTTTGGCTACTTTCTGACTGCTGTTGAACATGCCTTCCAAATATTTGCTTGCTGTTGTTCTTTTTCTAAGGAGCCTTGTAGGATATATCTTTCTCCTTAGAAGTCACTTTTTCAATTAAATTTTTATAGTTCTCTTTCAATAATTTTCAGAAACTTTTTACCATTACCATTGCTTATAGCTTATTATAATGGGACAATGTGCAATTTGGATATTGAATGATATCTTCTGCATATAAGTATTTCTTGTTTGTAACAGCTGATTTGCTATTGTTTTACAGAAACTAGAACAAATTGTTATGGATGGTGTTGATATGCATTCTTTTCATCCCATGCATTCCAAGGATTGTTCGCAGGTGTGTAAATATTCAATTTTCTCATTTTGCAAATTGATGAAAAGTTGACTATATGAGTCCAAACACTAGTGAATTTGTAGTTTAGTTGCTTATTATAGTTTAACAAGGCTGTACAGTGCTTATAATTGTCACTTGATCCAAGTGTGTAACTCAATTAAGGTGAATCTTTTGGGCCTCAGGAAGTTTGGATTTTCAAGTCTGAATACCTCTTGTTTTAACCTTTTGGTCTATTAGGGCACGGAAATGTGTGGCTCTGTAATTGCTCAATCCTATTATAGATCTCTTTTTTTTTTTTTTTTTTTTTGGGTGGAAGGAGGATTTGATGAGGAAAACAATCTTGCTTGAGACATTAACAAGGTCAGGATCATATTGTATTAGATTGGATGAATCAATTTGAAGGTCATCATTTTTAAGAGAGAGATGATAATACTAGCCCAAAAATAGAAATAAAAATAAAAATGAACTTTTTGTCTTTGCATACCGTGAATGTGTAAACAGCCATACGCCTATTGTTCGTTTACTTTGCTATAATTACAATTCTAGTACATCTTTATTCCTTATAAATAGTCATTATGGTGTTTAGTTGACCATAATAGTAAATTTCGTAGAAATCCATATTACAAAAAATATCGAATAGTCATTTTTTATTCAAACATATGAATGGCAATTCAATACTAGAATTGTCTCTCTTACAAAATACTCTCATTTAAATAAAAAATTAACAAAGGAAAATCCTATTACCGCTTATTCAATTCCTTAATAAGAGGAATTATATTACGGTCTTATTCATTCAGTGAAGTGAACGGGCCATTGGTGTGCAGTTTAAGCTTTTGGATGAATTAATGGTAAGTTAATTGAAAACCTCTTGTCCAACGAAAGTTGGATTCAGGTCTGTCATCATTGAACTTTCCTGTCCTAGTTAAATTAATTATACATGGTCGCCAAAATACTATGTTAAATTATTTGAGAGGAGCCTGTTGAAAAATAATTATAGACCATATAGCATTGGATACGTTGAGGCTTTTTAGATGAGTTGATTGTAGTTTGTTCCAAAGATTTTCTCTTGTCATGGATATATTGCTGCTTCTATCTGAATATAAGTTTGACAATGAGGCATCTCTACCTGAAGATATTGATGCTTTCTGGAAAATTGTTACATGCATGATTGAAGCCGGGTAAAATCAATTAAGAGCTACTAATTGTGTGGTCAATGCATTTAGAGTAATTGCTTGTAAAATTTTGCAGTCATTACAAGAGGAAAGTTTCTCATATTTTAAGAATTAGACTAGTGGAACTCCTAGAACACACTGCACTACTAGTTCTTACATTGAGGATTAATATTACTCTGACAAGAGTTACTACATAATTATGGTTAATAATGGTTTTCTCATGGCCATAAGTACTACTACTACTATTATTATGTGACTTCCATAAGTTGATCAGTCTATTCTCTTTTTATTTAATTATAATGTAAGTTTTATTGTACATGTCCATTAACAGCATTTGTTTGGACTGCAATGTTAGGTGATGTTGTATATGTCTATCTAACTGCACCATTTTATACGTAATGATGCATAAATGTTAGGTTTGTTGTACATGTCCATTTAACGGCATTTGTTTAAACTACAATGTTAGGTGATATAGTATGTGTCTTATCCAACTACGCCTGATATAATCATTTTATATGTAATGATGCATGCAAGGAAACTGTATGTTAAAGAGAGGCTAGACAAAGCTAGAATAAGCACCGGAAATCAGAAAGATAAAAGCAGTTAGTTATTACTAAGGAATCAGCAAGGTTTTGCTCCTAATCTTAGCATGGAGAGAGTTGACTGTGTTAAGATCTGGAGAAATGGATCGCTTTAAAATAGCTCCTCCCATGCCTATCCTCATCCTCCATTTATACCAATTTATCTCTTAGCTCAGGTGTGGCAGACTGCCACCCTGTTGCAACAATTTCTGACACAATAGATGCTCCCTATTTACATGAGGGAAAGCTTTTCCTGGTGAAGGCCTGGAGTATCATCCCTTTTTATTTTAAAGCCTGGGGTATCTTTGATGATGTGGACCTATTTATTTCATACTGAAAAATGTTCCTCAATATGCTCAGGTTCAGCGACTGGCAGCAATATACAGGTTACGTAGCAGCGGCCAAGGTTCTGGAAAGAAAAGGTTTGTAATTGGTTCCAAGTTGATTTTAACGTTGTTTGAATCACTGCTGGTTCTGTATTTAGCATTATTTTGACTTTCAGGTTTGTAACTGTTACAAGAACGCAACATACTGCGATGCCATCTGCAAGTGATAAACAGCGACTGAATAAGGTTCTACACCATCCTTAATCTCTTGAGTTGTTTTTGCTTTTCTTTTCTTCAGCTTATGGAGTTAACTCATTTATGAACAAGTAATATGAATCTGCTGACATCGGTATATGATTTTTATCTTGTTAATCCCAGCTTATTGGCTCTGCTGCTGATGATGCTGACTTTCCTGTGATTGGCATGCCAAATGCGGCACAAGCAAGTAATAGCAAAGCCCAGACAAGGAAAACAACCAAGCGAAGTGGGTCATCCAAAAGCTCAGCACACCGCTCAAGTGCTGAATCAAGTGGGGTGCATTGCAAGAAGAAAGTATCAATGGCAAAGCAGCCGTGTCTTTTGTATCAAGTGGGGTAATGCAATCTGATGCAGTTCAGACAACTATGCTGGATATGGAAGAAGAAAATGAAAATGGTAGAGAAGAGAAGGTTGTCACCATGTCAGAGAGTTATGGAGCATTTGAGCTGCACACGAAAGGTTTTGGGTCGAGAATGATGGAGAAAATGGGGTTCAAAGAAGGCTTAGGGTTGGGAAAGGATGGCAGTGGCAGAGCCGAGCCCATTGAAGTGATCAAGAGACCTAAATCTCTTGGGTTGGGTATGAATTTCTCTGGCTCTGAGAAGGAAACTGACGAGAGGGACGGACCTCAAAGAATGAAAGCATCTGAAAAGCATAGTTGCAGAAGTACAAAAAGTAGAGGTCGGAGTGTTGGAGATTTTGAAAAACACACAAAAGGTTTTGGGTCAAAATGATGGCAAGAATGGGATTTGTAGAAGGTATGGGCTTGGGAAAAGATTCACAAGGCATTGTGAATCCCTTAGTAGCTGTTAGGCGTCCTAAAGCTCGAGGATTGGGCGCCACTTAGTCCTGAAATTAGGATTGGAGTTGATTTCTAATCTGCTTGGTAAGTTCATCATTTCAAATTAATTTCCTTGTATGCTACATATTTATCTAGTAACTCCGTCTACCTTCATAGTATTCTGTAGCTATAATGTTGCTGGCCGACTACATCTGATAAAGGAGCACCTTGAGTCTAATGGAGTTGGCTTTTATTTATAAAATGTAGATGTTGCTTCTAAAGATCTAAAGGTATGTGTTTGATTCATAGACCTTGCGACGGTTAATCCCAAGGACTGAATGTCTTACATCCTGAAAGTGTAAATCTTGGAACCGAAGTGTGGGATTGACTTTGCTGGAGTAAACCGTTATAGCAAATCCCCTCCATTTGGAGTGAAATACATAAGAGAATTGTTCCATATGTGCGCTGCAATATGGGACCATTTTCTTATGTGTTACACTTTTAATTGAGAAAGTTGCTAAAGATAGGCAATCCGATGGACTAACTACCTTTTACTCACCGTGCTGATCTTCCATTACTTGCCTGGTCATGAACTTTTAATTGAGAAAGTTGCTAAAGATAGGCAATCAGAACCTTTTATTCATCTTGTTGCTCTTCCATTACTTGCCTGGTTATGAAGTAGAGGATGTTTTGTGGATGGTTAAAGGTGACGGAGTTAAAACTGGACTAGACCAGCTGGTCCGACGGAAGTAACCAGAATGGTCCTTTAAACTGATTTTGTTGTTGTATACTTGAAGAACCAGAGATATCTTAATTGAACTAATCAGTCTGTCCGGCTTTGGTCCTGAAACGACAGGTTAGTCCTTCTAGATTTCATTGCACCAATTTACGTAAGTGCCACAAGGTTTTAAAACTAAGTTGGTGACGCAGTGGAGGTACGATAGGTTTATCGCAAGACGTTGATTCACGCACGAATACCCGGCTTGTGATTTCAAATATCTATTGATTCTGAGAATACCTAGATATATGGCATCAAAAGTCGAAATCTACACAAAGATGATGAATTTTGGAATAGAAGAACACTCTCAAAGAAATTTCATTCAAAAACAATCTTCTGTCTTTCATATGCCATAGGATTTACATATATATGGGCAAGCGTGAAAGTTGCCATAATCGAAAAAGGACTAAAATTATTAAATAATATTAAATAGCATTTAAAAGGAAAAACTAAAACTAATATCCTATTAAAAGACATTAAATCTTATGAAACTGATATCCTATTAAAAGACATTAAATCCTATTAAAAATCCTAATAAATGATACTAAAATTTATTCTTTAAAAACATTAAATGATATTCTAAAAACATTGACTATATTATTAATTACGAAATTGAAAAATCCAAAAGACTAGTAAAGTGCACCGCTCCAATGATGGTGGCGTAGGTTGTCGACATAGGATTTTCCGCCTCTCCATCCTATGCTGCATCAGTTGGCCTCTAGCCCACGAGAGCCTGGCCAGTAAATCTCGTAAATTTTTTTATTCGGGTGAAAAAATTACGAAAAATGTTACTGTATAAATATAAACATGTTAAGCTCATCTTTTCAAATAATCCCATCTTTTCGAAAGAGGAGTTTAATATATTTATGTTTGAAAGTATGAGTTTGATGTAATCTAAACTCATTTTCAAGAATCGGGTTTAAGTTGTCTGTTCTTGGGGTGTTTATCTTCTGATACCGTTTTTTTAATTTTTTTTTAATATATAAATTTTTTCTTTTCTCTTTCTTTTAGTTCAAAGTTTGAATTTCTTTCTTATATTCTGATAATGGTTGAAAAAATAAATAAGCGAAAATTTTATTCAGTGTGCTATAATTATAATTTTTTTTAGAACTCTTTTTTAAGGTTATGGTCAATTTTACTTTATTTAGCTGGTTTAAGACATTAGGATCAATGTGATGCTTAGTAGTATGGAAATACTAGAACAGATGTACCCGTTTTACGGGTGCATAAAAAGGTTGAATTACTATTTCGATTTATGGAATGCATACGACTTCATGGCACTGATGTAGGCTGTTCTTTCATTACCATCTATTTCTGTGCACGAGATGAGGAGTGCAGAAAACCCTTGTATCACGTTTGATATATGAGAATCGTCTAGAATGGAATGGATTGGAATCGAAAGAATGGAATGGAATCAACAAGGGAATGACAAATTCATTCCTTTGTTTGGATACAAACACGGAATGATATAGATCTGAATTTAGTTTACATTAGAATTTACCAAAAATACTCGCTACAAAAAATAAGATAATAAATTTATATAAAATAAAAGTGTAATTTAAGTACAAATGCTTAATGGAAGGGGGAATGGAATCACGATTCCGCCTTCTCAATGGCGGAATCGAATTCCACCTTAAAGCAGGAATCGTCGATTCCAAGGAATCGCAATTCCGCCTTCTCATGACGCTTCCAAACGTAGGAAAGGGAACGGAAGCCGGAATCGCGATTCCATTCCGATTCATTCCCGGATACCAAACATGCTATTGGAGAAAAGCTTTCATACGTCATGTTGATTTGGTGGATTGTTTTAGATTTTTAGTAGATCAAGGTAATATCATGAGTTAGAACGTTAGAATGTAATGAGGTGGATTGTTATAGGATACCCAGCTTGTCAAAAGGGTTTGATTTTATATTAAATCCTTATAGGATTTTGAGTCATATGTAACCCGATGAAAAAATTCGATCCGGTATAAATATATAATAAAATAAAAAAATAAATAATAATATGTATGCACACAATTAAAAATTAATAATAATATGAAATTTATATCTAATTTTTAAAAATTTCTTTTATAGTTTATAATATGTGATATAACTTAAGTTTTATTGTTGAAATTATATTATTGTAATTTAAAAAAAAATTACAAACTTTCAATCAGCTCGGAGTAGGTCGGGAATTGAGTTTGTAAAAACCCTATAGGAATGAGTTTTGAGAACAATGAAAAAAAATCCCGTGGAGTTTCTCTCGGGTTTTTGGTGATCCTATAATCAATCGGGTCATATTCAAGTTTTAAATCACTAATCAGGTTGCTTCTCTTTATTATGATAAGTTCTAAACATAGAAAAGTGCATTAAAATAAAGATGTTGCTATAGAATTGACAATCACGTGTAGACATCAATTTGAAAAGGGTAGAATGCAATCGCTAGTGATTAATAGTTGCACTGGTATCTTATAAAAGCCATAACGTGTTAGTCTTTGGACTCCATATTTTTTTAATTAAATTAAATTTTTTTCCCACTTTCTTTCTCTCTTTTACTACTATCCACCCATTATTAGTGTTAGCTTTTACAAAAACTCCCATTTTTGTAACTTTCAATACTTATTGCTGTCCCACACAATCATTTTATTAATTTTCGTTTGCTAACAATTTGGCTTGCATTGGACGTCTACTAATAATCATTTTTATTGATAATTCTTTGTTATTTTCATTGTATAATTATTTATTTATATATATATTACAATATTATATTATATTATATTATATCATGCATATAGTTTTACTATGTTAATGTGTTATATTATTTTTTTTTCCAAAATGTTGCTTTATTTAAATTTTTTGCACAAGTAAGGCTTCCACTAGTGTTACTAAAATGGAATACTTTCCCCTCTTATATATATGGAATCCATTATTTTTGCTTATATAAATATTACGAGGTAAGCCTTCATATATGTAAACGAGATGTATCATACATCTGAAAAAGAAAACACGTTTGTCAATAATAATAATAACAGTAATAAAAGTCTTCATCGCCACCATCTTCTATGGAAACTTCAATTGATCTAAATTATATTGTTTTTTTTTTCATTAACCTAAAATTATATTGTTAATGTTATTGTTATAAGATGCACCAAATAAATTAATTAAGACAATTGTCATATTCAACCTTATCATACCATGCTTTTTCAGCCACAATTAAACCTAGTAAGAGTTTGATGATAATATGATCTTTTCAATTTTAAACTTGAGTATAAAATTAAAGGAAAAAAAAAAAAAAAAAAACAGAGAGGAGTTTAAGCAGTGAGTTTTAGCATTATGTGAAATTTAAAACACAGATGATCCAATATAGCCTGTTAAGAAATTTAAAGTTCCGTTGGTATTTACATAATCCCTACGTGGAATTCAATAGATTTATATAGGTAAAAATAATAACATAGTTTGGTTACTGCTGGCAGTTTGTGTTAATGGATCCAGTTCATATCTTTATATTGTGTGTAATTCATTATTTGTGTTTACGTATCATGTTTCATGTTAAGTCTCAGATATCACTCTATAATCGTGTTTTTATTTATATCATATGGTGTTAAAGCTTGCAGTGATAAGTTTGGTATGGAATAAGACAAATTACTAATCTTGTGCAGTTAAAAACTTGCTTCCACGGTGTTGAATCAGAGCTGAAAATATTCTTGAAAAAGTATGGCATTAGAAGAGCAAAAGTAATTTGCAGTTTAGTAACTTGTGATTTGACATCCTCCAGATTTGTACACACAAATTTCATCAAATTAAATTTTGAATAACTTTTTTAGATTCATAAATGTTTTGGAAAATAATATATATATATTATCTATATCTTTATGAATTCAGCAATATAGTTTTGTTATAATGAAATTTGCAAGTAGTTATCTTCTCTTTACCTTTTTCTTTTTTATTTGGTATTTGTCAATTTTGTAAAGATGATATAGAATTCTATTATTTCAAATATATATAATGTAGTGTGATATAAGCAAAAATAATGGAGTCTACATGTGTGAGAGAGTAGCAAGTACTCAATTTTAAAAATAAAGGGGTGGTCGTACAATTATAAAATTTGTGAGAGGTATTTAATCCAATTTATCGAACAGTGAAACGTTTAAAATGAATATTTCATGCTAGGATAACAAAGTGGAAATATGGGAAATAAATTGCAAATTATAATCATAAATTGCATGAGCATCCATGGCAAAGTCGCGTTCCTTCTTTTACCAACTCTTTTTTTATAGAGATGCATAGGAAAGGAACAGGATATGTTTCATTAAAATTAATGCTATATGAATACAATCATGTGATACTTGGTCGTACAAGTGTTATTGATATGCTGTATTTTTCTGCCATCTTCGCTTTTGTTCTCAAGTAGCTTCCTCGTCTGTTCCATTAACCCGATGCACCTTTATAAAAATTACGTGTTGGTTCCTTCTCGTGTGTAAAATTTTCTATGCTTCAATTCAATGGCTTTCGACTCGATAATGACATTAGTCCTTCAAGAATTTCCTCAACGTAAATACGTGGGAAATGCTACCATGACGACCTGATAAGGCAGAGGGTGAAAACTGACAGATATATTGTGAATTCAAACCGATTAAGACTTTAAGCGAGTCGAAATTAAGACCGTAAACAAGCTGAGTTACTTACATCGGTCTTAGTTCAGTTGAAACTTGATAAGTAAATAAGCTGAGCTTAAACTTAAAATAAAATTCGTTTATTTAAATGAGTTTAACTTGAGTTTCGATTCAAGCTCGTGAATAAACTCATAGATTGATGCTAAAGTGGGCTCATGAAGAAGCTCGTTAGTAGAGTTACAAGTTATATATTTTTTATATATTATAATAAATATATAATTAAAATAAAAAGCTACTTTCTGTTTAATATATTTGTATATATATTTAGTTACTCATATATTATTTTAAGGTAAAAAAAAATGTAAAACGAGCTATTGAAACAAGTTGAGTTCAAACTTAAATTTCATGCTTGATAGTAGCTTAATAGACTCAACAAAAAATTATAAATAAGTTAAGCTCAAGCTTAGAATACAACTCATTTGGTTCAACAAGTTAAGCTTAAGCCTAAGTTTCAGACTCAATAAAAAGCTAAACTTGAGTTTGAGCCCGACAAATTTTAAACAAGCTTAACTTGAGTGTTTAAAAGCATGGCTCAACTAATTCTATAGCCTTAGTTGAGACCACTCAAGAGCTATTTGAGTTTGGCTTGGTAATGGTTTGAATTTAACTTGAATGCAATCAAATCAAGTTTAAGTTTAAGCTAATCAAGTAGCTATTAAATTCGAATTTGAGTTTTAAAATACTTGATTTGAGTAACTCGCAAGCCAAGCCAAGCCAAGCCTAGCAAACCTTTTTATATTTTATAATATAAAATTATCAAACTTGTGTTTTTCCATTTCTAAAGCCTATCTTCATGTCTTTATTTATTTTTTATTTTCTACATTCCTAAATTCCAACTATTTTATAATATATTTTTATAGAAATAATTGAATCTAATCGAGTTTTAAACTTGCTGAGGATCAATTCAAATCGAGTTCAAACTTAAAAATTAAAACTCAACAAAATTTGAATAAATTTCGAACTTCAATTTTTCTATTCAAGACAAATTCAAGCTTTAACACTATATTATCTCACTCGAATCATTTAAGGCCCTAGCTCTAATACTTTTGTTGGACCTCCCTCTGTCTAATAGCTTAAGTCCTCTAACAGGATGTTTCACTTTCATCGCCCATGGGTTTTCTTTTGATGTCCGCTCAACTCTTACATTATATCTCGGGAGAATCATGCAAACAATTGCTCAAATTAACATTGACCACGAAAAAAAACCAATATTTTTAAAGCTCATAAAAAAGAAAAGAGAAACAAAAACAAAGACAAAATGTCGCTCAAGCAATAAATGCGTTTTCCTTTTCTTTTTCTTTCTTTCAAACAGCAATAAATCCATCTTGAATTATTAGTGTCTACGGCCAAAAAAAAAAAAAAATGTACTGTCAGACATAGGAAAAGGGAAAAAGTAATATATTTTTAAAAAAAATCTAAAATTTGAAACTGTGAAAAATAATACCATAAATATGATATAGAGAATTGTGTTATCTATTTTCAAGACACGATTTTCCAGCTAATATTATTATAATTGTGTTTTGGAAATATGTTTTGCTAGTAAATTTAAATTGTATTTTCAAAACATGATTTTATATATTATATTCATGGCATTATTTTTTAAAAGTAGGGATTTGTGAAATTCTTTTTAGAGTATCATTCTTTTCCCTTGTCCCATGTAAACTCTAGGAAAAGGAAAAATAATGATATTTTAATAAATAATTACAATAATGCCACCTGCACTAAAATAATCTTAATTTTAGGCGACATAAACTTGTCAATTGATGAGACAAGTTCATTAGTGATTAAACTCGTCTCTTCTAAAAGCGAGATTGACTAAATTATATTGATCTTATCTCTTGAAGAGATGAACATAATACATTTAAATTGAATTCATCTCTTCAAAAGACAATGTACTACTTTTAGATGTATCAAAGAGACAAGTTTGTTGTTTTTGAGTCAAACCCATCTCTTCAAGAAACATGTTCAACTTGTAAACTTGGAGTTGCTGCTGCTGTTATTTAAACTCATAATCAAGTACCTACCAAAAAGGATGAAAAACAAAAGTAAAATATGTACAACTACTCCAAACACTCATTTTGGCCACTCGATACAATCTTAATTGGATACCAACAACTTCATAACATATTTTCTCTTCCTCAATCAGCTAACTCCATCTTTTCATAATAAAACATGTAAGTATAAAAGAACAATGTAAAAAAGATTTCACTACCAAAGTTCAATGTGCGCAATTACAAAACAAAAAGATAAACATCAACAAAGCTATGCATTTAATCCCTAATTGGAAAAAGAAATGAAGAATAAGAAGTTATTGCCTCTATCTTCTCCTCCTCCCCATTCAAGTGAATGTCTGCATTTCCCTTTATTGTGGAGGAGCTTGATCATGCTCCATGAGTATTGTATCAAGCTGAGTGATAGATGTACCATCCCAATGTTCAGATAGAGGGCAATGATAAGGGCTCTAATGTTGAACCAGAAGGTTCAAATGGATTTTGATGAGGAAATGTATTACAAAATTCAACAAGAAAAGTTACAATTAATTGAATATTTAAGTGTTAACTAAACACAAATCAATAAAATTAAACTGTAAATGTTACTTGATCTTATTTTATGTTATATAGTGCTTTGTGGAGTTTAACACACAGAGGTCCAGATCAAGTTGAAGTGATTAGAGATCGTGCAAGTTTTCCTCTTGTTTTTATGCAGATGACATAATAGGTCGAAACCAGTTAGGAAGGAGTCCAGACCATGCCCTCGCCTTTGCCCCCTAATTGGCTTTAGCCTTGTCTCTATGACTTGCATTTACATGCTTGTATTGACTGAAGCGACAGAGCATCATCGCCGCTAT
This sequence comes from Combretum micranthum, assembly GCA_024138025.1. NCBI lineage: Eukaryota > Viridiplantae > Streptophyta > Magnoliopsida > Myrtales > Combretaceae > Combretum > Combretum micranthum. Next base: position 176,126 of record JAMXBD010001585.1, read on the forward strand.
TATCATTGAAATGGGAAACTTATGGTGTTGGGTCCTAAAGGGTTATGCCCATGAACCGATCCACTACCCTATTAACCCTTGGTGCCTCAAATACACTATCGGTGTGTGGCATATCGAGCAATAGGTGAATGAAGTCAGCTTTCAATGAAGCACAAACAACAAGATTCTAATGTAACGTACAAATAGTTGAAAAATAACTTCTATTGCCACATTGGACTCACCATATAACTGAAACTGCAGTAAACCACACTTCTTAATATTTTAAAGATTTAAATTTCAAATACAAGTGGATTACTTAACCGGTCAGCAAAATCACCGGGTACAAACCAGTATATTCTGAAAAGTCCAAGTCGTATCCACAGGGAGCTAATGGCTAATTACTAAAATTAAACTTTTACCCTAATCTAAGCAATTGATTTTTCAGATGTGTAATTAATCTATGTTGATCTAAATTAAAAACTAGATTTCAAATGATTTATCAAGAACTAAAACCATATGTTCCAGCAATTATAACGAGGGATTTAGGTTTAGGAGATGCAGATGATATATGAATGATGCATTTCTATTCTCATGTGAAATGGCTCATACTTTAAATTGATATATAATATTGGTTACTTGGGATTTGATCAAATTCATTTAAGAATTGCTCACCTCTCGATGTAACAAAATCTTTCATAGCATAAACTATCCTATTAAGATAAGTTATCTATGATTTCAGATTAATAGCATTTTGCTCTCACACAAAATTACTATCCTAGTTAAGAATACAAAACAAGCACCGTTAAGTGACCCAAATTTGTAACCCTAACCGCATAAAGATTAATGAATTCTCAAGTTCTATCACAGATTTACATATCTCTATGACAAATCATATTCAAAAACCTAAGTTTTGCTTGTGCGGATCATTGAATCCTTCTCAGGTATCTTTAATCCTTTCTATCTAATCTATGTTGATCAGGCATAAACTAAACAGATTACAAACAAAGATAATCAAATTCCCAAATAATCAACACCAATATCAATTCAATTCATGCATCAAATCATCAAATCCATTCATACATATTCATAATTGACAATGAAAACATGCCTCTCAATATACAATCAAGCATAAACATAAAAGAATAGAGATTGAAAACACCTTAATATGGTTCCTTTTCAGAAACGGGAATTTCCAAATCCAAAATCCCACAATTGTAGGCAACGCTTGATTGTAGCTAAACCCTAATCCACTCTAAATTGCTAGAACATTAGGGTCTTAGTGCCCTAAAAGAAAAACAAACAACAACATTTTGTTTCCTAATTTTTCTGAGTATTTTTGTGTCTTACTTCTCTCTTTTTCCTTCTAAAAACACTCTTAAATAGAGCAAATTCGCAAGAGGAATACAGACTGACATAGCTGTACGCCGGCAGTTACAAAATGTACGCCGCCAGCGTAAATGTGATCTTGCCGGCGTTCGTTGTATGAAAAGTGCCTCTTCAACTTACGCTTGATGAACACAGCCAGTGTTCCTTCAAATCTGGCCTGCGTAGATCTTCATTGAGAATTACTTATAGGATTATACGCAGGGACCTACGCTGGCAGCGTTGAATCCCAGAAGGCCGGCGTGGATTGCTTCATCAAACCCTACACTGGCTGTGTTTGAGCCTGCGTTAAGGATTTGCATTCTGTGGACAAAGTACACAGGCGTAACGCCGGCGGCGTTGATTCAGAATTTGCCGGCGTATCTCTTTATTCCATACGCTTGCTTCACATTGTCTTCTACCCTGGCTGTGTTGATGACTGCGTTAAGAAATTGTCTTCTGTGGTCATCTACACAGCCTCTACGCCGGCGGCGTTGGATGCTGTTGAGCCGGCGTACGTGTTGATCTTCAATCAATGGTTTTGGAATTTGCTCATTACTTCTTTTTAACCTGATTTCACAAGAAATTATACTTATGAATATACATTCCACTTGATTTCTATCATATCTGTATAAATTTTATCCACAAAATGTATGTAAAATATGAGTTCATCAAATTCCCCCACACTTGAATTGTTGCTTGTCCTCAAGCAAATTTTATAAGAATCCGTCATAGATTGTATCAATTTCACTAATTTCTTCAAGCATCTTTTCAATTTGGGACTTGCAATTATAATGACCTACTGCTCAAATCAACTTGTAAGCTTGTAATTGGATTACTAAAATCAAGATTCAAAAGTTAATCTGGAAAAATCAAACTTTAATCTTCACTTTTAACAATAAAACTATCTAATCCAAAAGTAAGCACAATTCCACTAAGGAAAAATATCTATTTAAACTTCAATGGATTTTTAGCATTCATATAATCAAAGTAACAAAGAATGAAAGCATATAGTATCTATTCAATCCCTAGATTTTCTCCCTTTTATTACAAGTCTTATTTTTATTGAATTTTTGCATTTCTTTTTGCCTTTCTTTTCATACAAGCAATTCCTTTGAACTTGGGAGGTTTTTGTCTCCATCTTTTATTTTTTTGAACTTTTGCCCATTCCTTCCCTTATCGTTATAGTGAGTTCATTGAGTCGGCACATCCCGGGCTCATCACCTAAGTGACCAGGTTTTAAGATACCCCTAAGAACTCTTCCTCACTCTAACATTCAAGTTTGGATACTCATAACTCATGTTGAGTTAGCGGAGTAGTGGCTATGCTTGTTTCTTTTGCAATTCAATACTAAGACTTTTTTATAGGGAATCACTAAGGAACGAATTTCTTTTACTTCTTTCATTAATTGTTAATTGACTTCTCAATAGAAAAATCCAGTGATTATATAATAACTAACTATTCCTAGAAGTAAACCTAGTTATTTTTCTCAAAAGGACTTGACTTACTCTCAATCTTCAAATTTTAAAGCTAAAAACAAAGTAAGTTTGCTTCTTAGAGATTCAACTTCTCAATATTGACAAAGTAATCCATTTACAAAAGTTAATGAGTAAGATCTTTAGCAAGTTATTTCCATTCAATTCAGATACTATCCACATATTTTGAAACAAATCTCAAGATTCTTATATATATATATTTTTTATATACTAATCAAGAACAATTAGTGTGGGTACAAGCATCATGAATATAACTCATATTTCACCAGCCATCAACCCATGTTTTTCAATACTATCCTTCCCCCACACTTAAGATATACAGTGACCTCACTGTACTAAATAAAACAAACAGAGAAAGGAAGAAAAATGAAACTAATGACTTCCCTGAATTAAAGCGTGAATGATACCAAAATGATAGGGTGTAGCTGCAAGATGCTGCCCTGTGATAACTACAAAACAAATAAAAAGATAAAGAAAAATAAGAAGTTAATTTCTAATCATCTACAGATCATAGCAAAAACAAAACAAGTCAAAATCCATTGGAGCTAGCAGGGACTCTAGCTCTCTGCCTCCGTGCTGGAGCTGCTATCATCATCAGTGGATGTCTCATAATGCAATTGCGACCCTTTTTCAGAATTGATACAACAAAACATATCCTTGATCGCTTGAAACATCTGCTTTCTAAATCCCTTGTTCTTCCTTTTTTCTTGCTTAAGGATTGTTAAAATCTGGTCATGTCCTTGCTCCAATCTATCTAGGGTAGTAACCACCCTATCCCAATCTGATCCAGAAGGAGCTGAAGAAGAAACTAGAGGAGGCGGAGCTGATGATGAAGGTGGTAGCTCAATAGGAATATCTCCAGGGAAGATGTCTGATAATCCTGCTCCTCAATCACTGGTGGTGGCACATTTCTTTGAACTTTGAACAAACCAAATCCCCTGAAAGGAGCAGATGTAATTCTTTTGCTCGGGATCTCCACATCCCCTTCAGGTTCTCGGAAAATTTGCATTCCCTTTAGTAGCTTGGTTATATATCCTCCACAGCACAAGAACTTAGTTCTTGTGTCATCAGTTTGTCTAAAGATAAAATTTGCCACTTCTACTCCAAGATCAATTCTGTGATTGTCAATGATGCTGAAGAGGTAAAACATGTCAAACGTAGTCACTTTACTGTGACTTGTCTTCTTACAGCTCACAGTGTGGGCAATGATATGGTGGATGACTTGTATTCCACTCTAGAAAAAATGGATGCCACTGACTTGGAAGGCACAAAAGGTTCTGTCAGAGGAGCTATCAATTTCAACCAATATGCCTCTTGAGTCATTTCATCTGCTCCTTTAGGCCAAGAATTTGTCAGCTGCAAATTATCTTCCTCACTTTCATACAAACCCAACACTCGTCCCATAGATTTCAATCTAATCTCATGTACCTCTCCATAAGCTTGGAATATAAACTTTGATCTTGCCCCTTCAGATTCCACTTCAAAGTGGAAAGAACTTCAAGTGTGAGATTCTTATATGCAGGTTCTCTCCATTCAAACAGCCTCAGCCAAGCCGGATCCCGAATCAATTCAACAACTTGACTTCTAATCCCATAGTCATCCAACAACTCCCAATCCATATATTGAGAATTGATGAAATCCATCTTCATTAATCGTCTTTTGTTGTCTTTAGCGTATTGCTGGCTAGATAAAACATTTCGGGCTTGTGCACTTGATGATTCAGTAGTTCGTGGTCTCTTTTGTTTGGGGGCCATAGCTGCAAAATTAAAATAGGGAAGCTTAAACAGATTAATATGACAGCACCAATCCAAAAAAATATATGAAGCCCTGTGGTAATGAAGCTTAAACAAATTAATCGCTGAACATTTGGCTTGATCAAGTTATATCTTGCAAATCAGACCACAAGCTTAACAATTCAAATTATCAAATAGTCATCAACTCAACCAACACTGGCAAATGGAATAGTGCAAGGCAGGCTGTGTGGAAAGAAACGTTGGTTACAAATTGATCCTAAAGTCACTGTTTAGCAAAGCAACAAAGCAACAAAACAATTTTATCATTACCCACTAATATAACCGCAGCATCCAAATGATGGAACAAAGTATGAACAACTATGGACACACACGAATACATTATCTAAATTAAGTACTTAGTTGCAATTGATCATCATGAACACTTGAATTAAGCAAATTTTGCATTTACACTAAAAAGCCCCAAATTCGGTTACTCAATCATAAACACATTAATATAAACCCTAGTTCATCAATAATGATCAAAACATGCTAAATATGTAATCTAATGAAATTCAATGCTAAACAGTCATCAAAATATCTCAAATATATTCCCAAAATCAACCACAAATTCGGACATCCACACTACCCTTCATTCACGGCTCATCACACTTCAACCATCAACACACAAATTCCTCCACCCAATCCGAACCACTATAACATTTATGAGTATATTGGATAGATTAACAAGAAAAAGAAAATTAGTTGGATGAAGATCTTACTTGATGGTGTTGAATAATCCAAGCGAGGGGAATAGCAATACACACCGATAGGAGTTGGGAGAAACAATAGAAATGGGAGTAGGTGAAAAAGTGAGAAAAAAATTGCAGACAAAACCTGTTAAATTTCGAGTTGCAGGTCCTACGCCGGCAAAATTGTCGACTACGCCGGCGGCGTTGAAGGCGGTGTTGTCAATTCAACTTTCAATTTCCAAGACAGAAAAGCAGGCAGCGTAATTTTTTACGCAGCCAGCGTACAGGTCTACGCTGGCACTACACAGGCTGTGTATCTATGTTTCCCAATTTTTTTTTTTTTGAATCAAATCCATTATCCTATGTAATTTGTAACTAATTAATTTAAGATTACTTACCTTGCCTTTTTCTCAAATGAATTTATCTAAAGCTCCAAAAATGATTTGTCATGATCTGAAAACAAAAATAAAAAAAAATAAACACTAAGTTAGTCATGGGTTGCCTCCCAAGTAGCGCTTAGTTTAACGTCGCTTAGCCCGACAGTGCTTGATCGAACTCAGCTTGGATCCAGAAGATCCACATCTTTCTTACTTGCTTCCACAAACTTTCTTTCCCAAAAATGCTTCAATTGGTGACCATTGACTTGAAATGACTTTTCCCCATCTTTCTTGATCTCAACCACTCCATAAGGATACACTTTGATGATCTCAAATGGTCCAGACCATCTAGATCGTAATTTACCCGGGAATAACCTTAATCGAGAATTATAAAGTAGAACTTTTTCTCCTTCCTTAAATTCACGATATAGGATTTGCTTGTCATGCCACTTCTTGGTTTTCTCCTTATAAATATGAGCATTCTCAAAAGCATCATTTCGAAACTCATCCAACTCATTCAATTGGAGTAACCTATGTTCACCAGCGGCTTGTCTATCAAAGTTTAAAAACTTTATTGCCCAATAAGCTTTATGTTCCAGTTCTACAGGGAGATGACAAGCCTTTCCATACAGCATGCGATAGGGGGACATCCCAATAGGATTCTTATAAGCAGTGCGGTAAGCCCAAAGTGCATCATCAAGCTTTAGCGACCAATCCTTCCTTGATGAATTAACTGTCTTTTCAAGGATTCGCTTAAGCTCTCTATTAGATAGCTCCACCTGACCACTTGTCTGAGGATGATAAGGCGTAGCAACCTTATGTCTCACACCATACTTTGCAAGTAAATTATCAAATTGTTTATTGCAAAAATGAGTTCCTCCATCACTAATAATTGCTCGTGGTGTCCCAAATCTAGTGAAAATATTTCTTTTTAAGAATTTAAGTACTCCTCGCGCATCATTAGTTGGAAGCGCAACAGCTTCAACCCACTTAGATACATAGTCAACTGCCACAAGGATATACTTGTTGTTGAAGGATGATGGGAATGGTCCCATAAAGTCAATCCCCCAAACATCGAAAATTTCAATCACTAGTATCCCTTGCTGTGGCATCTCATGCCTCTTGGAAATATTCCCTGTTCTCTGACATTGATCACAAGTCTGTACATATGCTCTGCAATCCTTGAATAGAGTGGGCCAATAAAATCCACATTGAAGAACTTTTGCAGCAGTTCTTTCAGCACCAAAATGACCACCAGTTTCTCGATTATGGCAATGATAAAGTATATCAGCAATTTCAGATGCAGGTACACATCGTCTAATTACTTGGTCTGGACAACTTTTAAAAAGAAATGGCTCATCCCAGAAATAATATTTCATATCTGATAAAAATTTTCGTTTCTGGTGATGAGTGATTTTGTAAGGCAAAATTCCAGCTACCAAGTAATTAACAATATCTGCATACCAAGGTATATCTTTAATTGAAACTTCATAGAGATATTCATCAGGGAATGACTCATTAATAGGTGACTCATCTTTCTCATTAACAATTCTGGAAAGATGATCAGCAACAACATTCTCCACTCCCTTCTTATCTCTAATTTCAATATCAAATTCTTGTAAAAGCAAAATCCACCTTATAAGCCTAGGCTTTGCATCTGATTTTGCTAATAAATACTTAAGTGCAGAGTGATCAGTATAGACAATTACCTTAGAACCAATAAGATATGATCTGAATTTGTCACAAGCAAATACCACGGCCAGCAATTCTTTCTCTGTGGTAGCATAATTTCGTTGTGCTTCATTCATCATTTTGCTAGCGTAGTAAATTACTTGAAAAACTCGGTTCCTTCTCTGACCAAGTACTGCACCTACTGCCATATCGCTTGCATCGCACATAAGCTCAAATGGTAGCTCCCAATCTGGTGCTACAATTATTGGTGTAGTGGTCAATTTTTCTTTCAAAAGCTCAAAAGCTTCTAGACAAGCATCATCAAAAGAAAAAGAAGTATTCTTTTCTAATAAAGCACAAAGAGGTCGTGAAATTTTTGAAAAATCTTTAATAAACCTCCTGTAGAAACCTGCATGGCCAAGAAACTTCGTATTCCTTTCACATTTACCGGTGGTGGTAACTTTGAGATCACCTCAACTTTAGCTTTGTCTACCTCTATCCCTCTTTGTGAAATTTTATGACCCAGCACAATTCCTTCTTTCACCATAAAATGACACTTCTCCCAATTTAAAACCAGATGAGTGTCTTTGCATCGCTTGAGCACAAATGACAAATTCTCCAAACAAGTTTCAAATGAAGCTCCATAAACAGAAAAGTCATCCATGAAAACTTCAATAAATTTTTCAATCATATCTGAGAATAATGCCATCATACACCTTTGAAATGTTGCTGGTGCATTACATAAACCAAAGGGCATACGTCTGAATGCAAACGTACCGTAAGGACAGGTGAATGTCGTCTTTTCTTGATCTTCCGGTGCTATTGAGATTTGATTATAGCCCGAATATCCGTCCAAGAAACAATAATATTCATGCCCAGCTAGCCTCTCTAGCATTTGGTCTATGAAGGGAAGAGGAAAATGATCTTTACGGGTGGCATCATTCAACTTTCGATAATCGATGCATACCCTCCATCCAGTCACAGTCGGGTAGGTATTAACTCGTTCTTTTCATTGTTCACAACTGTTACCCCCCTTTCTTAGGTACCACTTGAGTAGGACTCACCCACTTACTGTCAGAGATTGGATATATGATACCAGCATCAAGCAACTTTAATACCTCCTTCTTTACAACTTCTTTCAAAGTAGGGTTGAGTCTTCTCTGTGGTTGGACCGTCGGTTTACATTCAGCTTCCATGAGGATCCGATGAGTACAAACAGACGGATGGATCCCATGAATATCTGCAATTGTCCACCCAATCGCTTCCTTATGTCTTTTAAGCACTTCAATCAACTTGTGTTCTTGTTCAGAAGATAACTCCACAGAAATAATAACCGGGAGTGTATTATTTTCACCTAAAAACACATACTTAAGGTGACTAGGAAGCTGTTTCAATTCAAGTTGAGGTGGTTCTTGTATGGATGGACTCAATTTCTTTGTACTAGCCTCTAGAGGCTCAAACTGAGGTGATTTTATCCAAACTCCAGCAACTTCATCCATTAAGTGATTATCTACTTCCTCATTAGGGCTGTCACAATCATCCATACTCAATAGCAAGTCATCTTCCTCGGGAGTGCAATTAAGCTCGTCATCACTCATCTCATGTGAAAACACATGCATGGGAAACTCACCCATCTCAGAATTATCCATGCTATATTTCTGAGTCAATTGATCAATAGTATCAAGATGAAAGCAAGAATCATTACCAGCTAAGTGTTTGAGGGATCGAAACACATCAAATGTGACTTGCTCATCCATAGCCCGTAGTGTCAGTTTTCCTTGTGCCACATCAATTAAGGCTTGTCCAGTAGCCAAGAAAGGTCTTCCCAAAATTAGAGGAATCTCCCGATCTTCAGCCATATCAAGAACAATGAAATCGGCTGGGAATAAAAATCTATCCACCTTGACCAAAACATCCTCCACTATTCCTCTTGGGTGTTTAATGCTCCTATCAGCAAGTTGTAAAGATACCGTAGTTGGTTTGCAATCTCCTAGACCCAATTTCTTAAAGATTGAAAACGGCATGAGATTTATGCTTGCTCCTAGATCGCATAGTGCCTTATCAAAGTATGATTCACCAATAATACAAGGAATAGTGAAACTTCCCGGATCCTTTAACTTTGGAGGCATCTTGTTCTGAAGAATAACTGAACACTCATGAGTAAGCATAACTGTCTCATGTTCAGCTAGGCGTCTTTTCTTTGTAAGAATATCCTTCATGAACTTTGCATAAGATGGCATGGATTCAAGTGCATCCATGAAAGGAATATTAATGTGCAACTTCTTGAAGACTTCTAAAAACTTCTCAAATTGATGATCCAGTTGCTGCTGCTTCAATCTTCCAGGAAAAGGAATGGGTGGAACATACGGCTTCATTTCTGGTTTTTGTAACGTACTATCTTCCTCTTTTCTTTTCCTTTTTTCATTACTTGATGAGGGTATATAGGTGTCAGATACTTTCTCATCATTTTCCTCATGCCTTCCAGTGCTTTGGTCATCAATCATCTTTCCTTTTTGTTCCTCATCAGTCTTTTTCCCGTCTTGATTTCTTTCTTCATTATTCTTAGTAATTTCTTTCCCACTTCGGAGAGTGATTACCTTCACATCTTCTTTTGGATTTTTGTCAGTGGTGCTTGGAAGAGTACCTTGAGGTCGGTGTCTAGATGCTTCAGACAACTGAGCTATCTGAGTTTGTAAATCCAAGATAATGGAAGCTTGATTTGATTGTTGTTTCAATACTTCTTGCAAAAGCTCAACTGTTTTATCCTTCTCTTTTTGTGGTTGGGATTGTTGTTGAGGCATCATTTGTGGTGGCGGTAATGCTCTAGGTGCATTTTGATTGCTCCATCGAAAGTTTGGATGATCCCTCAATCCAGGATTATAAGTGTTGGAGTATGGATTGTAATTCCTTGCATTCCTGTCATATTGATTAACATAGTTAGCTTGCATATTACCAGAATATGAAGGAGAAGATTCTTCCATAGGGTACTCCAAATAGCTCATTTGAGGATCATCATGAGAGATCATATTCATGTGTGGCTTATGACTTGGTCCAGTTCCTGACATAGGTTGCATGTGTTTCATCTGTGCCGTAAGTGAATCCACTTGTTGTTGTAATTTAGAAACCGTCTCTGATTCATGAATGGCACTAACAGGTTTTGGTTTGTTTCGTTCATTATGCCAGTGAAACGTAGTACGAGCCAACCCATTAATCAGATCATAGGCCTCAGGAGCACTTTTATACATCAAACTACCACCTGCTGTTGCATCAATCATTGTCTTCAAGGAATCTCCAAGAGATGTGTAGAAAATTCTCATTTGATCATGAAGAGAGATTCCATGATGAGGACAACGTCTAAGAAGCTCCTTAAATCTTTCCCATACTTCATATAGAGCTTCACCTTCATATTGCCGAAAGGAAAAGATTTCATTCCTCAATTGGATCGTTTTGTTGGGAGGAAAAAATTGTTCCAAAAACTGTTGTGCCAACTGATCCCAATTAGTAAGAGAATGTGGAGGTAATGAATTTAGCCAATTTCTTGCCTTATCCCTTAATGAGAAAGGGAATAGTCGAAGGCGAATTGCATCAGTGGAGACCCCATTACTCTTGATTGTAGAGCAGATCTGCAAGAAATTCTTCAGATGATCATGGGGGTTATCAAAACTGCTTCCTCCAAATTGATCTCCTTGCACCATTTGTATCAGTGATGGCTTTAATTCAAAATTATTGGCTTGAATAGCAGGCCACTCAATAGATGGTGCAACTCCATCAACCGTGGGCATGAATAATTCCCACATTGGTCTGTGAACCTCATTTCCTGGAGCTGGAGGGTTATTGTTATTGCCCATAACAGGAACAGGCAATTGTTGCTGCCCTACAGGAGGATTTTCATTCTGTCGCTCATTGACAGGTGGGGGATCAATATCTTGCTGATTTCTTTCCATTGCTCTTGTATTATCTGCTCGTCTTTCCCTTAGTCGGCGGTGATAAGTCCGATCAATCTCAGGGTCGTAGGGTAAATCTTGGACTTGTTCACCTGACATACAAGAACACACTAATCAAGGTAAACTATTTTTTTTTTTATTTATTTTTTTTTTTTTTTTTTTTTTTAGAGAATATGCTTAGTCTAAGGGTGTAAATTCTGTTCTAATATTAGCAACCGAAGCTCCCCGGCAACGGCGCCAAATTGAAACTGCAGTAAACCACACTTCTTAATATTCTAAAGATTTTAATTTCAAATACAAGTGGATTACTTAACCGGTCAGCAAAATCACCGGGTACAAAGCAGTATATTCTGAAAAGTCCAAGTCGTATCCACAGGGAGCTAATGGCTAATTACTAGAATTAAACTTTTACCCTAATCTAAGCAATTGATTTTTCAGATGTGTAATCTATGTTGATCTAAATTAAAAACTAGATTTCAAATGATTTATCAAGAACTAAAACCATATGTTCCAGCAATTATAACGAGGGATTTAGGTTTAGGAGATGCAGATGATATATGAATGATGCATTTCTATTCTCATGTGAAATGACTCATACTTTAAATTGATATATAATATTGATTACTTGGGATTTGATCAAATTCATCTAAGAATTGCTCACCTCTCGATGTAACAAAATCTTTCATAGCATAAACTATCCTATTAAGATAAGTTATCTATGATTTCAGGTTAATAGCATTTTGCTCTCACCAAAATTACTATCCTAGTTAAGAATACAAAACAAGCACCGTTAAGTGACCCAAATTTGTAACCCTAACCGCATAAAGATTAATGAATTCTCAAGTTCTATCACAGATTTACATATCTCTATGACAAATCATATTCAAAAACCTAAGTTTTGCTTGTGTGGATCATTGAATCCTTCTCAGGTATCTTTAATCCTTTCTATCTAATCTATGTTGATCAGGCATAAACTAAACAGATTACAAACAAAGATAATCAAATTCCCAAATAATCAACACCAATATCAATTCAATTCATGCATCAAATCATCAAATCCATTCATACATATTCATAATTGACAATGAAAACATGCCTCTCAATATACAATCAAGCATACATAAAAGAATAGAGATTGAAAACACCTTAATATGGTTCCTTTTCAGAAACGGGAATTTCCAAATCCAAAATCCCACAATTGTAGGCAACGCTTGATTGTAGCTAAACCCTAATCCACTCTAAATTGCTAGAACATTAGGGTTTAGTGCCCTAAAAGAAAAACAAAAAAACATTTTGTTTCCTAATTTTTCTGAGTATTTTTGTGTCTTACTTCTCCTTTCTTCTTCTAAAAACACTCTTAAATAGAGCAAATTCGCAAGAGGAATACAGACTGACATAGCTGTACGCCGGCAGTTACAAAATGTACGCCGCCAGCGTAAATGGATCTTGCCGGCGTTCGTTGTATGAAAAGTGCCTCTTCAACTTACGCTTGATGAACACAGCCAGTGTTCCTTCAAATCTGGCCTGCGTAGATCTTCATTGAGAATTACTTATAGGATTATACGCAGGGACCTACGCTGGCAGCGTTGAATCCCAGAAGGCCGGCGTGGATGTTTTCATCAAACCCTACACTGGCTGTGTTTGAGCCTGCGTTAAGGATTTGCATTCTGTGGACAAAGTACACAGGCGTAACGCCGGCGGCGTTGATTCAGAATTTGCCGGCGTATCTCTTTATTCCATACGCTTGCTTCACATTGTCTTCTACCCTGGCTGTGTTGATGACTGCGTTAAGAAATTGTCTTCTGTGGTCATTCTACACAGCCTCTACGCCGGCGGCGTTGGATGCTGTTGAGCCGGCGTACGTGTTGATCTTCAATCAATGGTTTTGGAATTTGCTCATTACTTCTTTTTAACCTGATTTCACAAGAAATTATACTTATGAATATACATTCCACTTGATTTCTATCATATCTGTATAAATTTTATCCACAAAATGTATGTAAAATATGAGTTCATATCAAATTCCCCCACACTTGAATTGTTGCTTGTCCTCAAGCAAATTTTATAAAAATCCGTCATAGATTGTATCAATTTCACTAATTTCTTCAAGCATCTTTTCAATTTGGAACTTGCAATTATAATGACCTACTCCCTCATTTGTAAGCTTGTAATTGGATTACTAAAATCAAGATTCAAAAGTTATTCTGGAAAAATCAAACTTTAATCTTCACTTTTAACAATAAAACTATCTAATCCAAAAGTAAGCACAATTCCACTAAGGAAAAATATCTATTTAAACTTCAATGGATTTTTAGCATTCATATAATCAAAGTAACAAAGAATGAAAGCATATAGTATCTATTCAATCCCTAGATTTTCTCCCCTTTTATTACAAGTCTTATTTTTATTGAATTTTTGCATTTCTTTTTGCCTTTCTTTTCATACAAGCAATTCCTTTGAACTTGGGAGGTTTTTATCTCCATCTTTTATTTTTTTGAACTTTTGCCCATTCCTTCCCTTATCGTTATAGTGAGTTCATTGAGTCGGCACATCCCGGGCATCACCTAAGTGACCAGGTTTTAAGATACCCCTAAGAACTCTTCCTCACTCTAACATTCAAGTTTGGATACTCATAACTCATGTTGAGTTAGCGGAGTAGTGGCTATGCTTGTTTCTTTTGCAATTCAATACTAAAACTTTTTTTTATAAGGGATCACTAAGGAACGAATTTCTTTTACTTCTTTCATTAATTGTTAATTGACTTCTTAATAGAAAAGTCCAGTGATTATATAATAACTAACTATTCCTAGAAGTAAACCTAGTTATTTTTCTCAAAAGGACTTGACTTACCCTCAATCTTCAAATTCTAAAGCTAAAAACAAAGTAAGTTTGCTTCTTAGAGATTCAACTTCTCAATATTGACAAAGTAATCCATTTACAAAAGTTAATGAGTAAGATCTTTAGCAAGTTATTTCCATTCAATTCAGATACTATCCACATATTTTGAAACAAATCTCAAGATTCTTATATATATATATATTTTTTATATACTAAATCAAGAACAATTAGTGTTGGTACAAGCATCATGAATATAACTCATATTTCACCAGCCATCAACCCATATTGAGTTTCAATACTATCCTTCCCCCACACTTAAAATACACAGTGACCTCACTGGACTAAATAAAACAGACAGAGAAAGGAAGAAAAATGAAACTAATGACTTCCCTGAATTAAAGCGTGAATGATACCAAAATGATAGGGTGTAGCTGCAAGATGCTGCCCTGTTATAACTACAAAACAAATAAAAAAGATAAAGAAAAATAAGAAGTTAATTTCTAATCATCTACAGATTATAGCAAAAACAAAACAAGTCAAAATCCATTGGAGCTAGCAGGGACTCTAGCTCTCTGCCTCCGTGCTGGAGCTGCTATCATCATCAGTGGATGTCTCATAATTCAATTGCGCCCCTTTTTCAGAATTGATACAACAAAACATATCCTTGATTGCTTGAAACATCTGCTTTCTAAATCCCTTGTTCTTCCTTTTTTCTTGCTTAAGGATTGTTAAAATCTGGTCATGTCCTTGCTCCAATCTATCTAAAGTAGTAACCACCCTATCCCAATCTGATCCAGAAGGAGCTGAGGAAGAAACTAGAGGAGGCGGAGCTGATGATGAAGGTGGTAGCTCAATAGGAATATCTCCAGGGAAGATGTCTTGGTAATCCTGCTCCTCAATCACTGGTGGTGGCACATTTCTTTGAACTTTGAACAAACCAAATCCCCTGAAAGGAGCAGATGTAATTCTTTTGCTCGGGATCTCCACATCCCCTTCAGGTTCTCGGAAAATTTGCATTCCCTTTAGTAGCTTGGTTATATATCCTCCACAGCACAAGAACTTAGTTCTTGTGTCATCAGTTTGTCTAAAGATAAAATTTACCACTTCTACTCCAAGATCAATTCTGTGATTGTCAATGATGCTGAAGAGGTAAAACATGTCAAACGTAGTCACTTTACTGTGACTTGTCTTCTTACAGCTCACAGTGTGGGCAATGATATGGTGGATGACTTTGTGTTCCACTCTAGAAAAAATGGATGCCACTGACTTGGAAGGCACAAAAGGTTCTGTCAGAGGAGCTATCAATTTCGACCAATATGCCTCTTGAGTCATTTCATCTGCTCCTTTAGGCCAAGAATTTGTCAGCTGCAAATTATCTTCCTCACTTTCATACAAACCCAACACTCGTCCCATAGATTTTAATCTAATCTCATGTACCTCTCCATAAGCTTGGAATATAAACTTTGATCTTGCCCCTTCAGATTCCACTTTCAAAGTGGAAAGAACTTCAAGTGTGAGATTCTTATATGCAGGTTCTCTCCATTCAAACAGCCTCAGCCAAGCCGGATCCCGAATCAATTCAACAACTTGACTTCTAATCCATAGTCATCCAACAACTCCCAATCCATATATTGAATTGATAAAATCCATCTTCATTAATCGTCTTTTGTTGTCTTTAGCGTATTGCTGGCTAGATAAAACATTTCGGGCTTGTGCACTTGATGATTCAGTAGTTCGTGGTCTCTTTTGTTTGGGGGCCATAGCTGCAAACAATTAAAATAGGGAAGCTTAAACAGATTAATATAACAGTACCAATCCTTGCATTGAAGCGTTTATTCATTGCAGGTATGCAATGGAGAAGCCAACCACTACAATTGGTTTAGGACTACAATCGGACGAGTTATTATAGGGTACTTGACCCACTAAAAAGCCTATAAGGTTTTAAGTATCATATCTTAACCCTATAGGGTTTTGGATAGAGTTTTGGGTCTTATATAAAACCTGATAGGATACCTGACCCGCATAGTTATATTTTAATAAAACTTTTAAGAATTAATCTCCTTAAGGCCAAAATGTCTAAACCCTACCTCCTGACCAGATCTTCCTTTAGTATAGTTGTCCTCACTCCTTCGTTTCTCTCTCCCAAAATCCTAAAATTGCCTCTCCCAAAATGCTTTTGTTACAAAGCATTTTTTTTGTTTAGTTTAATAGTTAACATCTAAGTAAAGCTATAGGAGATTTTTAGAGGGAATTTCTTTGCTGGTACTTCTTCTAGTGCAATTATGAGTAGACACATATGGTTTTCGACTAAATTATATCAGAAGGTCACAAAATTTGACATAAGTTCATTTTAGCTCACAATGCTTTGAAAGAGATCACATCGTTTGGAAAAGTATTTTCTGATATTGAATTAAGTATTTCTCTTATTGAGACAAGTCAATGAGGCCTTAAAAGAAAGGTTTCTTGAGTTTTAATTAAATATTTCTCCTGTTGACATGTGGCAGTGGTGACCTCAATTGACCTACTTCTCTAAACGTTGTGACCTCTTTTTGAACCATTCAAAAAATTGTGAATAAAAATAAACTTATTCACTAAGCGTTGTGACCTAAAGTGAACTTAGCCACAAATATTATAACCTTTTGGTGTAATTTACCCCATAGTTTTTAGTTATTGACAGTAAATTGGAACATGTGCATGGAAGATATCTCCACTTACAACATTCTAGATATAATATTCTCATGTAAAATGTGGGAACTAGTCTTTCATTTTCAATATTATGATGGCCATCTATATATGTACTAGATTTTGTTTTATAGGATGCTGATAGAATGTCTATAATCAACATTTTTGTCCAACAATTCCATTGTTGAAATAAAAGAAAAAGAAATAACATTAAAAATCCTATCAAAATGGGTCAGGTCTACTAAACTCCTACAGGGGCAGGTTCTAGGTATGATGGAAAAAACTCTATAAGGTTTTTCTTGAGTTTTGGGAGACCTTACAACTAACTAGATTGGGTTCGATATTTATATGTACAATCCCAAATCCGGCCGATTGCATCCCTAAATTGGTTTACTAGTTTAAATTATTTGGTAATTGGCTTTTACTTATGTTTTGCAGGCTAATTATCACCATTGGCGATATATTTTTGTATAGGAAAAACAAGCACAAGCTTCTTATCGTGGTTATGAGGGATGGGACGAATCATATTGTACCTTTGACATATGCGCACCCAACAGATAGTGTAGAGAATTGCTGAAAAGGTGTTGCTTACCAATTGCAACCTACGAAGTTCTAAGGATACTTTGAAATGGCCAACCAGTTCAGTCCATACGTGGACCTTAGCTTAAGTTGGGGGTGCAACATTTAACATTGAGACAATGAATATGGAACAGAGTGACAATACTATCCTTAAAGATGCTAGAAGCTTGCCCATAGTAGCATTATTGAAGAAAACATTCTACAATTACAATGCAATGTTCAATAGGAAAAGACAAGAGGTATTAGATGCATCGGCTCTTAGTAAGATTTTGACTGACTATGTTACAAAGAAATATGAGTTCATCAATAACCCAACATAGCACCCATATGACCAACAAATTATCAAGTGATCCCCTAATACTATGGTAATTACTTAGGAGAGAAGTCCTAGCAGGATTATCTAACAATTCTATAAGCGATCTCATCGAGCATCTCACTCACTATCCACATAGCATGCTTAATTACCCAATTTTACGAGTTTATGATTTTATATATTTTTTATTTAATTAAAATGAATGAAAAATTATTTAGCTGCAAACTTTAGGTGGAATTATAAATTTAGGTATACAATTCTATCCACTAACAATTAACTGGTTTTGCACAATTTTGTACAATTCTACCATTTGTATAATGTTAAGTTCTCTTAAATGAGTTTTGATTATAACAAAAAGGTTACTAATGAATCCGTTTTAAGTGTGTAGATTGAAAGTATTCATTTTTACACACTTAATCAAACAATTAATAAGACAATCCGATAAACGTTTTAGTATATACTTAAACAGACAGAGGAATGAATACTACCTTGGTTAATAGAATTATCTATCATGCATTTTTTTTATTGAACATGAAAATACAAGTTGGATTTATTTGAAGCCTCAACTCCACTAATCAAGTGTATTTAGGTAATGCACTTAATTCATTCCACATAAGGAGGATAATAATCCATGGGGAATTTTTTGAAGTTTTTAATGAGATTTTCAAATAAGTTTTTAAAAGTTATTACAAAAAGATTTTTTAGAGTTTAATGAAGATATTTTATCAAGTAGCAACAAAGATGTCGGAACAAGTTTAAGTATGGTTTTGTCGATATCACAATATCTATGGATGAAGATAATTTTTCTTTTAAGTTTGTTATTAGCTGAAGACTTCAGGAATAAGAGGGATATTTAAATTCAATTTAAAGTTTATCTAATCAAGTTGTTGAAGAATCAAGTGAAGATATACGTCAAGAGAATTTGAAGAAAGAGAGCGGAATAAGATATGTTGAACTCTGTTTGAAGTTTGAAAATCCCACAAATCTAGGGATATCAATCTTATCCAAACAACAACTAAGCCGTTAGAAGATTTTATGAACGTTTGATGTTTTCTTCCAATAAGCACGGATCAAAAAGAAAATATATAATCAACATTGTCCAAGTTTCAAGAGCAGATACGGGTGTAATATTATAACGTTTCTTTCGTGCTATAAAAGCTTACTGAGAAAACATACAGGCACTTGAATAGACACTGCGAGCATCATCTTTTATATATTTCTTTATAGATTTCGAGTTCAAATTTAGAGATCATATATTTTCTCTTGCTATGAATTTATCTCTTCTTTTTGAAGTGAGGATTAATATAGAAATTAGATTACAAAAGTCTTGTAGTCTGTGCATAGCCGAGTAGCAAGATAGAAAGATAGAGCAAGAGTAGTTGGTATTTATAATTCTTCTTTACTATTAGATTAGTAGAATGACCAGTGTGGTAGATCGGATCCCCAACAATGGAGCTGGAAGAGAGGACTAACTCACAAGAAGGAACCTCTATGAATCGCCATCTCCTTTACTTTATTGCACTTTAATTTTTGTTATATTATTTATTGCTCATCATGTGCATTCATCATAAAAAGAACCATAAAATTTTGTATAGTATTGTTTTCAATTTATTTCTCAAGAAAAATTTTAACAAATAATTTATCCTTCCCCCCATGTTTGCTGTTTCGGGACCTACATTTGGTATTAGAGTAGGTGTTCTTCTATTTTAAGAGTTTGATCAAAATGGATGATAACACAATCACTATTGCACCCAATCACATGTCATTCTTTGATGGAACTTGTTAAGTCTCCTAGTTTTGTTTTGATGATAACAAAACATGTATAAGTATCTACTAACAAAATTATTGAGTGTACAGTTTGTAAATGATAAGACAAAACAATCAAGTATGATCAAAGATATTATGATAATGTTTTCAAAGAAAGATTCAAATCAGAGAGTAATTCAGAGACAATTTGGAAAGTTTTTTAAGAAGACAATATCACTCAGAAGCTAACTCAGAAGGTAAACCTATTGCTTGTCAACAATACAGTAACACTCAAAGAGTAGACCTATTGTCACGAACAAAATCTGCAAATTATGAACAATAGGTTGTAGATTGAATTTTCTTTGATTCTTTCATTAATTTAAAGACCCAGCTCCCAAGCTGAATGTACTTGGGTAATACATTAAAAAATGTTCATAAAGTTGATTCAAATATCCAGGAGATTCAAGTTTTTATTGGATTAAAGTTTTATTTTTTGAAGATTTAAGTTTTTAACAACAAGTTCAAGCTCACATGTTTAAGTTCGATTTTTAAGACATGTTTAAATTCAGTTCATATTTATCATAAGAAGCTTATCTGATAAATTTATTTACTTATGGAATGCCAAGGACGTGATTTCTACACCAAATCAAATTCAAATTTGAAGAAGATATTTAAATAGCAACATACGGTTAGATTTTAAAGGAATAGTATCAAAGGTTGTTTTACTTCAAGACTTGGTCTACAACGTTTCAGGTCTTACCTCAAGACTCATTCACAGCAAGAATGGAAGTAACATCCAGATCTGAAGTTTGAAATACACGAGAACTCTTATCCCTATCAAGCCCACAAAATTAAGAACTTCAGCCAAGCTTTATCTATTTGTTTTTGTTGGAAGAACTACTGATAAAAATCAACAGATCACATCACCAGTAGGGGAGCAAGAAATAAGGAACAAATCTTATCTCAACATTCAAATTACCATATATCCATTGGAAAAAGAAAAGATAAATATAGCAGTTGGAGTCCAAGAAAAGTAGTGCTTGCGTAAAAAAAAAAAAAGGCTCTCTCTCTTTACTGAAAAATATCAACTCATTTATGGAAAATCCAGTTACTCTACATTTGTCCTTCTAGCACGAAATTTGAGAGGATCTTTATACTATTTCCTTATTTGATTTTGATTAGTTGTTTGAGATTGTAGAAGAGTGAGAGTGACATTTTTCTCTCTGTAAATCAGTAAATAGCTTGAGTAAAGCTAAATAGGCTGAGCAGAGTGATTGAAATCCATTTTGTTTAGGTAGGCTTGTACTCTCATTTCTTGATTGGATATAGTGGAACATACCGGTGTATAATACCGAGTCCCTAGCTTGGTGTTGGAAGAGAAGACCGATGCTTAAGGCGGAACCTCTATAAATCGATTTTGCATTATTCTCTTCCTTTATCTTTTTAATTTCGTGCATGTTTACTTATTTGTTTTAGTTGCACATTAAATTCAAAGACTAAGCCAGAGAGTAACTAGTAACTCAACTTTTAAACAATTGCTTAACTCTTTGAGAATTTAAGTGAACCTGATTTTATCCGAATTATAATTAATATTATTTGTGGTCAAGTTTGATTATTTACAAGTAAGATGATAAGCCATTGTAATTTAATTAACCAAGTTATGTGAATTTGGTTAAATTTTAAAAAAGGTTAAATTTTTATTAAATAACCAATTCACCCCCTTCTTGGTTATTCTTTTGGGACTAACAAAACTAATTTTTCTTACTGGAAATGCAAGATAGAAGCATAAGTCAAAGCAACTAATTTTGCTTCGTAGGAAAACATATGCTATGGATATCAATCGATTATTCTCATTGAAGGCTAAAGTGAATACCATAGCAAAGAATCTGCTTTTAATGAGCATCTCTCAAATTGTGTTCACTATGATATCGTTATGCAAATTTGCAAAGGAGATATGGGACAAGTTGTGTAAAACTTATGAAGGTGTTGCAATGATCAAGGACACTAGAAGAGGAGCACTCATACAAGATTATGAGTTGTCCAGATTTCAACCGGGTGAAAATATATCTGATGGTTTTAATAGATTTACTTTGATTACTAATGAACTTGATTTGCTTGGTAAAAAGTTTGATGACAGTGAGCTTGTAAGGAAAATCTTACAAATTTTGTCAAGTTCATGGGATTTAAAGACAAACACAATTGAGGAAGCTCATGACTTAGATAAACTAATCTTAAGTCAACTTCATGAAAAGCTTTAAGCATAGGAATCAAAGCTAAAACATATGAATGATCAGGAGAAAGTTAAAAAATCCATAACATTCAAGGCTGGTGAGCTAGACATTGATACAAATAAAGAATCAGACAGTGAGGAAGACGATAATGATGTGAACTCATTAGCAAGGAAGCTTTCAAAGCTACTCAAGAAAAAAGGTAAACGTAATAACCGAAACAAACGCTTTATTACTGATGATGTTAGATATGATCTAGGAAAAGTAAAAGAAAAGAAAGAAAAGAAGGGAATTGTGTGCTTTGAATGTAAAAAATCTAGATACATCAAATATGAATGTCCAATACTGTTGAAAAAGATGAAGAAGTATAAGAAGAAGCAAAAAGCGCTCATGGAAACATGGAGTGATTTAGATGAATTAGATGTAATGTCAAATGCAGAGTTAGAAGGTACAGAAGAATCGAACCTTTGTCTTATGGCTTTTCAGAGATAACTTCTGAATTTAAGGATGAAATGCATGAAAGTTTGAGTAAACAGATAAAAAAGGTTTCTTAAGACAGACAAACTTTTTGTTTGTTAATGAAAATAACATATTAAGAAATGAAAATGAAGTTTTGCATATGGATAATAAACATTTACGTGAAACTCAAGATATTCTATCAAAAGAAAATAATACTTTATACAAAGAAATTAATGATCTTAACGTTAGAATAGATGAAGTTTCAAAGGATGTAAGTCCTATTTTTAATAAGTTTAATAAAAGTGATCAAAAGTTGCAAAAATTAATTTCATCTCAAAGAATTGGTAATTTTAAAGAAGGATTATGTTATGATAAGGTTAAATCATCAAATCAAAATAAGAAAATAGTTTTTGTAAAAGGAAATAAACCAATCACTAAGGATAATGTTGATACAAGTAATACTAAGGAAGATAAGAATAAGAACAATAAAGTGCATGCCAATAATAAACCTACTGTACAAGATGGAAAGTCTGCAGAAAGGTATCCAAGACAAAATTACAGAGGATACTATAGAAGTAATTACAAGGATATCATAATACTAGAGGACACTTAAAAACTTCCACCAAAAAGTATGCCAGAAAGTACCCATATCAATGTTAAAGAAGACTGGTAAGATTTAACATTTATGCTTGCTTTTTTTGTAATAAGTTGGGACATATTGAGAAATATTGTTATTATAAAAATAACAAGCTCAGTCAATAATAAGTAAAAAATCATAACAATACAAGCTTGAATTGTGGAGGACCCAAGCTAGTCTGGGTTCCTAAAAAAGTTTGATAGTTTCTTTTATGAATGCGGAAACGTGAAGCTAACATGGTACCTAGAAAATGGGTATTTAATGTCAAAAGATACTTCGTTGTTCATAAGTTATGTGCATGTGTACTAAATTTCATTAAATATAATTCTTTTTTATATATCATATATTCAGGGGGAGAAATGTTATTTATATGCTTTATTTTTTTTTCTCTGATAACAGAAAGGGGAGAAGGAAAAGTCAGTGATAAACTTATTTTACAAATGTCTTTGTCACAAACCTAACATATAATTTTTTTTTTTTTAGAAATCCTTAGGCTATCAATCTTTTGCGTATATAAGTTTATCACTTGAGAAATGTTTTGTTATGATAAAAAAGGGGGCAAATGTTGAGTTCTCTTAAATGAGTTTTGATGATAACAAAAAGGTTAAAAGATAACTAATGGATATGTTTTAAGAGTATAGATCGAAAGTATTTATTTTTACAAACACTTAATTAGACAATTAACAAGACAAATTGATAGACATTTTAGTAGAGACTTTAAACAAATAGATGGACGAATACTACCTCGGCTCACAGAATTAACTATCATGCATTTTATTTTTATTGAATATCAAAATACAAGTTGGATTTATTTGAAGCCCCATCTCCATTAACTAAGTGTGTTTGGATAATGCACTTAGTTCATTCCATAAAAGGAGAATAATAATCCATCAAGAAGTTTTTGAAGTTTTTCACGAGATTTTCAAAGAAGTTTTAACAAAAAGATTTTTTTAGAGTTTAATGAAGATGTTTTATCAAGTAGTAACAAAGATGTCGGAACAAGTTCAAGTATGGTTTTTGTCGATATCACAATATCTATGGATGGAGATAATTTTTTTTTTTAAGTTTGTTGTTAGTTGAAGACTTATCTGGAATAAGAGGGATATTTAAATTCGAGAATATTGCATAAATACCATACTTTAAAAAAAAGTTACATAAAACCAAATTATAGAAAAAAAAATAGATATTATCGTTGTATCATACCTTGGAGGTGGGATACAATTTTTTTTTTTTAAATTACATGAGTGGCTCATGTTGAACATACGATACTCCACCAAACCTGTATCATGCGTCGAACGAGCAATACATGCATAATTATACATGTATCGTCCATTAAAGGTGTCACGGTCCTAGACTTTTCGCTAGCACAATGGAATCGTACGGCGTTTACTGTCCTACCTGAGTAGTAGTAAGCAAGCCTAACGCAGCAATATTCGGTTAACGATCAATCTCAATATCTGTAAGCAACACTCATAGGCAACAGTAAGTAACCAACAATAAGTAAAAAAGGACGCGGGCAAGAATCAATCTGAAAATGTATCACACTTTATTAATCTCATGTGCAGGCAACAGTAAAGTGGTGTGGGGGTTTGTGTAAACTGGGATATCATTGACTGTGGGCAGTCAACCGGTGAGTAAGAGCTTCTATCCAGAAGAGTACTCACACCCCACAAAGAGCTTTATTAGCTTTTGTGGTTCTTGCAGGAGGAGACATTAAAATTGGTGAGGAGGTAACACCAAAAATAAAATAAGTAAATGAAAAAAATTCACAATAATCCCCCCTTCTACTCCTAATATATAAGAGATCGTCACACCCTCCCCCACTTAATCTATTGACATCCTCGGCAAGGTGTGCTGGAGGTTGATCCTAATGCTTGAGTCTTCCTTGCTTTAACTGCTCTCCTCTCAGCATGAGGCATAAGATCTTCTTCTATCTCCCAGCTATTGTCTTCTTCTCCACGATCTTTCCACTTCACTATGTATTTAGTATGTACTACTCCAGTGGTTGGATCTTTGACACTTCGTTCAGTAAGGATGTCTTCGATGGCTTCTCTGACGTTGAAGTTGAACTTGACATTTGGCCGCTTTGACTCATTACGCTTTGGGTCTTGCATGTCAGAGTAATAGGGCTTCAAAACACTTACATGAAAGACAGGATGAAATTTCAATCCTTTAGGAGGCTCCACTTTGTAGGCGGCTTTTCCAATCTTGGCGATGATGGAAATTGGACCAACATACTTCTGCATAAGTCTTTTATCTTTATGCTTCAATGGTCTAATCTGGTTTGGAAAAAGCCTGATGAGGACTTGATCTCCAACATTGAATTCTCTGGGACTTCGCTTCTCATCTACCCATTTCTTCATGCGTCTGGAAGCTCTTTCAAGATAGACCTTAGCAACTTCAGATTTCTGCTTCCAATCCTTTACAAACATATAAGCCTTTAGGCAATTCCCTGTATACGATGCTGCCACTGTGTGGGGTAACAGTGTTTGCTGACCCATAACAATTTCCATAGAGCTCTTGTTGGAGGAAGAGCTCCGTTGGATGTTGAAACAGAACTGGGCAATATCTAGCAAATCCACCCACTTCGTCTAGTTGGCAGCAACAAAGTGCTGCAAATACTCCTCCAGCATCCCATTAAACCGCTCTGTCTGTCCGTCACTCTGAGGATGGTGGCTGGAGAACATATTGAGTTCGGACCCTAAAATGCTGAACAATTCGGTCCAAAACTTCCCTGTGAATCCGGCATCCCGATCACTCACAATGTTTTGAGGCATACCCCAAAATTTCGCAACATGCTTGAAGAAAAGTTGGGCAGTCTCTGTAGCATTTGAACTTTTCATGGTTGGAATGAAGGTAGCATACTTTGAAAATCTGTCTACTATAACCAAGATGGATGAGAGTTCACCTACTTTAGGTAAGCAAGTGATGAAATCTATGGAGACACTCTCCCATGAACGAGAAGGCACTGGAAGAGGTTCCAACAACCCTGCAGGTTTCTGCCTCTCGATCTTGTCCTGTTGACAAGTTAAACACGTTCTGGTGTAGTTCATCATATCTTCCTTCATATCCGGCCAGTATTAACCCTGCTTCAACAAGCTCATCATCCTCTGCCATCCGGGATGACCAGCCCACAATGTATCATGGCACTCCCTCATGAGCACCTTCCTCAAGTTCCCTACCTTAGGAATATATAGGCGTTGACCTTTGGTGTAGATCAAATCACCTTCAACCCAAAATCTGCGAGTCTTACCCTCCTCAATCAACTGTTTCAAGTTCTTGGCCAATAGGTCTTGGCCTAAGTGTTCTTTGATCTGCTCTCGAATAATACTAGCAACTCGACTGGCAAACTGTTGGGTTATCTCGGCCAAATAGGCTAAATCTACTCTTCTACTCAAAGCATCTGCCACCTGATTTGTACGCCTACTGCGATACACAATCTCCATATCAAACTCTGCAAGAAATTCCTGTCATCTCACCTGCTTGGCTGACAGTTTCGGTTGAGTAAGAATATGGTTGGCAGCAGAATTATCAGTTCTCATAAGGAACTTCGACCCCAATAAGTAATGCTTCCACGTTCTAAGGCAGTGCACAATAGCTAACAGCTCCTTCTCCTGTGCTAAGTATCTACGCTTAGTGGGGTTCAGCTTCCGACTCTCATATGCCACCGGATGACCCTCTTGGATCAACACTCCACCTAAGGCGATATGAGAGGCATCTGTGTGGACTTCGAAAGGTTTGGAGATGTCAAGTAGGGCAAGGACTGGCTCCTCTGTCACAACCCGCTTCAACTCTTCGAAGGCAGCCTGACACTCCTCATTCCAAGACCATACTCGGTCCTTCTTCAAAAGATCTTTAAGGGGAGCAACCTTCCTGGAATACCCCTCTACAAACTGCCGGTAATAATTGGCAAGTCCAAGAAACGAGCGTAGCTCGGTGACACTTCTTGAAACAGGCCACTCTCGAATAGCATCTACCTTGGCCCCATCTATCTTAATGTGCCTTTCTTCAATCACATGCCCAAGAAAGTTGATGCACTTCTGGACAAAAGCACATTTCTCACGCTTCACGTACAAATGGTTTTACCTCCACTTCTGAAATACCATCTGTAAGTGTTTCACATGGTCCTCCAATGTCCTGCTATACACAACAATGTCGTCTAGATAGACAACAACAAATTTATCCAAATAATCACGAAAAACATTATTCATTAAAGTACAAAAAGTTGCAGGAGCATTAGTGAGACCAAATGGCATCACTAGGAATTCGTAAGCCCCATAACGAGTTACACAAGTAGTTTTAGGCTCATCTCCCTCAGCAATGCGGACTTGATGATAACCTGAGCGAAGATCCAATTTGGTGAAGTATTTGGCACTACTCAGTTGATCAAACAAATCAGTAATAAGAGGAATGGGATAATGATTTCTCACTGTAAGTTTGTTGAGAGCTCGATAATCAATACACAATCTCAAACTCCCATCATGCTTCTTCTGAAATAAAACAGGAGCCCCGTATGGTGCTTTTGATGGACGAATGAAACCCGCCTCTAACAACTCATCAAGCTGCTTTCTCAATTCTGCTAGTTCTGGAGGCGACATTCTATATGGAGCCTTGGCAGGTGGCTTGGCCCCTGGGATCAGCTCAATTTCATAATCCACTGGCCTTCTTGGAGGTAACTCCTTCGGGAGCTTGTTAGGCATAATGGAACCATACTCCTTCAGGACACTCTGAATTACCTCTGGAATTTCAGCATTCCCTCCATCCTCCTTCTCTATCAAGACAACAAGGAATGTTAGCTCTTGGTGCTGGAGCCCTCGCTTCAATTGGAGTGCTGAAAGCATCATTGCCCCAATGTTCTTACCTTTGCTACTCCCACTACCAGCTTTCCTCCTCTGAACAGGCACACAACATAGCTTCTTACCCATAAACATTAGGCAATCAGCTACTGGCAAGGAAGCACTTCTCAGAAATTCTATCCCCAGGACTATTCTAAAGTCATCTAAAGGGACAGCAGTGAAGTTGAGATTTCCACTCCAATCTCCAACCTTCACCTTCACACTCTTTGCAACTCCCTGAACCGGACAGGCCTTGGAGTTTACAGCTTTAATTTGGCTAGAATCATCAGATAACACTAGCCCCAATCTTTATGCTTCGGGCACATCAATGAAATTGTGTGTGGCTCCAAAACCAATCATTGCACTGGCAATCTTGCCGTTGATGTGCAACTGAACAAACATCAGTTTATTGTCAGTCTTGGCTTTGCTGGGCTCTATGGAGGCTTTCCCAACGGCTGACAACATGTGTAGAGCTCCCATCCTGGGCTGCTCTTCACAATCTTCCTCAGATTCCTCATTCGGACAAACACCCTGTGCCTTCTTCGTTAGGGCATTGAGTGCAGCCTTAGTTGGACATTCTGCTACCCTGTGAGGTCCGTTACACAGGAAACAAGCAAGTGTTGGATTCTTGCCACTGCTTGAAGCACCATTTTTCCCCGTCTATCGAGAACCATTAAATTTCTTATGGCCCCCTCCATTACCGTGATTGTTAGAACTTGAGGCTCCCCCACTTTTGGTTTTACCCGACTTGCCAAACTTTCCACTATCATGTCCCGATGACACGCCCTTTCCTCTGGAATCATTGGTGTAGTCTGTCAAGCGCTCAACGGCTGTTTGTACTTGAGTCAAATTCTCTACTCATTGCCTTTGCAACTCATTCCTGGCATATGGCTTCAATCCCTCCAGGAAATAGAATAGCTTATCATCTTCACTCATACTCTTGATATCAAGCATAAGTGCTGAAAAATCTCTGACATACTACCGGATGTCATCGCCATGGCGAAGCTCACGTAGCTTCTTCCTGGCATTGTACTCAACATTCTCAGGGAAGAATTGAGTTTGCAACTCAGTCCTCAACTGTGCCCATGTATTTACATGTGCCGTACCATTCTGTATCTACTCATATTTGGTGCGCTACCACAGCTTAGCATCACCAATTAGGAACATAGTAGCTATGGAGACCTTTGTGCCCTCATCATTATGTCCCATAGCTATGAAATACTGTTCCATGTCGAAGATGAAGTTCTCCAACATTTTGGCATCTCTCATGCCAGTGAATGGTTTTGGCTCGGGCACTTTAGGTTGATTACCAGGGGCTTGAGCATGGGCTTGGGCGGGAGCATTTGCTACAGCCCGCGTCAGCAATGCGATTTAGTGCCTCAACTCCTCTACTATCTCTACAGTGGCATATCTCACCAACCCGCTTCTCAGCCCTTCAACAATTACCTGAGATTCCTCCCGAAGAGCGACAATAGCACCCCTGAATTCTTCAGCCATCTCACCAACCCTCGTGGTGATTTCTTGACTTGATGTCTCTACATCAGTCATCCTCTCATTCAGCGGTAGTAAGGCATCAAGACGCCGAGAAATATCCGTAACCTGCACATTCAAATCCTTTAGACTTCGAGCAAACTCTTCCTGTCGCGTCATGGTTGTTCCCACTGGAATAACCTAAGCTCTGATACCAACTGTCACGGTCCTAGACTTTTCGCTAGCACAATGGAACCGTGCGACGCTTACTGTTATACTGAGTAGTAGTAAGTAAGCCTAACACAGCAATATTCGGTTAACGATCAATCTCAATATCTGTAAGCAAAACACGTAGGTAATAGTAACCAACAATAAGTAAAAAGGGACGCGAGCAAGAATCAATCTGAAAATGTATCACACTTTATTAATCTTATGTACAGGCAACAGTAAAGTGTGTGTGGGGGTTTGTGTAAACTGGGATATCATTGACTGTGGGCAGTCAACCGGTGAGTAAGAGCTTCTATCCAGAAGAGTACTCACATCCCCACAAAGAGCTTTATTAGCTTTTGTGGTTCTTGCAGGAGGAGACATTAAAATTGGTGAGGAGGCAACACCAAAAATAAAATAAGTAAATAAAAAAAATATTTACAATAATCCCCCCTTCTACTCCTAATATACAAGAGATCGTCACAAAAGGTGC
Organism: Combretum micranthum; assembly: GCA_024138025.1. Taxonomy (NCBI): domain Eukaryota; kingdom Viridiplantae; phylum Streptophyta; class Magnoliopsida; order Myrtales; family Combretaceae; genus Combretum; species Combretum micranthum. Next base: position 205,924 of record JAMXBD010001585.1, read on the forward strand.
TATACACCCCCAATTTATATCATATTCTTAATGTGCAATACAACAGTTTTTAAAAAGTTTTCGCACGATAAGTTGTTGTATCTCAGTTTTAAGATGTGATACACATGAAATTTTATATTTTCTCTCCAACATGCAATATAGAGATGTTATTTTGGTAATTTTTTTATACAAGTTGTGTTTATAGATATATATATATATATATATATTTTACAAAGATGGTAGACATGTGTTACATCATTTAAATTCAAATTAAAGTTTATTTAATCAAGTTGTTGAAGAATCAAGTGAATATATAAATCAAGAGCATCTAAAGAAAGAGGGCTGAATAAGATATGTTCAACTCTATTTGAAGTTTGAAAAATTAAACAAGATATTCAAATCCCACAAATCTAGGGATATCATTCTTATCTAAGCAACAACCAAGCTGTTAGAAGATTTTATGAATGTTTGATGTTTTCTTCCAAGAAACACAGATTAAAAAGCAAATATATAATCAACTTTGTCCAAGTTTCAAGAGCAGATACGAGTACAATATTCTAAAGTTTCTTTCGTGCTACAAAAGCTTACCGAGAAAACATACAAACACTTGAACAGACACTGCGAGCGTCATCTTTTATATATTTCTTTATAGATTTCGAGTTTAAATTTAGGGATCATATTTTTTCTCTTGCTATGAATTTATCTCTTCTTTTTGAAGTAAGGATTAGTATAGAAGTTATATTATAAAAGTCTTGTAGTTTGTGCATAGCTAAGTAGTAAGCTAGAAAGATTGAGCAAGAGGTATTGGTGTTTATAATTCTTTTTTGCAATTGGATTAGTGAAATGACCTATGTGATAAATCGGATCCTCAACAATAAAGCTGGAAGAGAGGACAGACTCACAAGAAGGAATCTCTATAAATCGCCATCTCCTTTACTTTATTGCACTTTGATTTATGTTATATTATTTATTGCTCATCACGTGCATTTATCATAAAAAGAAACATAAAAATTTGTATAGTATTCTTTTCAATTGATTTTTCAGGAAAAAAATTTAACAAATAATTTATCCTCTCCACCTTGTTTACCATTTCGAGACCTACATATACATTCCATTTGTAGATGATTGAATTTCGTTATAAAGGCTTTAAGCTTAATTTTCATTTGGGTTTAACTCTTTGGGCTAATGTAACAGGGCTTTAAGAGTTAAGCCTAGTTCATTTGGGATGATCATGGGAGAATTGGCATGGTAGGCTTAGAGTAGGGCCTGTTGGAATTGGCCTGCCCAATTCCAACCTTTCTCAAATTGGCTCACACATATTGCAAATGAGGGCTTTATTGGGCCTGGGTCCACAAGGGAGCCTATATCCATATTCACTTTGAGAATGACTCATCTTAGTCGTTGGTTGTCTGTCACATCTGACGGACGATATCGACAGCTAGATTCTTTATAAATAGCCTTAGTCCTTACCTCATTTGGATAGGTGAAATCTTGGACAAACACCATAGTGCTGTCGAATTTCCATCTTTGTGAATTGATTACTTGACTCACTCAAGAACGCACATGATATTCGTGGTACTTAGTGAGGTTGATGCTTTTTAGCTCCCTCACCTGTCACATGTGTATTAGAGCATATTAAGACTGCCTACTTCTCCTCCCTACACGATTCTCTCTTGATCACCCTTGCACATGTTGTTTCCCTAGTCACGTGTAGCGCGATAGTCACGCGGCACGTACGTGATCATTGCATCCGAAATCATGCCCAAACACCATTAAATATTAAAATCGTGATTTTAACAATGATGAGACATCTATCTAACTCCACCTAACCCCTCGCCCTATGTTGATTGAGCTTAGCTTCGCAACAATGAGCATGTAATATGATATTGTCTTGCATTTAGAATGAATGTGGTTGGAAAGTTATGAATAAATATTTATAAGCAAGAAAACAGGGATACTCTTTGATGCAAATCAGGTAACCAAGTGTAAGGACCCATGATTTTACCTCAGGAACCTATCACAAGAGCAAGGGCAAAGAGGTTTAATGAAGGTATGCAAGGCATGATGCAAGGCTTGTGGAATAATCTATCCACAATAAAAGATTGCAACGATGAGTCTAGTCTCAAGTTTGGCTTTCAAGAAAAAAATCCTCTCACAAATCACTATTTGTGAATGGAAAATGACTGACTTCTTGCACTTGAATTAAATTGATCAAAGTCTGATTTTTATCTTGTAAGCCAAACTAGAGACTGGACTCATCGTTGCAATCTTTTATTGTAGAAAGATTATTCCACAAGCCTTGCATCATGCCTTGCATAGCTTCCTTGAACCTCTTTGCCCTTACTCTTGTGATAGGTCCCTGAGGTAAAATCATGGGTCCTTACTCTTGGTTACCTGATTTGCATCATTCCCTCCCTCCTCAAGATGATTCGTCCTCAAATCAAACTTATCACCTACATCAGAAGGAGAAAGATCACTAACATTAAATATAGCATTGACATTATACTCACCAAGTAGATTTTTTCTTACATTGATTCTTGCTTGAATCATCTTAAACAGTCAAAGCTAATTTCTTGAGTTGTTCACAACATACCAAGGTTCTTTAGCACAAGTTCACCATTGGATTGAGGGTTTTCCCTTATCAACTTGAGTAGACTATCTAAGGTAGTCGTTTCCAAGCATAAAGGTATTGGGTCTCAAGGTAGGTCGCTTGTGGTTCACATCACTCTTACTTGGTCGTCCCACGTTAGCTACGACTTGTGTACTATCTAACCTCTCAGCACAAAGTTATTTGATGGTTCTAGGTCCATCTAAAAACAAATGGAAAAGACATGCTATTAGCAAAGATGAAATAGAGTTAAATAAATTAAATAATAGTAACTACAAAGAAACAAGCTTTGCTTGACGTAGAGTAGTCATACAACCAAGGTTCTTGTAACTTTAGCTGTAATTCTACCACTAGGAGCTATCTAATTCCTTGCCGCCCTCTTGTTTAGGCAACTTCTAAAAATATAAATCCAACAGCCACGTGCTTCACTTGAATATCCCCATGAATCCTCTCAAATATCCATCTCATTCTGTAAGCATTCCTCTCAATACCTACCCCTTTTCCTTCTGTCACGAGGAAATGAATGCCATACTAGATGGTCAAGGCAGGCCCAATTTGTTTTATCAGCTGCCGGTGTGAAGGAGCATCCATACATTCGAAGTTAGTTTTGCCATGTATACCAATGTTTAACTTGTGCAACACAATCCATAAGCATCATGCCTATCATTGCCATTACAAGTGGACAATGGATTTTGTAGGTCTCCTACTTCTAACAAGTGCACTTACATGCCCTCAACTCTACCTTTTGTATATGATCTCCCTATTGACCATACATAATAGGTCATAGTGCAATTAGAACCTTGAACACCCGACACCGGTAATTGAATAATGTCATGCAGTGGGCACTTCACGCTTTATTCCACCTCTTATATTTCTTTGTAACATAGTCAGTCAAAATCTTACTAAGAGCCGATGCATCTAATACCTCTTGTCTTTTCCTATTGAACATTGCATTGTAATTGTAGAATGTTTTCTTCAATAATGCTACTATGGGCAAGCTTCTAGCATCTTTAAGGATAGTATTGTCACTCTGTTCCATATTCATTGTCTCAATGTTAAATGTTGCACCCCCAACTTAAGCTAAGGTCCACGTATGGACTGAACTGGTTGGCCATTTCAAAGTATCCTTAGAACTTCGTAGGTTGCAATTGGTAAGCAACACCTTTTCAGCAATTCTCTACACTATCTGTTGGGGTGCGCATATGTCAAAGGTACAATATGATTCGTCCCATCCCTCATAACCACGATAAGAAGCTTGTGCTTGTTTTTCCTATACAAAAATATATCGCCAATGGTGATAATTAGCCTGCAAAACATAAGTAAAAGCCAATTACCAAATAATTTAAACTAGTAAACCAATTTAGGGATGCAATCGGGCCGGATTTGGGATTGTACATATAAATATCGAACCCAATCTAGTTAGTTGTAAGGTCTCCCAAAACTCAAGAAAAACCTTATAGAGTTTTTTCCATCATACCTAGAACCTGCCCCTGTAGGAGTTTAGTAGACCTGACCCATTTTGATAGGATTTTTAATGTTATTTCTTTTTCTTTTATTTCAACAATGGAATTGTTGGACAAAAATGTTGATTATAGACATTCTATCAGCATCCTATAAAACAAAATCTAGTACATATATAGATGGCCATCATAATATTGAAAATGAAAGACTAGTTCCCACATTTTACATGAGAATATTATATCTAGAATGTTGTAAGTGGAGATATCTGCCATGCACATGTTCCAATTTACTGTCAATAATTAAAAACTATGGGTAAATTACACCAAAAGGTTATAATATTTGTGCTAAGTTCACTTTAGGTCACAACGCTTAGTGAATAAGTTTATTTTTAATCACAATTTTTTGAATGGTTCAAAAAAGAGGTTACAGCGTCTAGAGAAGTAGGTCAATTGAGGTCACCACTGCCACATGTCAATAGGAGAAATATTTAATTAAAACTCAAGAAACCTTTCTTTTAAGGCCTCATTGACTTGTCTCAATAGGAGAAATACTTAATTCAATCTCATAAGACACTTTTCCAAACGATGTGATCTCTTTTGAACTTTTCAAAGCATTGTGAGCTAAAATGAACTTACCCTGAATGTTGTGACCTTCTGGTATAATTTACTCGAAAACCATATATGTCTACTCATAATTGCACTAGAAGAAGGACCAAGAAAGAAATTCCCTCTAAAAATCTCCTATAGCTTTACTTAGATGTCAAGTATTAAACTAAACAAAAAAAATGCTTTGCAACAAATGCATTTTGGGAGAGGCAATTTTAGGGTTTTGGGAGAGAGAAACGAAGGAGTGAGGACAACTATACTAGAGGAAGATCAATTCAAGAGATAGGGTTTAGACATTTTGGCCTTAGGGAGATTAATTCTTAAAAGTTTTATTAAAATATAACTATGCGGGTCAGGTTTCCTATCGGGTTTTATATAAGACCCAATACTCTATCCAAAACCCTATAGGGTTAAGATAGGATACTTAGAACCTTATAGGCTTTTTAGTGGGTCAAGTACCCTATAATAATTCATCCGATTGTAGTCCTAAACCAATTGTAGTGGTTGGCTTCTCCATTGCATACCTGCAATGAATAAACGCTTCAATGCAAGGTTTGAATGCCTCAAAAAGTTTATCTAGGAACACATGCCTTATAGTGTTTGATTCTACAACTCTCCACTTGACTTTTGTTCCTAAGTTGGCCTTCTACATGAAATTTAATAGATTTGGGATCTCTACATATGACTCCTCCCAACTGCTAAAGACTTGCTCAATATCCTTGAACTTTGCCTCCCGAATCCTTAAGTGAACCGTCCAGCCAAACACCCTTAAGATGGTCGTTTAGAGATCGTTCACTTTTATATCAAGTGAATTTTGTATATTTAAAATGATACATTTGAACATGCTAGTTGAGTCCAACTAAGAGTGATTCGGTCCCATAATTTCATCGAAACATGTATGTAGTCCCACAAGTTTTGTAATCTAAAAGCATCCACCAAGTTTTTTGTGGCATGCATTGAGTCTCCAAACTCTCTACTTACGAGCCTTGTTATTAATATTAGTACATTTAATAGCCCATAATCTTATATCTGAATCCATTACCTTAAAGTTGTAGTGGTTGTTATGTGCCATATATCAACTACCTATGTGAAGTGATCTTTACTCTTAAATCACATTCCAACATTGAATTCATCACTAAAGCTCCAGTTACAACATTATTTCTTGTTTATCGTTAAATAATACATATCTATTGACTGCCTCCACTATGAAGGATAGCACTGGCTCTAAACTCATAATTGCATCCATACCTGGTGGAGCCATAATACAACACCAATCATTCCTCCTCTATGAGCCATGAGTCTCCAGAAACACCTGAAGCCATCCTATACTACCATCACTCCCATCATCATTAGACTCATCACTTGATTTATTAACCGATGTGCCTTAAGTCTCATCAATATCAAAGTCACTACACCTACTAGATGCACATGGTTTAGAGCCGAACACCTAGGTGTAGCTACTACATGTTGCCTACGTAGCAGGAAGGCTATGAGGTTCACACACCTGGTTTTCAACATTGCCACCAACCTCAATAACCTCGCCAATGCCAAACCCAACTGCAACTAGCAACTCCTTCTCAAATATCTCCACACATATAGCCGTTGAACCCCATGTATACATCATCAACTCCCAAACAGCATCATTGTCATTTACTGGTACCGCATCATAGTAGAGGATCACATCTTTAATAGCAACTCTATGGAGCAACTCAACTCAGTAATGTCATCTAATTAATTTTAAGACAATTGCATATACTAACTAAGAGTTGTCTATTGCTAGAATCCTTAGAAGCACTAGGCACCGCCATTGGTTGCTTACATAACTTACCTCATCATTCTCTTGCACAATATTTCCATTGACATATAGCACGAGTTAAGCCTTATCCATATTCACCGATGCCGAGTCAAATTAACACATCAACACCAATCATTAGATAATAAGATCTTTCTTTAAGTGTAAATAAACATTACAAAACCATCTATTATTAATAATACTATTGAATACCAACTGATCCTTCGCAGTGATGCCTATAACTAGAAGCTATAATCATAGACAACATAAGGTCTAAACCTCTAGATCATGCAAATAATTCTCAAAATGTTGGACAATATAAACAAGGAACAAAATGTTAGCACTACAAATAATTCTCAACACGAATATGGAAGAGTTCTATCTCTAAATTATGCAAGCTACAAATAAAAAAGAACATATAGACTTAGATACAAACAAACAAAACTTGTGGATTAACAATGCACATGAAGAAGCCACTGCATACAACAATGTTTAGGTTTAATAAAATCCAAAAAGAATAAAATGCAAGCTCTAAGCTATTCTAATCCTATTATCGAACTTAGTAATCAAACCAATTGCATCCATCCAATATCCACACTTGATACCATAAGTATGAACTCATAAGATACTAACATGGCATTTGTATCAAAGGACAGTTTTAGTTTACATAGTACATACATAAAACATATATAATTGAGTGCTTCTATGAGTTTAATGAGGAGGTAAAAAATGATTATTTAGTATCAAACTGACTTTGATATTGTTTTATTTTCTATATTTTTTTATTAACTACATATTTCAACAACAGTATGCAATCCACAATCTCTGAAATTTAAGGGAAAAAAAAATCAGAATTTCAACCTTTTACAAACTGAATCAGCAAAAGGAAAAAAAAAAAAAAAAACAAAGATCGACACAAGTCAAACAAACAACAACCGAATCATGTAAAATTGCCAGAGACTGATAGCAACATCTTACTTGACGAGAATCGAAATTTGCTTATGGATTTGTGCGAACTGGATCGAAATCGAACAAACCAAGCTCCTAAGAAGTCGTAAACTGCAATTAGATGGTTGGATAACTTTAGAATTGGACGAAAAAACTTGTGATTTTGATTACAATTGCAAATATGATGAACTGGGATAAAGGATTTAGGGTTAGGGTTTCAGCCAATTTGGGGCAAATGGAAATGAAGAAATCCTTATGGCAAGTTGATAGCAAGCTTTGTCAAGGTTAATAAGTAATAAAACCAATACCTTGAAAAGATGAAATTATTAAAATTATATTAAACTTGTCTTTACAAGAAATAAGTTTCACTAGTTATAAACTTAATACTTTACGAGACAAATTTAAATTGCTTAAAATTAGAATTATTTTATTTTAAATGGCATTTTCATAATTATTTATTAAAATAGTATTTTTTTTGCCCTTTTTCCCTGCAAACTCTAATAATATTTACATCTTTTGGTACAGGATATTACTGAATGGAGAAAGGTACGGTGCACCGTTTTTCATCCGGCTATTTGGTTTAAAAGAAGGCTGCGAACCAAACGGCAATTCGATTCCGATTCAAAAAATAATGAAATACTGTCAATCCGTATCGCTACTACGGTGGAAACTCATTTGCATATAATAATTACACGCGGACTGCCAACATAAATATTATAGTTCCAGGAAGCAATTACGCCAAAAATGGAATTAACGTCACAAGAAGATAAGGCCATAAGTTATGAACACGTAAATATTGGACTTAAATACATTAAATTTGATAATTTCCCGTAAAAAAAAATTATACAAATACCAATAAGAGAAATTAATTACACAAAAATCATCATAATATCACATTTTAAATATGTATATTTGAAATGTTAGACACGGCATGCTGTAATTTGTAATGCAACACTAATATAAATATTAATATAGTATCACATTCTGCTATATTGCATTTGGACATGCAATACCCTTTAAAAATAATGTATTACATTTTCAAAATATAATATAGTATTGTGTTCTATTTTTTTTTTTTTTTTTGTAATTTATATTAATTTTTTTAAATTTAATAAACATGTATTTCACCTATTAAAAACTTCATAGTTGATATTTTTTTGGGATTACGTTAAGACAGCTGGATGCACATGTACCCACGACAAAGACCTGATTACCTTACACGATGAAGTTTACTGCCTAATTTTTCTGTACGTGACAATTTATGTTAGCATTATCCATTCTTCAATTAATTACCAAAATGGAAGAAAAAAAGTAGTCTGAGATATTATAAATCATCCGACACACTCGTCCAAGAGGGGAACATTATGACGCTAGAGAGCACAAGAAGATCTACTGATTCCAATCTCCAATCTCAGTCCAGACACCAAAAAGTACAACGTTGACAGGTAAAAAAGCAGAAAACCCAATTATTGTGTTTACCACTCAAAACCTGTCATCCCATGTTCACACTTTCCCAGAATGTCCAAGTGAGAGATTGCTCTCATAGTCCCCTAGTGTGTCTTGCATGCGACATCTACCATCACAGAAATTACCATCACAGAAATAAAAACCATAAATTTTCAATACAACTATATTTTCAGAGGTTTTTTCCCCCTTTTTGTCTCGGTTGAATTCAAAACAGCATCACCAAATTGTCTGATTGATTTTTGCATAGTTTTTTTCATCCAATTCTTGAGTGAATTATAAAATGAACGTGGAAGGAATAATATCACCTAAAGATGTATACAAAATCCAGTTGTTTACACACTGAAAGAGAACAATCAGTCCCAGTTCTTAATTTGAAAAATTTTTAGATCTAGGTTCTCAATTCTTACAAGTCGGATTTTACATTTATTACCTTTTGTTGAATCTTTTATATTAATTTCAGATATATACTAGAAATCAGAGTGATGGGAAAACATTAGATCTGAAAATCCTATAGTCGTCAGGTGCTTTTATTTTTTAAAACAAAATTGATCCGTTTAATCATTAAATCGGATCTATTATAATTGTAATCAAATATTAATATCTTGCCATCAATTTCATGATAATTCCCCGCTAGATCTATGCCATCATGCCTTGACTTTTTTCGTGTTTTGGCCAGATTCATGCCTTAGACTTAAAAAAGCATGAATCAAACAACCAGCTTTTAAGGTAGGAATCTCAACTGAATATAAAAACAAATAAGTACTGACTATTCATTAAAACGCTTTCACCAAGTGGAACATGCGGTTGCACAAAAAAGATGAGAGAAGCTCTACGTCACATATTATTGAATACTCATTGTCAGCTTAAGTAGTAATCTGTCCCTACCCATTTCTTTTTTTTTTTTTTTCAAACATCGCCATGCATGACGTATACTATTAAGACTTTTCTCCCTTTTTTTTTTTTTTTTTTTTTTCCTTTATACATACCATTGCTATATGTGATTGTAAATTTAAATGGTTCAAAAACTATCCATCTCTCTTTCGGATATGTGGATGCAAACGAGACGAGTGGACCGTACTGAAGGGTTTATTAATGGTTGACTATTCATCGAAAAGAATTCCACAGGATTATGTGACTTTTGACATGATCCAATGTGTTTATTATATTAGTGAAAAAAACTGAAATGTACAGTTCACCAGAAGCTAAGTGTAATAAATAATCTATGGAAGGAAGTAGCCAGGCACGCCTTAATTGCTATTATAATATGATAAAGCACGCACTTCTTGCCTTCCTGGCATACCCAAGATATTATTTCCGTTTCATATTAGGTGGAAGATAGTTCTTTATCCCATTTTTTCCTCTACCATAGTCAACCGAAATTATCACCTATAAAGCCCAAATATTGGACTTACAGTATCCATAAAGTTTTTTATGCAGTTGAGCTATTGGTTTTGGCTTTAGCGTGGACACTAAGAGTAGGGAAGAAGAGAAAGAAGGTGAAAGATGGCTGGTGGATCTTTTGGTCCAACGGGGGTGGCCAAGGACAGAGCACAGCAATACCAAGGGAAAGTCACTGGCTACGTGATTGTAACTTGTCTTGTTGCTGCTGTTGGTGGTTCGATTTTCGGTTATGACATCGGGATTTCAGGTATTTATGTTACTAGATAATTAGTTTCGGATTCAGATTTAGGTTAACTGTCCTGCATCGCTTTATTTGTATCTCGTCCTGGCTGTGATTTGCCGAAGTTGGATCATTGATGATCATAGGAGGGTTCTAAAGACATGGTTGCTGTTTCCCTTAATTAAATTGCATGTGTGTGTACCAAGTTATTGATTCCAGGAAAAGTAAGAAAGAGGCGATGTCTCTAATTTGACATATGTTTCATATATTCCAATTCATCAAGGCCTCTCTTCTATTGTGGAAATGACATCTTTTTTCATGTTCATCAAAATCTTAGCGGCTAGAGAGGACAATAGTATCTGAAAGTTTATCTCTCTCTTTCATTATCTTTATAGAGGAATGAAAATATATTTTTCGTTTCAACATAAAAATCGATTTCTACTCCCGCTATGAATTGAAACTATTCTGCATGTCAATTATTGGACTGGGTGTATGAAAAAAAGGCTATAGCAGATTATCCAACTAGTGTGAGGTATAGGTTCGAATCCCATCCTTCCCATTGTAACGGCAAAAAAAAAAAAAAGAAAAAAGATTACCAAGCTATCGTTTTCGGCTTTCAAAGCGTCATCAACCTCATATTCAGTATTGCAGCAAATGCATCAATTATCTGGAGTTTCTGTTTCAGAACAGTAATTTACATGTTAATTCCTGATGCTGGCCTAGGGCTGGAAAGGATGGGAAGAAAATCTAATCAAAGCACAGATATACTGTACTTACTCTAACTTGATGAAGAAATTCGTTTAGTAATAGCCAGAGGTTGCTGTTGTGTGCAATTGCAGCTGCATGCAGTAGAGTCTAAAGGTTTTCAGTATGAATATTATTCAATTTTTCTTTTTAAACGAAAAATTTTACAGGAGGAGTGACGTCAATGGATGGGTTCCTCAAAAAATTCTTCCCTCACGTTTATGAGAAGAAACAGCATGCACATGAAAACAACTACTGCAAGTACGATGATCAAATTCTTGCCTCCTTCACCTCTTCCCTATATCTTGCGGGTCTGGTTGCATCCCTGGTGGCCTCTCCAATAACAAGGAATTATGGAAGACGTGCCAGCATTGTATGTGGAGGTATTAGCTTTCTCACTGGAGCTACATTGAATGCTTCAGCTGCCAATCTGGCGATGCTTCTCCTTGGCAGGATCATGCTTGGTGTAGGCATTGGCTTTGGTAATCAGGTAATCACTATACCTTCAGAACTTACTGCTAAAAGAGAAAGACTTCCTTATCAAAGTGAATGAATTACTGAAATGCGCACAAAATGGTGATCTAATTACGAAGATGGCTCAACAACAAGACATTCTTTGTAATTTTGAATCATTTTCAGTCATGGCAGTGATGGCGGTTCTGTCAATTCTGCTGTATAATTTTCATTTCTTTATTAGGCACTAAATTTCAAAAAATCATTTATTCCCAAGAATGTGAATTTACATAGTAAGGTCAAAGTGTATTCAGCATCAAGTTATGTAGATGATTTGCATGCTATACTTTTGAACATGACCTGGTGCCACTTCATACGCTTCTGGTGGATATTAATGATGGAAAGGGTGGGGGGGATCGATAAGCAAAGACCGTAGCAAAAGTTACAAGTACCTTATAATAATGCAGTTCGATTACAGTGGAAAAAGTGATTCATGAAAAATTGAGTCCTTGCGATGCTAATCTCTCAAAAGGATTAATAGGTGCTAGTAAGTTGTTCAAAAGTAGTTGAAGTTTAGATATCAAACCGCTGTGGTCTAAGAGTTGAAGGAAGGGGGTTCCTTATGTCTAGTAAATTACAAGTGCATGAGCTAAGCATAAAAATATTTGATAGAGTTAACTATCCTTGGGACTAACTCAAAATCACCACTCTTTTTGAAGGCTGTGCCACTGTACTTATCTGAGATGGCACCTGCCCATCTTAGAGGAGCCCTCAATATGATGTTTCAGCTGGCAACAACTCTGGGAATTTTCACAGCAAACATGATCAACTATGGAACTGAGAAGCTCAGACCATGGGGATGGAGGCTCTCTTTGGGGCTAGCTGCTGCACCAGCTCTTCTAATGACGGTAGGAGGGCTGCTATTACCTGAGACACCAAACAGCTTAATAGAACGAGGAGAAAAAGAGAAAGGAAGAGAAATCCTCGAGAAAATAAGAGGCACAAGGAATGTAGATGCAGAGTTTGCTGACATAGTTGATGCAAGTGAATTTGCCAATGCAATCAAGCACCCATTTCGTAACATACTTCAGAAAAGAAACAGACCTCAGCTGGTTATGGCTATATTTATGCCAACATTCCAAATACTTACTGGCATAAATTCAATTTTGTTTTATGCGCCAGTGCTTTTTCAAAGCATGGGGTTTGGAGGAAGTGCAGCCTTGTACTCTTCTGCTCTAACAGGTGCAGTACTTGCTTCATCCACATTTATATCAATTGCAACAGTCGACAAATTGGGGCGAAGAGTCTTGCTTATAAGCGGTGGAATCCAGATGATCACTTGCCAGGTATGATGTTTTACTCTGTGACCCACAAAAACTAAATCCAAGTTGAAACAAGCTTAATCCTTATTATAATTATGATCACTTCATTCTGTAGCAGATATGAAGAATAGCCCTTTTCAATTGACATCCGGGCATCTTTTCCTCTTAGTCCTTGAGATAGCATCATAGATACCAAAACAAAATCAGCATCAAATTAGAAAACAATTGAAAGATTACGGCCCAGTTTACCAGAAACAATGGCACTAAACAAATAATCAGCTTATTTCATCTGCCTGAATCTCTTAAATAGAGCTACTCTTTTCTTTGCTGATAGGTAAACTGACAACTTTTCCCTTTGCTTGCAAAAAAGTGTATAGTGGCTATAATCTTGGGATTAAAGTTTGGAGACAATCAAGAACTATCTAAAGGCATCTCAGTAGCAGTGGTGACTGTCATCTGCCTATTCGTGGTGGCTTTCGGATGGTCTTGGGGTCCCCTTGGCTGGACGGTGCCAAGCGAAATATTCCCATTAGAAACCCGATCAGCTGGACAAAGTATCACTGTTGCTGTAAATCTTCTTTTCACATTCATTATAGGGCAGGCTTTTCTTGCCCTCCTCTGTGCATTCAAGTTTGGAATCTTCCTCTTCTTTGCTGGTTGGATTACTATCATGACCATCTTTGTGTACATCTTCCTACCTGAAACCAAGGGCGTTCCAATTGAAGAGATGATACTTCTGTGGAGGAAACACTGGTTTTGGAAGAGAATATTGCCCGATTATCCAGAACTTGATGAAAGCAATGGCAGGGAGAATACCTCTTTGGATTTGGGCAACATAAGATAATTGTCATAAAGCAAAGGTAATGCTGTTTTATCATAGTTCACCGATGATATATCCAGTGTTGCACAAATGGTCCAATATAAATTAGGTATATAGGAAAAAGATGATGTGTACTTCATTGGCCTTTCAATTCTGAATAAGATTATGACAGCTTCTCCATGGCATAACTGAAAAATGCAATAGAATATGGAAATTGACCAAATATGGTCAGCACAGCAGGAGATGCAGTGGGCTAAATTCCACATATGGCAGCTGGTGCAACATGGTATGTAAGAATGGCAACAATCAAAAGCTTATCTAACCTCATGCTTGCTGGCCTCCAGAAAAGTTAAAAAAAATAAAAAAAAATCTAACCTCATGCAGATTGCAATTTAGTGCGCTACAGATTGCCCAAGTTTCAAGCCTCCAGAAGCACTGGTTGGTACCTGCCACCACGTTGTGGACACTGGCTCCTTACTTATCACTGCGATAGAAATTAAAGAGGATAAATGATGTACCTTAATTTGAGAATGAATTTAGACAACATCAATAAACTGAACTTGAACGGGATATTATAGCTTCTTTTGGAATTATGGTGATAAACAATTCTTAAGGATATGATGCACCAAAAGAATTGAACTAAAGAAAGCAAATGTTCACCACAATTTAAGGATTAATAATACAAAAGAAAGCCTTTTATTAATCTAATCCAAGTAGTATTAAGGCAAAAAGGTAACAAAACTTATTAGGTAAAGACAACATCCAAATCGAGCATGATGCTGTTAAAATGATGTCGTCGAAATGTAGTCGATTTTGGAAGGGTGGTTCAGATGAAGTCGCACCGAGCCACTGGTGACACTTGAACAAGGTGCGTCTCCTGTCTTCTATCTGCTGCAGCATCGGCCCTGTCCTCTGGAACTAGTACATCCAAGCTTGAACTTCCAAGTGATATTGTAAGTGATTGGATTATTCCAAATGCACTTGGTCTTCCTCAGTAGTTGAACTCAAGAAATTTTCTAAGCCAAATTATGTAGACCTCTACCTCGGCCTTTAGTAATTGGACCAACTGGCCTTAACCCAAATTGTTGTACCGGGTCTTGAAGATTTTCCCTTAAATCTTCTTTTTTGGAGCATATCGTGATAGAGTTGACATGTTGGTGGTTGCTAAGACTACGTTCTCTCCCAAAAAGGTCAATTTGGTAGGTTCCAAAATTTGAATAGAACATCTCCTAAGTACTAGCTTCTATGCCGTTCGTCTTGGAAAACACAGGAAATTTTGGTTAAAATTCCAACTGTCTTCCCCCTCTATTAATTCTTGGTACGGCTAATATCTTTTCTTCAAAACGTCAAGGAGTTAAAAAGGATACATTCACCAAGATCCATCTGCCCTGGAATCCGGATGAAGGAAAAGGAGAAGGCAGAAACAGCAAGCTCCTAGCATGGGGCCTCAATAGTCTCTGAGTTCGTACTCTGAAGGCCATTTTTTATTCGTAATTTATTTAATGAATTATTTAACATGTTGCATCAATATCTTAAACAATACTACTTATTAAAAATTTTATTTATTTATTTATGAGTTATTTAGAACGTGGATTAATATGATTTTTTTTTTTTAAATTTTCAAGAGTCTCAAATTATATAAATTATACACAACTAATATCAAAAGGAGAAAAAAAAAATACAAACGTAATCACCGTTCCTTGCTAGAGCATCGGTGCTTGAGGAAAGGCCACAATTCTTATTGGCCAAAAAAAAAAAAAAAATGCACCATTTCTTAGCCTTGGTATTGGTGCAAGTAACATTGATAAAGTTGGTCCAATAGAAGAACCTAAAAAAATTGACATAAGCCCCAGCACCAATGTACATAAAAGAGCCAATCAAGGATATTGTTTATGCATGATCATCAGTGAAGTTATTCAATGCCCTAAAAGGACATATAAATATGTCGATTTTTGCACACAAATTTCAAATACCATCCTCAAATCAAAACCTCTACTTGAAAGAAGGGTAGAGAAAATGTACATTCTTTTAATAAAAATTGATAGAATTTCTTATCTTTTGAAAACAACATAGTTAAGCATTCTTTTAAGGGTATCTTTGGATGTGTTTGGTTTGATATCTATTTTATATCTGTTTTGATTAAACTATTTGTTAAAAATAGATATAAGATCATATACAAATAAGATACATATAAAATCCTTTCTTCTAATGTTTTCCACAAAGGTTCATCCTTCAACATCTCCTTTTCTGCTATATTTTGGTTTAGGTAACACAATCACTTATAATCATGTAAGAGTGGATCATATATTACTTCATATTTCACATTAGAACGTTATGCAAGATCAAGACCCCACACAAACTCTAGGTAGAATTGAAATAGATTTAGGATAGCAAGCAAATTCAATGCATCAAATCAACTATTTTAACAAACCAATCATAAACATAAGTGAAAAACCAAGAAGAAAATATTTCTTTTCTAGTGTGTTTGATAATAAATGGAAAGACCTATTTATACACATTTTAACATGGACACTAACTTTACTTACCACCACCACCAACTAATTACAATAAATGATAAAAAAATTATATTTCCTACGCGGTTAATTTTTTATTTACTTCTATATCAAATCTTTTGATTCTCTAACACCCCCTCAAGTTAGAGAATAAATATTTTTCATTTCCAACTTGCTAGTAATATTTTGGAAAGTTAGGCTGTTAAGTCCTTTTGTAAGCATGTTTGCCAATTGACCATTTGTAGGAACTTAAGGTGTGTAGATTAGTCCACTTTCAATCTTTTCCTCGATGAAGTCTTATTCTATCTCAAAATGTTTTGTTCTATCATGTTGAACTAGATTATGTGTGATGCTTATAGCAAACTTGTTGTCACAATATAGCTCCATAGGTCCATGCCACTTAACTTGCAAGTCTTCTAAATTTTTTTTTATCCATAAGAGTTCACAAATTCCTTGAGCCATTGCACGAAACTTAGATTCTACACTTGATCTAGATACTAATGCTTGTGTTTTGTTTCTCCAAGTCACCATGTTTCCTTTAATTAAAGTACAATAGTCAGTTGTTGAGCACTGATTATGAGTAAGCCAACATAATTTGCATTTTTGTAGGCTTCTATAGTTAATTCTGCTCTTTTTCCAAACATGATTCCCATTCCAGAAGTAGCTTTCAGGTATCAAATTACTCTATATGTAGCCAATAAATATACCTTTTTTAGGTCATGTATAAATTTGTTTATCACACTTACAACATATGCAATATTAGGACACATGTGAGATAGGTAAATTAGTTTCCCAACCAACTTCTAGTACCTTCCTTTATCCACAGCTTCATCATCTCTTGGTTCACTCAGTCGGTGATTCTTTTCAATTGGTATATCAATAAGCTTACATCCAACCATTACTAATATGAACCATGCCAATCAATGACGAAAGTCACGAAACCTAATACCAATATGTTCAATTCAATTCCCAAGATCGTTCTGGTTTGTATGGAAAACACGACCCTTTGTCTATAAAGAGACAAGAACCTTGGTATAAGATGTAGACACTACAATCGAAGGTGGATATTTCGATTGATAAGTTGAAAACTGAACGCCACGGATTAGATCTGATAAGTTCAGAAGTAGTTCAGTCAAGAACCAAAAATAAATATCTCAATTTGTAATATCAATGTTATGATCAATACAATGCCCAAAGGAATACTTATAATAACCTAAAGAAGACTAAAAGTTTCAAAAAAAAAAACAAGGTCGAATAACATATACGCTGGCTGCCAAATCAACATAAGCTGGTGGCTTACTCACATCTTACAATTGCAAATAAAAATATGAAACAAACTAACAAATGGTGGCTTTGACCCCTACGCCATCAATGTAGGCCATAAAGGCTGGCGGTGTTTGTCCGGTGTTCAATAAAGGCCATCCATTGATGACGTTTTCCACACTGGCAATGTTTGTATGTAGGCTGGCGGTGTTCCTTACTAGCTTTGGTCAATTCCGCATGACACTTATCCTGATCCATTCCCGAGATCGCCTTGATGATGTTGATCAGTTTTGATTCATTTTGGATGGTGTGCAAATGTATCTCCTCCTCTTGAATCTTCTGAATCAACTCGTTGAGTGCTTCCTTGAATCTTCTAGCCCGAGTCCTTGAAGTTGGTCTAGGTGGCATCACAAGTAGATCTACTCTTGATCTTCCGGTCATGCCTCTATCATTCCCTTCCTCTTAAGAAGGATTTGCCCTGAAATCTTCATCACCTACATCAAAAGGACTAAGATCAATAACATTAAAAGTAGTGCCTATAGTATACTCACTTAGTAAATCAAGCTTATAAACGTTGTCATTAATGTAGTCCAAAACTTGAAAAGGACCATCACCTCTTGGAAGTAACTTAGAACATCTTTGCTCATGAAATCTTTCCTTGCGCATATGCAACCAAACCCAATCACCGGGGGTTCAAAGACCATTTAGCAACATCCTTTGTTGGCTTATTTTGCATACTACTCAGTCTTTTCAATATTAAGCTTGGCCTTCTCATGAATCTACTTTACAAACTCCGCCTTCTTTTTAACATTTAAATTAACAAACTTAGCAATAGGTAAAGGCAACAAATCCAACGGATTTAGTGGATTAAAACCATACACAATATCAAATGGTGAATATTTAGTAGCAGAATGAGTAGTATGGTTATAAGCAAACTCAACATGAGGTAAACATTCCTCCCTAGTTTTAATATTCTTCTTAATGATAGCCCTTAACAAAGTAGATAAAGTCCTATTTACTACTTCAGTTTGACCATCAGACTGTGAATGACAAGTTGTAGAAAACAATAATTTAGTTCCTAACTTACACCACAAGGTCTTCCAGAAGTAACTCAAGAATTTGGCATCTCTATCAAATACAATTGTTCTAGGCATACCATGAAGTCGAACAATCTCTTTGAAGAATAAGTCTGTAACTTAAGAACCATCATCAGTTTTGTGGTATGGAATAAAATGTTCCATTTTCGAAAATCAATCAACAACAACAAACACAAAATCCCTACCAGTCTTACTCCTAGGTAAACCTAATAAAAAATCCATAGAAACATCCACCAAATGCTCACTAAGAATAGGCAATAGAGTGTATAAACCATGAGGTTAATATCAAAATTTAGCTTGCCTGCACGTGATACACTTTTCACAAACTCTCTCAACATCCCGTTTCATTTGGAGCCAATAAAAATGTTCCTGCAAAACACTCAAAGTCTTCGCTATCTTGAAGTGTCCCATCAAACCACCACTATGACTCTCTCTCACCAACAACTCCCTGATTGAACAATTTGGAACATAATTTATTTTCTTTAAACAGATATCCATCATGTCTAAAGAATTTTCCATAGGCAGTCTTTTCACAACTAGCATCATTTTCAGCAAAATCTTGGTCCATAGCATATAAATCTTTAATATGTTCAAAACCAAGTAGTTTAGTATCAAGTGTTGAGGTTAGAACATACCTACGAGAAAGCGCATCAACAATAATATTTTCCTTACCCTGCTTGTAGCGTATGACATAAGGAAATGTCTCTATATATTCCATCCAACGTGCATGTCTCTTATTCAATTTTTGCTGGCCCTTCAAATGCTTCAAAGATTCATGATCACTATGAATCACAAATTCTTTGGCCAAAGGTAATGCTGTAGGTTTCCAAGGCTAGAACCAGTGCATATAACTCCTTATCATAAGTAGGGTATTTCAGGGTTGCCCCACTAAGCTTCTCACTAAAATATGCAATAGGTTATCCTTCTTGCATCAGCACTGCTCCAATTCCTAAACCTGAAGCACCACACTCAATTTGAAAAGTTTTAGCAAATCAGGTAAAGCAAGTAAAGGAGCATGTGTAAGTTTATCCTTAATCAGCTTGAAAGCTTTTTCCTGTGCCTTCCCCCATTTGAAGCCCACCTTCTTCTTGATAACTTCAGTGATTGGTGCTGCAATACTACTGAAGTCTTTCACAAGCGTCCTATAGAAGCTAGCTAGTCCATGAAAACTCCTAACTTGACTCACACCTGTTGGACTAGGCCACTCCTGGATTGCATGAATTTTCTCTTCATCCACCTATATTCCCTGCACACTGACAACAAAACCAAGAAATATAAGTCTATATGTGCAAAAGGTGCACTTCTTAAGGTTAGCAAATAATCTCTCCTTTCGAAAGACATCTAAAACAGATCTCAAATGGCTTAGATGATCTTCTAAGTTCATGCTATAGATTACGATATCATCAAAATAAAAAACCACAAACTTGCTAATGAAAACACGAAAAATATGATTCATTAATCTCATGAAAGTGCTTGGTGCATTGGTTAATCCAAAAGGCATAACCAACCACTCATATAAACCATACTTTGTTTTGAATACGGTTTTCCACTCATCTCCTTCTCTCATCCTAATATGATGATAATCGCTTTTTAAATCAATTTTTCAAAACACAGATGAGCCATGTAATTCATCTAACATGTTATCTAAGCAAGGAATGCGATGATGATACTTTACCATGATGTTGTTAATGGCTCAGCAATCAACACACATTCTCCACGACCCATCCTTCTCAGGTACAATAATCACCGATACTGTACACGGACTCATGCTTTCCCTTACGTACCCCTTTTCCATCAATTCTTGAACCTGCCTTTGAAGCTCCTTAGCCTCTTCAGGATTACTCCTATAGGCTGATCTATTTGGAATGACAGCTTCGGGTACGAAGTCAATATGATGCTCAATTCCTAGAATTAGAGGTAATCCTTTTGGGATTTCCTCAGGGAAGACATCATTAAAATCTTGCAAAAGAGAGACAACAACACTAGGCAAAGAGTCAGGAAATTCGTTAGTGTTCAAACATGTTTCTTTGTAAATCATCAATAGCATAGGTTGTTTCATTATCAACACTTGCCTCACAACACTCACTCTCGCCATATAACTCTTCTTTTGCAAGGCTACACTCTCATTTTCTCTCGCCACCAAAGTACCCTTTCGACTTGGTCTCTCTCACTCTTTCCAGCCTTCCTCTCTTTATCGTTTTCTTTTTATTTTATTCTCTCACTCTCTTTTTGATTTTCACTCCCCTTGTGTTTCCCCAAAGACTATTGTAGTTGCAACTGGTCCTCATAAACTTCCTTAGGGGTCATTAGCTTAATTCTATAGCTCTTCCCATTGTGAATAAGTGTATACTTATTCGAAAAGCCATCATGAATCACCCTCCTGTCAAACTGCCATGGCCTTTTAACAACACATGATAAGCCTACAGTAGTACAACATCAGACAAAACTACACCCTTATACCTCCCAATGCGAAAAGCAACCTTGGCTTATATGTTCACCTTTGTTTCAACACTATCATTCAACCACTGTAACTTGTATGGACTAGGATGTTTAGTGGTCTTAAGTCCTAGTTTCTCCACAAGTAAAGCACTAACTACATTGGTGCAACTACCTCCATCCACAATCATACTACATACCTTATCATCAACATAGCATCCAGTATGGAAAATATTTTTCCATTGCAATTTAGCTTCTTCTTTCACTTGTGCACTCAAGGCATGTTTCACCATAGCCACTAATTTACCCACATCAGGTTCCTTATCACTAATATTCTCCAATGGTGGCATCTCCTCATCCTCACTATCCTCTTCAGTCTCATATTCCCCATCATCACGTAAGATCATAACGCACTTGTTTGGACATTGGCTAGCAATATGACCCCTGCCTCGACATTTAATATCGTGATTTCTCAAATTAGAAGAACCGGATTTACTAGGATGGTCACTTCCTGTTTCTGCTCAAACTTTGACTTAGTGATGGGTTGCTTCTCCTCCTTCTTCCAGTAACTTGATTTGTAACTGGATGAGCCTGAATTAGATGCAAACCATGTAGCACCATTATCCTTCCTCTTGAGTTGGTTCTCAATTTTAATGGCCATATGTACCATATCTTCCAACTCAACATAGTGCTGCAATTTCACCACAGTCTGAATGTCCCTATTCAATCCAGCCAGACATCTCATCATTGTAGCCTCACGGTCCTTCTCCACATTCGCTTTAATTATTCGACCTCCATCTCCTTATGGTACTTCTCCATACTTCTATTACCTTGCCTAAGTTTTACATCTTGTTATACAATTCCCTAAAGAAATATGAAGGTACAAATAGCTTCCTCATCACTCTCTTCATCTCTTCCTAAGTTTCTATTGGTGGCTCCCTATTCCTCCTCCTATTCAACATCAATTGATCCCATCAAACTATAGCAGTAAACCCCTGAATTTTTCGTAACTCTTAAAAATTAGTCCTAGAATTAAAATACTAAATCGAAACTCTAAAAGTCAACCTAAGTTAAAACCAAACCCTAAATAATATCAAATATGAAACTTCATGGCTTAAGAAAAAGATAACCTTTAAAAACAAAAGAAAATTCAATAATCGTTCGACTCAAAAACCCGAACGTAAGACAATTCATCTATCCGATCTCTAACACATAAATCGACACAGAATATCCAAATAATATTCAATAGTAAAATTATAGAACCTTAAGCCTTCTGGTTAATTTTGGAATAAAAAAATCTAAATTAATACTAAGAGTCAAACTAAGTCATCATACAATCCTAGACTAGATTAAACAATTCCGGTAACTAAAAAATATTAAATAAATCACAAAAATAAAGTGAAACATAAATTTAGAACAAAAAATAAACAATCATAAATCCCAAAAAAATTATACTCTTGCGAATAAATCTTAAAGCCATAATTAAAACTGGATCCTTAAAAAGTCAACTAGACCAACAACAAGTCCTAGTGAGATTAGATCCGACAATTTCATGCTCTTAATCCCTAAACAATAAAGTTGAGATAATTGTGGATTAAAGTCCGTAATAATATAGGGAACTTAAAAATGTCATATTCGTCAAAATTTAGTTCATTTTGGATCCGAACGAGATCAGATATCGAAAACCGTGCCTCGGTACATCGAATGGTAAAAATATTCTAATAATACCGTTAGACTCGTAATAACATGAGGATTCTAAAAATATCAGTTTTAGAATTTTTTTTGAAACCTAAAAAATATGATATAGCCCATTTACACATATTTTTATTACTACTGATATTTTATTTATCTAGTCTACTATTTATTGTACTATTTCTACTATTCATTACTATTCATCTATTTATACTTTTCTCACAACATATTCTTACAACCTATACACCTATTTCTTATAATTTTCTTTTCCCATAAAATTCTACACTATACATTACTAAACTTGTCTTACACTTTTCTTCTAAAATTAATTTTTAATTAATCCTTTTCTTCATGCCATCAATTTTATTTTCTTTTTCATTTATTTAATTAACTAAAACTTCCCTCCTTCTTTTCTTATAAATACCCCTTTCCTCCTTCATTCTTTATGCACATCTCATACACATAATAAAACTCTACCAAAATCACTTCTCAACTTCTCTCTCTAATTTTCCTCTTTAAAACCCTCTTCCCAACTCTCTCATCTTTCCATATTCTTACCATCTTCACACAACATCACCCTCTCTTTCTTCTACTACCTACTTCTCTACATTAGGTAAAAATTCCTACAAATATTCTTTATATTCATGTAACTTAACATGGCAATAGTGTATATTTTCTAAATTCATAGGAGTTAAGAAAGCAACAATATATTCATGTTTTATTCCTGTTGATGCAAAATTTTATTGTTATATTATTATGATATTATGCTCTTTTTCTTTTAATCTAACTTCTATATGTTATTAAATATAGTTATATATATATATATATATATTTAGAGCCTCTAAGCTCACTAACATAACTTTTATTTATTCATACTTTGCAATTTATTTATTTATTTGATACCATTACATGAAGACTAGTATTTCTAGTCTTAAACTTGTCCTCATCAAGTCAAAACAATTTTTCTTCTTTCTTTTGGACTTGTCCATAATCTAAGTCCGGGAAGTCTTGAAATAAATCTAAGACTCATGATTTTCTTATTTGATTTCTTATTTTCTTAAAAGACTTGCCCATGTCTAAATCCAGATGGTCTTGATACAAGCTAAGACTTCTCAATACATGACTTTTATATTATGTGCTTATTGAATTTCTATGTCTTTTATCTTTTATATGAATTATTTTTATTCATGGTATTTAACTACAAGTTCATATTCATGCATGATAATCTTGTTGTTGTCTTAATAAAATAAAGGGATTTCATTCTTTAATAAAGAGAATGAGAATTAAATTCTTTATAATAAAATGATATTTGTTACTTGGGAAAAATCCCCATGAAAACTTAGATCTATATTTTAACATAATTCTTTTCAAAAGTTTAAACAAGTTCATCATAAATCTTAGTGTTGTTATTACAACTTAGAATGATTTTCCTCATAACCATATAAAGTTTCATGTTTTGGAAAATAATTAGTTAAAAGAAGCCAGTATGAAAGTAAAATATTCATGAATTCCAAATAAATATGAAATCATGATTTTCCTTAATTAAATGTCACATTTACAAATCTAAGAATTTTAAATTTTGTTTAAAGAATAAAACCTAGGAAATTCTTTAAAAGAGACCTACACTTGGGTTTTATGTTACAATTAAATAAAACCATTTTTTTTATAAAATAAATCGTTAAGCAAGAATTTGTGAAGACCTTTAGAAAATACATATATTGGATTATGGGTTTCCTTGTTAATCAAATCACGTATTTACAAAATAGCAATTTAAATCACAAGTCAAAGAATGATGCTTCACTAAACTCTATCTTTCATAAAAATTGTTTACAAATTTTATTTCAAGACAACATCACCAGAATCATGCATATAATATAATTCTATGTATAAATTAAAAGGATTTTTTTTCGTTCATATAATGTTTATGCATTTATTATAGAATTTTGCATGAAATAAAAATTGAGAAAAATTACAAATTAAGGCTAGAATTTTTGTGCTAAAGCTGTCCCAACCCGTTTTCTAACCCAAATGACTTCGAATGTTAAAAATAACCTTAAAAATAGATAGATTTTTTTGAGTAGGTAGAAAACGACATCTTATATGCGAAATTTCGAGTTAAAATGAGCAAATTATGACCATTTTAAGTTGGGGTTTCACATAATTCGATTTTTGACAAAAATCATAAAATAGAATTAGAAAGTTTGAATAGAATTTCCATGAAATCTCATCCCAGGTATTTCTTTTTTCTAGGAGACAAAGAATACGGGATTTCCCTTCCTAAGGACTACTACGGCTAAGAAGTTGCGATATGAACGAGTGAGTTTTCCTTTACTTTTATATATTCTATCATGTACTTGTAAAATAGAGCACTAGATATTAGGGAAAGATAAAAATTGATATGCATGCGGTTATTATGGGTACTATGTATGTAATTCGTTATGTGTGATCAATAAATGATAAGCATATTGGAGCTTGACTGGTTGATTGATATAAATTGCCCTATATATATTGTTGTGTGTGCAAATATTGATTGATCACCTTAAATGGATTAATGTCGAATTAGGAATTTCTTATAACTAAATTGCTCGTGCATATCACTTAGGATACCATCTTCGCATTTTGCTACTACTCTTCAGCGTGGGATCGGAAAGGCAAGCTGTCTAGCTATAACTTAAGGAATTAGGATGTTTGGGGAATACAGCCTCATGGTATAACCGAGCCAGATCGATCGTTTTGGGTAAGGAAAGCTCGGGGCTAGTAATACCGTTCATTGGAATCCCAAGACACGTGCAAATTTCAAGAAGGTTGATGGTGATCCATTCAAAGCAATCCCTAACCCTTAATGGAGGGGTAAATCTATTTTGCATATGAAATCGGATGGTCATATGTATTGTTTGATCATATGGTTGTTGCATTTCATATGCGTGCTTAATGAACTTGTTTGATTGCTTTGTTATGAGTATTTTTCCGTAAGGAATATCTCACTAAGCTAGTTATGCTTATCCCCTAATAGATTTTTAATGTTGCAAGATTATTGATTTTGCACCCGAGACTACCCTAACCTTTGAGTAGAACCTACGTTTTTGTAGAGCTTTTGGAAGAATTCTATTTTGAAGACTTTAGATTAGATTTCCTTCAACGCATTTCAGTTTTAGTTATTTTTTTAGTGAGACTATGTTATTATGGAGATTCATCAGGGGAATATCCTATAGAAGACGTAAGATCTTTTATTTTGATGAATCATAATAGCATTGCATTGGATGTTTCGCTGCTACTATCCTAAAATGCATAACTTCACCGATCTCCCTTTGTTGTGAATATACACCTTGTACCAATATAAAAGCTTTCGAGCGACTAAGGTAGTCATTCTCAAGTTTTAATATTATGTACAATGCGCTATCACGTTTAAGATACCCACTGGGGCATGACAATGGCATAATCTAAGAATTCAATGGCTACTAATTTTACTTTCTTAGCTTCAAAATAATTGTGGTAGTCGAACACCAACTCAACCTTCTCCTCTCACTTAAGATAGGCTTTAGGATCATTCTTCCCCTGAAAGGATAGAATCTTCATCTTTATATTACCTAAGTAATCATCCTCCTAATATCTAACTCCTCTATACCTATCTCCATATTACCTATTACTATCAACAGATCCCCTCTCAAACTCTTTTTTAGAACCAAATCCATCATATCCTTCTTCCTGCACCCATACTCCTCTCCTAGGGAGTCTTTCTCTCCTATTTATTGGAGAAGCACTTCATAACTGTTCTATGCTCTTTTCGACTTTCTCATGGAGTTCTTCCATCCCCTCTCTAAACATCCACTGCATCTCTGTCGATAAAGTATCCAAAATTAACTTTGTGTCAACTCCTCCCTTCTTACCTTCAGATGCACCATTCTATGACATGTTTCTTACTTGCAGGAACAAGTAAAAGAATTCTCACAAATCTATCGCTCACGTGTTTCACTCTACAAATGGTTCGCTCGACCCACTCGTGTTTTCTCACAAATAAGATGTTGTTCCTCTCCCTAAATTACTCTTTCAGTTCTTTAAGAACTAATTCGAGCAACTCAAGACCTAACCAAAGAATTTAACCTGAGCTTATCAAGGGTAACCTCTGGAACGATTCAACAAACAATTCTTTCACTAAACCAAACGATGAGACATTTAATAATTTTCTTTCAACAATTCACTCACTTTTTTTTGAATTTTTTTTTATTGATTTCTTTCTTTCTCTCTTTTTCTTTTTTTATCACAACGATGGACTATCAAGATCTAATCGATGAAACAATCTAGACTACAAACCCTAAAAGATACAAACTTTAATGAAGGAAAAGGATAGGCAAACCTTAACAAACCTAGGCTCTGATATCAAACTAATATGAAATTAGGCGTTGATATCAAACTGATATGAACAACGCCATCACAATCAAGGTAGGCGGCGTTTGTCCGGTGTTCAATAAAGGCCCTCCATTGATGATGTTTTCCACACGGGTAGTGTTTGTATGTAAGCTAGCGATGCTCCTTACTAGCTTTGATCAATTCTGCATGAAACTTGTCCTGATCCATTCTCAAGATCGCCTTGATGATATTGATCAGTTTGGATTCATTCTGGATGGTGTGCAAATGTATCCCCTCCTCTTGAACCTTTTGAATCAACCTGTTGAGTGCTTCTTTGGATCTTCTAGCCCGAGTCCTTGAAGTCGATCCAAGTGGTATCATAAGTGAATCTACTCTTGATCTTCTAGCCATGCCTCTATCAATTCCCATCACTCATAGAAGATCTAAAATATACTTTTGTTGGGAAATAAATATGCCTTCTTTAAATCGAGCTACTTTAATCTCTAGAAAAATATTTGAGTTTCCCAAGTTCTTTATTTTGAAATTCTTTGGCAAGTCTACCCTTTAGCCTTACAATTTCCTCTTCATCATCACCCATCACAATGATATCATTAATATATCCTATCAAGACTGTAAGTTTACCTCTTGAGTGTCTAAAGAAGAGAGTGTGATCTCTTTGGCTTTGTTTATAGCCTATACCAAGCATTACTTTCACAAACTTTCCAAACCAAGCTCGTGATGATTGCTTAAGCCCGTAAAGTGCTCTTTTTAACCTACACACTTGGTTATTTTTCAGATATTTCTCAAAACTCAGTGGAGGTTCCGTATACACCTCTTCTTCAAGACCACCGTGTAAAAAAGCATTTTTTTTTACATCAAATTGCCACAAACACCAATTGAAATTAGTAGACAAAGACAAAAGAATGCAAATTGTGTTCATCTTAGCTATTGGAGTAAAAGTCTTCAAATAGTTTATCCCATGTGTTTGAGTGTACCCTTAGCTACTAGCCTACCATTGTACCTCTCTACGGATCCACTTGCATTAAATTTAATTGCATATACCCACTTACATCCTACTAGTCTTTTGTTTTTTGGACAATCAATAATTTCCTATGTATTATTTTTATTGAGTGCACTCATTTCCTCATTTATAACAAGTTTCCAATTCTCATCTCTAAGTGCCTCATTGAAGTTTTAGGGAACACAAATAGTATCTAAATTAGTGACAAAACAACAATGTTTATGGAGATTTTATTGAAAGAAACAAAATGGGAAATAGGATGTTGAGTGCAACTTTTGATTCCTTTCCTAACAGCTATAGGAACATCTAATTCATCAATCACTAGATAGGGTAATTGAGGTTGTGTACCCGATTTTGAAATGAAATCTTGAACTTGCAATTGAGTAGAATTGGGCTCTTTTCTCCTTGAGTAGACTAAGATAGGTCTTTTACTTGGTGATTATATATTTTGGATTGATTTTGTTGTGTTAAGGGGCTAGTCATGTGGCTATTAATCATCATTTTGTTCCTGTAGTTGCTCAAGAGATTAATCTTGTGGCTAATCAAGAGTTTATACAGGTGATGAAGATTGAATTGTTATGCTTAATAATTTTAGGTTGAGCAATAACCTATAATTCAAGGAAATATAGCATATGTTCTTTATCTTTGTAGATGATTAGATCTGATTATAACAATCACGTGTGTGCAATGTTTAGCTCGCATTGCACATGGTTTTAGAGGAGTGACTTGGCAATGGTACTTAGGAATGACTTACGAAAAGATGACAAGAAGGAGGTGTAAGCAATCTTAGATAACTCAAATGCACACGTGACAGGTGGAAAGAACTATGCAGTATCAACCCCACAATTCTTGGAGAGAGATAATGCGGTCTTCATTTTGAACTTGTTTGATCTTTGTGATTACAATTTGACAGCACAACATCGTTTCTTTAAAAACCTAAAAAATCTCCTTAAATGAGGAGGACTCCTAAAGTATTTATAGAATTTGGTCGTTAACAACACCCATTAGATCACGTGAAGTATGAATAGCTGAGATAAGTCCTTTTGCTAATGGATCATTCCATTGGCTTCTATTGAGTTTAAACTCATGAGAGCCTCTTTTAAGTGCATATGCTTCTCTGAGAAAGGTTGAGAGCGGACAAACCAATCCAACAATTCTTACTCCAAGTCCACTATATCAAATCTCTCATAAACCATTCCAAAATTCATATTAGACTATTTAGACCCTGTCACATAGCCTAAGAGTCGTGATATTTTATATAATTAATTTTAACCCTCTATAATTTGCCTCCGACCAAAGTCCTTTAGACAAAAAATCAAAAGGATTTGGGCATAGAGTAAATTAGCTTGAGTATTGTCCAGCGCTTATGTGTTGTAACATAGCTAGAAAGCTGTTGGAGCTAATAGATTTATTTGCTGATATAAAATGTTATTGGAGTCTAACTAGATTCATCTTAATGCACCAGCTCACAAATAGTATCACTTTAGGCTCCTTTAATAGAAAACTGTCTTTGTGGGGCATATTCAGATTCATACGAAGGACCCATTTGAAGTAACTCAGGTTTGTTGTCTGCTTGTGAAGTAAAATATTACGAGAGAGATCCGCAAACTCAATGAAATGATAGACACAAATCCAAGCAATTATGAAAATAAAAGATAATCTTAGCATAACCTTCTGGTGACAAGTGACAACACCAACCCTCATTAATTCCAATGCTTGTTATTGTCATGTGCTCGTGGTCAAAATGTTTATCATTGGTCTTCCACTCATTCATTCCTTTTTTTTCTTTTTCACTTTACTAAGATAAAAAAAAAAAATTGATTTTGAATCATGGAGCTGTCGAGCTTGTATTCCATGTCGATCCGCGGTTAACAAAGCATGTTTCTCAGAATGTATACATACGTGATATATCTAGCAGATTGTATCCCTTTCGTTTTTTACTCCAACATATTTCCCTCTCCAATATTGCCATCTATTCAAATCTTAGTAAATCAATTTCAAATTATTTACTATCTTTTTCATTTGTCTATTGAACAGATACTTGACGTAGCCTCTCTTTCATCTCACTGTCATATAATAATAATAAATTCCATGTTTAATGAACCATATCATAATCTTGATATTCCTGTATCTTCACAAAGCATATCCATAATACTATCACTCTTTGAAATCAAATCCAACGCAGTTAATTTAAACCAATAAAATCTTTATCCAAATCTTATGCTGCCATTCCCTGTATATCCATCGTGTCCATATATAAATATATCCATGCATTTAGCGCAATAGAACAAGAATGACCAACACTTTCTTGAACTGACCTAGAAAAGTGCAACTCGTCTTCCTTTCTTTACCAATAGCTTGCTTCTATGTGAAAATATTCAGATTCTGAAGTAGGCCCATAGTGGAAACCGAAGCTGTGCCCCCCTCCCTCTATCTATTCCAAGATTTCAGTTGGCCAACGCTGCTTCCTCATGGAAAGCCCCTTTTTCATTAGTAAGTTTTCTAATCCTCCATAAAACCCAATTGCCTCGTTTGGTACTACCTATAAATATCATGACAGAAACATGATATCCTTCGCAAGTTTCAAGATGGAATATATGTATATAAATATTTTGAAAAAGACCCGTTTATTGATTCACGAATTATTTGCATATACATGTCAAACCATCCGATTCCTTAATACCATATTTCTCCCAATTATAACGCTGACGATAATAAAGTTATTCAAGACCCTTCGTAAACCCAGTGACGTAACAAGGAAAAATAATAAATCGAATCCTTTGATTCCTTGTATCCTTTAACAGTACCCATTGCAAACTGCCTTTGCTCAAGTTGTGTGTGTATATATATATATATACACCAACACATTTATTCCATATTCATATTTAAGCCATAAAGTGTTGACTCCCATTACATGCCATCAAGAATATTGTAAATCTTGCCCAGTGCAATACGGAAGCGGAAAAGGATATTGTAAAGGAAAAAAATTACGCAGACAGAATGATTCCAGCCGAATGCAGCAGGATTTGTTCGAATACGAACTTGAAGAAGAAAATGTTGTAATATATTTCTGATGATTCTTGTATTACAATAGGCCTATATATAATGTTGTAATCGTAACAAATAGTGTGAAAAACAGAAATGATGATTGTCCCCCACGTGGGTTTAACAAACTCTGTAACTAGAGAATAATTTGCTAACAAACTCTGTTTCTTTTTAATTACTAATTACTAAGTAACTAACTAGACTATTTACTAGTTATCTTGGCATAACCGGTCCATGAGATGGGCCACAGCCCATGACTTCAAGGCTTAGCCCATAACTTCTCCTTAGCCCCTGACTTCTTCTTCACTTATTTTGAATTATGTTTTCAGCACGTTTCTATCTATCAGAAGCTTCTTTGAATGCATGTCTTTGTTTCCACGAACCCTAGTTCCTGTTCTCTTGCTGTCTCTTCCTCTGTTTCTAACTTCTCCTTTGTTTCTCTTTGTTTGACTCATCTTCCCTTGTTGCTTGCTGACTTGCTGCATTCCCCTCTACTTTAAGAACCCTTGACCACAAGGGGTGGTTAGGGTAACGAAGTTTGAGCTCCTCGAGGAATTCCCAAGTAGCTTCTTCTGAGTTCCGGCCACTCCAGGAGATAAGTACCATGGTCTCAGCGTGATTTCCTCTTTTGACCATTTTTCTTGCTATAATTGATTCTGGAGTTAACTCTTCTGTTTGTGTTATTGTAGGTAATGTTGCGAGCTGTCGGATCTGCTTCCGTGGAACTTCTTAAGCTGAGAGACATGGAAGATGGGGTATCTCGGCTTCCGGTGGAAGATCTAGACGGTAAACTACTGACCCAATCTTGTCAATTACTTTAAAAGGACCGTAGTATTTAGGAAGTAATTTGTGGATCCTAGAACTTTTTAGTGAGTGCTGCCGGTAAGGTTGGAGTTTGAGTAGTACGAAATCTCCTATGTTGAATGTCCTGTGTCCTCTTCGAGTCTTCCATTTGTTTCATACGTTGCTGGGCTCTTCTTAAGTGAAACTTAAGAAGTTTAAGCCTGTCTTCTCTATGGTCAGTATAGAATCCACCATCGCATTTCGAGAGTCACCTGGTACATATGGGACATGCAATGGTGGTGGATAACCATACAAAGCCTCAAACGGAGTGGTTTTGGTACTTGAATGAAAATTCGTGTTGTACCACCACTCAGCTAAAGGAAGGAACTGATTCCAACACTTAGGTCTCTCACCCGATACACATCTCAAGTATGTTTCTACACACTTGTTAACAACCTCTGTCTGACCATCCGTTTGAGGATGGTAGGCAGTGGTCATATTGAACTCCACAGCTTGTAATTTGAAGAGTTCCTTCCAGAATAGACTTGTAAAAATAGGATCACGATCACAAATAATGGTTTCAGGCATACCATGTAGCTTGTACACATTATCAAGGTAAATTCGAGCTACTGTGATTGCATTGTAGGGGTGGGATAGGGCGATGAAATGTCCATATTTACTGAGTCTGTCAACCACCACAAGGATAACATCTTTTCCCTCTGATTTAGGAAGTCCTTCAATGAAATCCATGCTAACACTCTGCCAATACCCTTGAGGAATATTAAGTGGTGATAGGAGGCCAGGGGTGGCCACATTTTCGAACTTAAAGCGTTGGCATACTTCACACTTTCGAATAAATTCTCTTACTTCCCTTTCCTGTTTAGGCCAATAAAAAACAGTGGAGAGCCTCTGATAAGTAGCCTGTGCTCCAGAATGACCCCCTAGAACTCCTCCATGATACAACTTCAGTAGCTTTTCTCGAAGGATAAGAGAAGGTCCAACCACAAGTCTTCCTCTTCTCCTTAGCATTCCTTGCTCCCATGTGAAATGTCCTACTAATTCCTCTTTTTGTAGTTTTTGGATGATTGTAGAATATCCCCCATCAAGGAACCAGCTAGCTTTAATTTCTTCCAAGATTTCTGGAATAGCACCTTGTAATTGTAAATGATTTAAGCATGCAGTGCTTCGTCTAGAGAGTGAATCAGCTGCTGTGTTGGTGCTGCCACTCTTAAATTCAATCTCATAGTCGAGTCCCAATAACTTAGTTAACCACTTTTGCTGGCTTGGGGTAACTAGACGTTGCTCTAATAGAAATTTGAGACTTTGATGATCAGTTTTGATCACAAAGTGTCTCCCAAGCAGATAGTGACGCCATTTTTCAATAGCATACACCAAAGCTAACAGTTCTTTCTCATACACAGACATTCCTTTATGTTTTGGTGCCAATGACTTACTGATATAGGCAATAGGATGTTTGTCCTGCATCAATACAGCCCCAATACCGTCTCCACTTGCATCTGTTTCTATAACAAACACCTTAGAGTAATCGGGTAAACTTAATACTGGTGAATGTACCAGTGCCCTTTTTAATTGCTCAAATGATTCCTGTGCCTCTTTGCTCCACTTGAACTGATCCTTCTTGAGTAATTGAGTCAATGGTCGAGCTATGACTCCAAATCCCTGTATAAATCGCCTATAGTACCCTGCCAACCTAAAAAACCTCGTAGCTGTTTCAAAGTGTGTGGAATTGGCCATTGTTCTACAGCCTCAATTTTCTTTGGGTCAGTGGCTACTCCTTTTTTTGTGATGATGTGTCCAAGGTAGTCCACTTGTTGAACACCAAATTTACACTTTCCTTCTTCAAAAACAGTTGTTCCTTCCTTAGTGTACTGAAAACTACTCTTAAATGACTCTCATGCTCCTCTATACTAGCACTATAAACTAGTATATCATCAAAAAACACCAAAACAAACTTTCGCAAGTAAGGTCTGAAGATATCATTCATTAACCCTTGAAAGGTGGATGGGGCATTTGTTAAGCCAAATGGCATAACAAGGAATTCGTAATGCCCATCATGGGTGCGAAAAGCGGTTTTGTAGGTGTCTTCAGGATGCATCAATACCTGATGGTAGCCTGATCTTAAATCTAATTTACTGAAATAGTTGGCTCCATAAAGTTCATCAAAAAGATCTTCAATGATAGGAATAGGGAATCTATCCTTCACTGTCTTTTTATTAAGCTCTCTGTAGTCCACACACATCCGCCAAGAATTATCCTTCTTTTTTACTAAAACCACAGGTGAAGCAAATGGGCTATGGCTAGGTTTAATCATTCCACTCAATAATAATTCCTTGACCATGTTTTCTAGGACGGTTTTCTGTATCATAGAATACCTGTAGGGTCTCAAGTTGATTGGTGCAGCATCCTCAATCAAATGGATTCTGTGATTGCATGCTCGATCAGGGGGAAGTCCCATAGGTTCCTCAAATAGGTCATAAAATTCTTCTAGAAGATCCATGATCAAAGGATGTAATTTATCATTGGTGTTTCTCTCAACAGAATCAATGCTGGTAACTACCCAACATTGTACTTCCATAGTGGAAGAGGTGTTTCCAGTAAGGTATTTAGATTATGTCCAGAGATAACCTTAAGCTCCTCCAGTAGTCCAGTCAAGGTACAATTCTTGCCCTGCCATTCAAAACTCATCCATAAGTCTTTAAAATTCCATATCACAGTGCCTAATGAAACTAGCCATGGCATTCCCAAATTAGATCATATGAGCTCAAGGGAATAGAATAGAAATCGGCCTGAAAATGTGTTCCCTGCATCTGCCATTCGAATGATCTCATCATTTTGGTACTTTGAATCTTAGTTCCATCAGCCAATATCACCGAAACTGGAATAACCTCGGACTGTAAGCAGTCCACTCCCATGGCTATCTTCTCATTCATGAAATTAGCAGAACTCCCTGTATCAATTAATATGTTAAGGTTGTTCTTCTTGTAACTTCCTTTCACACGCATACAATGCTCCTTATTGCTACCTTCATTT
The DNA here is from genome assembly GCA_024138025.1 of Combretum micranthum. Lineage (NCBI taxonomy): Eukaryota > Viridiplantae > Streptophyta > Magnoliopsida > Myrtales > Combretaceae > Combretum > Combretum micranthum. The sequence goes on from JAMXBD010001585.1 coordinate 240,992, forward strand.
TTCAAGGAATTGAGATGCAACTGTGATAAATCTAAACCCAAATCTTCCACAGTTTCCTCCACCTCATTCTCATTTTCCTGTTCCAATACTAGCAAATTAAGCCTTTTGGTTTTACAGATGGCCTGGACCAAATGGTTCATCGCACCAAAAGCAAATTTTCTTGCGTCTTTTCTCCTCAAGTTCTTCTTGGGTAAGTTTCTTGACAGGCCTGTTAGAGGTAGGGTAGGTCTGGTGGGTGGTAGGATAGGTCTGGTGGTTTTGTTGTTGGGGTGGGGTACGGCTGTATGTGGGGGTGGTTAAGGGTTGGGAAGTGTTTGATTTACCAGGTGAGGAGTAATATGGTGCTGTATATCTGACATTTTGGAAAGGAGTGTGTGTTTGGTTTTTAAAGGTTTTCAAATTCTGTTTCGAAGATAAAAGAGTAGCTTCTTGTAGCTTTGCAAGGGTATAAGCTTGGGGTAGTGATTTGGGCTGAAACATACGGATTGGATACTGTATTTCAGGTTTGAGACCACTAAGGTAAAAGCTAACCAAATGAGGTTCGGTTAGTTGAACTTGAGTAGATAGATGCAAAAATTCATCATTGTAATCTTGTAAGGACCTATTTGCTGTAATTCCTTAAGTTCTGACATAGGGTCTTCAAATCCTTTGTCATTAAATCGTGCATTTAAGGTTCTGATAAATTCTTCCCATGTTAAAGCATTAATATCCCTTCGACTTTTCACAAAAGCATTATACCATTCATAAGGCTTATCAGCTAGATGCATGGTTGCAATTTTCACCTTAAGATCTTCTGGAGTTTCATCTAAAATGAAGAATTGCTCAGCCCTAGCTACCCAAGTTCTAAAGCTCTCACCATCAAAAACAGGAAATTCAATGCGAGTATTTCGAGTTGGTACCTGGTATGTAGTAACATTGAGAGAATTACTGTTGTTACCCAGCATAGTTGCATCAGAACTTTTACCACTCCCTGGAGTTAATGCTGTTTGTTCCATAATGGTTGTCTTGTTCGTGAGGTGTTGCTTCAATGATTCAATTGTTTGATTTTGCTTCTCAAGAATTGCTTGTTGTGTTTTCAGAGTTTCGGAGAACATCTTCACCCAGCCATCTTGGCGATCAGATTGTTCCTTCATGGCCAGCTCGTGACGATCCGCTTGCTCCTTCAGGACAGCCTTCATTGCCTCCTCAATACGTTTGTGTTCACGGGTTTCCATGGGTTGTGGCTGCAAATGGCTCTGATACCAAATGCAATACGGAAGCGGAAAAGGATATTGTAAAGGAAAAAAATTACGCAGACAGAATGATTCCAGCCGAATGCAGCAGGATTTGTTCGAATACGAACTTGAAGAAGAAAATGTTGTAATATATTTCTGATGATTCTTGTATTACAATAGGCCTATATATAATGTTGTAATCGTAACAAATAGTGTGAAAAACAGAAATGATGATTGTCCCCCACGTGGGTTTAACAAACTCTGTAACTAGAGAATAATTTGCTAACAAACTCTGTTTCTTTTTAATTACTAATTACTAAGTAACTAACTAGACTATTTACTAGTTATCTTGGCATAACCGGTCCATTGAGATGGGCCACAGCCCATGACTTCAAGGCTTAGCCCATAACTTCTCCTTAGCCCCTGACTTCTTCTTCACTTATTTTGAATTATGTTTTCAGCACGTTTCTATCTGTCAGAAGCTTCTTTGAATGCATGTCTTCTGTTTCCACGAACCCTAGTTCCTGTTCTCTTGCTGTCTCTTCCTCTGTTTCTAACTTCTCCTTTGTTTCTCCTTTGTTTGACTCATCTTCCCTTGTTGCTTGCTGACTTGCTGCACCCAGATTATCAACTTTATTGAACCACCAAATCTCTATAAAATAAGAGAATAACCCCTATCCTTTCATATGGTTTACAGTTGTGGTAACAAAGGATTGACTCAAATCTTCCAATTTTATTGAATCACTATCCACCAATATTTATCTTCTTTACTGTCGTATCTTGACTATATAGAGCATACTTCCCCTTCATTCGACCTGCCATTGGCGAACAAGTCTTGTTAAGTTGGTCTTCATACCTGTTTGGCTTCAATGGGATACAGGGTTTGACACTCAATTGGTGCGGCGCTTAAAGATCAGACACGCTCATGACAAGCATGCTTGTCGCCTTTCCCACGAGCTTCATTCGCGAACACAGAAACAAGGCCGTTGTGCATTCCACGCTAAGGTGCATTGAGAATAAGGTTAGACGATCGATCCCTCGCGAACAACGACGGGAGGGGGGAATTTTCATACAGGGCGCGTGCATTGCATGCACCAGAGCGCGACTGCGAGGATCTTAACCTAGCAGAGTGGTCAGGATTGAGAATATGGACGTCAGAGGCTCGGGTTCGACACTCACAGAGGTCAAATGTAATTTATAGCTTGGCGCGTGAATTACGCCGCGGGTGGATTTAGGTCGGGCCGACGGGGCCCTCGCCTTCCAGACCCAAAAAAAAAATAATTTTTAAAGGTGTTTTAAAAAAAAATTTATATTATATGTATATTATAAAGAGAGAATTATAACATAAACAAATGTGATATAGTGATTAAGCATCAAATTTCATGAAAGTACTTTTTTTTTCAACATGCATTTATCACACTAACTACTTCTCTCTCTTACACTAATTAATAATATTAAATTCTTTCATCATAAAATTATCAAACTAAATAAATTCTTATTAATAACTATTTTGAGTTCAAAGTATACAAGGTAATAATTATTATTATACATATTACAATTAAATATTATTGCACACTAATCATATAATTTGATTTAGTAACTTTTTTTCTTTAATTAATGTTATTTAAATATATATGAATTAATGAATAACTATCCTATTTACATATATTTTATGACCTATTTGTGCTAAAAGTAATCACGTTGCATATTAATTATATAATTTGATTTAATAATATTATTTTTTTTACATGTAATGCTAAGAAAGTTAACACGGTATTGAATAAATATCCTATCTAGAAATATTTTGTGATTTATTTTTAATAAACGTAAAATTTATATAGATATTAACTCTATATTTTTTATTAATAATTAATTTTCAAGTGATATATATTATCTTTTATAAAATACATTAAATACCCTTAATTATTATTTGAATGATTTTTTTCATGAAGTTTTAAAAAATATCATATTGAAATTATTATAAAATTCTCATAAATATATATGATTTAATATAATTTTAATAGTGAGTAAATATTAATAAATAATTTTAAATTTAACTTAATTAAGGTCCGATCCCCCAATCGTATAATATTGTGTTTGCCCCTGCAGTACACTCCAACACGTCAAGACCATAAGTGCGCATGCCAAGCATGCGCGTCGTCTTCTCCAGTAGCTTCTTCCACCATTTCCACATCAGGATGATACACACACACCGTGCAAGCGGTAGCGTAGAAAAGAAATGAATTAAGCTGAATTCAGCTTAGTATAGTAACAAGATACTCGGATGCAAGTACACTTGAAGACGTGAGTAAAGGAATTTGTATTTCAGTTTTTCTATATTCTCTGTATTACATCGTAATGTATTTATAAGCTGCAATACAAGCTAATTAGTTATAACAAATTTGCAACTAGAAATATGCTGTGGTACAAATATCCGTAGTTGGTTATAATAGTATTCCCATACAGCAGGCATGTGTAATAACTACTTTATACTAATGGCCTATATAATTTCTGGCCCAGTCTTTATTACTCCAGAGTTGCTCTTAATTATGGCTAAAGCCCAAGGCCTCCTGCTAAAGCCCAAGGCTTCCTTCCTTTACTTCCGACAGCTTCCACTCCACTAACATTTGTTAACTTCATTCCCAAATCAAGTTCTAACCTTCCCGTACTTCTTTCTTCTTCTACTCGTTACACACAAACCCTAATTCTGTATACTCATTGCATTTCATTCCCCAATTAAATCCCTTGACCATAAGGGATTATCTGGAAAACGTAGGATTAGGTCGTGGTAGAACTCCCAGGTTGCTTCACTAACATCTTTGCCCGTCCACAAGATAAGTACCATCATTCTTGCTTCCTTCCCATGTTTAACCATCTTCCGATCCAAGATCACATTGGGTATTAACTCGTCTTCATTGTGTATTGTAGGTATTGCAGTCGAGACATCAAATCTGAGGCCAGGGTATCTCTTAAGTTGTGAGACGTGGAATGTCGGATGAATAGCCATGTCTGGAGGTAGCTCTAAGCGGTAAGCTACTGATCCCACCTTGTTTATTATTCTGTAGGGTCCATAATATCGTGCTGTGAGCTTGTTGTAGTGTGATGCCTGAATAAATTTGTGTCGATAGGGTTGTAGTTTGAGTAGTACCAAATTCCCAACCCTAAACTCTCTATTGCTTCGTGTCTTATCTTCCACCTGTTTCATCCGTTGTTGGGCCCTTCGAAGATGAAATTCCAACAATTTCATCTGATCTTCTCTGTTTGTCAGTATTCGGTCCACGACTGCAACACGACTGCAACCCTAGAATCCCCTGGGACGTAAGGAAGACGTAAAGGGGGAGGGTAGCCGTACAGAACTTCGAATGGTGTGAGCTGGGCACTAGTGTGGAAGTTGGTGTTGTACCACCATTCGGCCAAAGAGAGAAATTGAGCCCATTTGGTAGGAGCTTCCCCTGTAACACATCTTAAGTAGGTCTCTAGGCACTTGTTGACTACTTCGATTTGGCCATCCGTTTGGGTATGGTAGGCCGTGGACATATTCATGCTAACCCCTTGTAGTTTAAAAAATTCCTTCCAGACAATACTGACAAATAATGGATCTCTATCAGAAGTGATAAATTGTGGTAGACAATGTAATTTATAAATATTGTCTAGGAAGACTTGAGCTACAGTAGTTGTTGTATAGGGGTGTGCTAGAGCAATGAAATGGGCATACTTGCTCAGTCGATCTACAACAACCAGTATCACTTCTTTCCCACTGGATTTAGGCAGTCCTTCAATAAAATCCATACTTATTTCCTGCCAGCATTCGTTAGGAATAGATAGGGATTGCAATAGTCCTGGAGTAGCAACATTTTCGAACTTACAACGTTGGCAAGTGTCACATTCCCGCACAAATTTTCTGACATGTCTTTCCATTTTGGGCAAGTAAAACACTGTGGAATGTCTTTTGTAAGTTGTATTAGCACCCGAATGACCCCCCAAAGGACCACAATGGTATAATTGGAGTAGCTTGTTCCTGAAAGTGTCTGAGGGTCCCACCACTACTCTTCCTTTCCGTCTCAGAATATGGTCATCATAGGAGAAGTGTCCCACATCTTGCCCTTCTTCCAGAAGCTGAATTTTTTATTTATAGGCTGCGTCCCCATCCAAGCTGGCTTTAATCTCTTTCAACAAGTCTGGTACAAAAACTTGTACAGCCATTTGAGTTAGATTAATTGAATCCCTACGAGATAAAGAGTTAGCAGCAATGTTAGTTTGACCAGACTTATATTCAATCGTGTAATTGAGGCCAAAGAGCTTGGTGAGCCATTTTTGTTGGTTAGGGGTCACCATTCGTTGCTCAAGTAAATACTTGAGATTATGGTGATCAGTCTTGATCATGAAATGCTGGCCTAAAAGATAATGCCTCCATTTATCTATAGCGTATACTAGGGCCATTAGCTCACGCTCATAGACTGATAAGCCTCTGTGCTTTGGTGCTAATGATTTGCTCATGAACGCAATATGTAAGCCCCAGAAATTTTCAATAAATAATTTCAAGATGAACTTCGAAAATAAACCCTAAAAATCACTCCAAATTAAAACCGAATTTCAACTAGTCCAAAAACACGAGCGAATCCAGAAATTTCCATAGCTTGAGAAAACTAAGAATACTTAAAAATAAAATAAGAACTCAACATACTTCAATTCCAAAACCACTACGTACAACAAACTCTATACGTAACCCCGACTTATAAAAATAAATAATATAGAACCCAAAATCAAATTATTAAAAAGTAAATAACGATTAACTTTTGGAAATGAAACCTAATTCAAGAATTCTGAAAACGTTAAAAGATATTAAATACTTACAAAAATAAAATGTAAAATAAATTTCTCAAATTAAATATGTTGTATAAACATAAAATATTAGTTTCCAAATTAGCAAGGATCTGACCTGGAAAAATCACTCGGAAACCCTAACCGGAATACAATAGCCTAAGTCCGGCAATCTAGCGCCCCTAACCCTAGAGGCCGAGATGTAGTTTAAATATGTAGAGTAGCTCATAGTAATATAAGTTTGTTTAAAAATATCAGATTGGTAAATTTTTTACCTATTTCGAACCCGTTCGGATACAACTTCGAAAAGCGTGTCCCGAGGCTCGGATATAAAAAATATATAATAGTACCGTTAGACTCATAATTTCATAAGATTTCTAAATATATCAGTTATAGAATTTTTCGGATTATAAAAGTTACAATTATAACATTTTATCGTATTTTCATTATTACCGGTAATTGATTAGTCTTTTGCACTATTCATTTTTATGTCATTACAAAATTTTATTAATATTTTAAAGCCTTATATTTTTAGATAAATATTTTATATGTTATAGAAAATTTTTTTTGTCTAAAATTTAGTTTGTTTCAGGTCTTTACGGGATCAGATTCTGTTTAAGACCCGATACTAAAAATAAAATAAATTAATTTAATAATTGGAAAATATTTTAAAATATTTTTATTTCCATAAAATAATTTTTTAGAATTTTTCGGGTTATAAAAATATTATTTATAGCCCATATTCGCGTATTTTGATCATACCGGTAACATAATTATTAAAATACTAAAATAATTATTTAATTTTAATTATGAAATACCTGCTACAAATATTTGGAATAATTTTTCAAAATTTATTTTATTTTGTTTTATTTTATTAAGAAAGTACTTTTACAACCCATACCTTCAAGTACACCTTACACATATCACTTCCTTTTCACTTCAATCTTTCTACACATTATTCCACACTTCATGGCATATTTTGACCCTCTTTATGGCTGCCTTGACTCTTGAATTAATCCAAAAATTAATTAAAATAACCTTCTTTCAACCCTTCTTAAAGAAGCTACACATACATATTTATTACACAATTTAATTTTAAGTCAAAATTCAACAAAACACTCTCTCTCTCTCTCCCAATTCACACCAGCCTCCCTCTCATTTTCTGCCTTTGTTTTTTTTTTCTTCTTTTATTCAATTAAAACACTCATTTTCTCTCTCTCTCCTTCATTTACTCACTTTCCCTTTTCATTCCTTAACCTTTTCTCTCTCTTTTTTCCTCTCTTTCTTCTTCTTCTTGTTCTTGTCTTCAATGAACAAGCTGCCCCCATTCTTCCATGAGCCTCTATGCATATTTTTTGAAGATTTTTAAGCAAATCTTCATCTCAAAGCTTCCATAGGTGATATAGGTAAAGTGTAATGAAGGTTTCATGCATCAAATGACCTTCCATAAGCTTAAAAGCTTAGGATGATGATGCCAAAAATGAAACACTTTTTCTCCACTTTTATTATCTTGTATTACAATTATTTTCTTGTTTAAAGTTGATATATATTGTAGATCTAACTTTTTGTAGCTTTGATTTTTGTTTATGCCATAGATCTTACTATTTAAGTTATTATTCTTGTTATTACTTATGATTTATGCATATATTTCTCATTCACATGTGTTCATGCACTTATAACTAGTTTAAAAACTAGATCTAGAGTTTTGAGTTCATAAAATGCATTAGACTTTGTTTTATATTCATGAGCAACTTGTAATAGCATGATGATGGTAGAAAGTTGTAGGAAACTCAAGATCTATTTTATTTTCAACAAAAATAATTTTTGAAAATTCGGATGAAAATGGAATCATATTTAGAAAAGTTGTTTTTCAACTTCAAAATGTGTATTTTTCATTTAAAATGAAGGGCTTAGGGTATAGATATTATAAATAAGAGATTTTGATGAATAAAGTTTAGATCTATGAGTTATAGTTTATTACCATGCATTTGTTTTATGTTTATGTTCATATTAAGTATAGATCTTAGTTTTGAACTCAAACAAAATTGTGAAATTCGTATTTTGGCAAGACCCCATTTAAAAACCATTTTCAAGTGTCAAAATGTAATTTTTACTTAAGAAAATGAAAGCTTAATATATGTATATCATCAAGACTTTTTTTACAAGAATCAAAGGTGATTTTCAAAATAAAAATTCTATTTTCGGATTTTGGCCAAGCCTATTTTAAAAACATGTTTTCAATTCAAAAATGAAGTTTTTATTTAAGAAATGAAAGGCTCTTAGGATAGGATATGTAAGGAATGGATTTTCATGAGCTTAGATAGCTTTTATCAAAAGATATAACCAAAAATGAATTTTGTAAATTCGGATCCCAACCAAGACCAATTTTTAAAACCCATTTATCAACTCCAAAACTCATGTTTTATGTGAAAAATGAAGTATATAGGTAATAGATATCATTAAGCAATGATTTTTACAAGTTAAAATGAGTTTAGGCATGAGTAATGTATAAAACAAGTAATGGAATTAAAATGGAAAAATTTGAGTTAGTGATCAAATTGTCAAATTCGTAATTTGAGATGATGCATATGTAATCACTTAGTATTTGAGCTCAAATTGCAAGTTTTATGTGTTAAATGAAGTCCTTAGACAATAGATATAGTAAAGCTTCAAATTTTGATGCATTAAACAAGTTTTCTCATAAGAAATATGCAAGAAATAAAATTTTCCAAAATTCGGATTTTTGTGAAAAGCTTGTTTAAAAACATATTTGCAAAGTGTAAAATGCAAATTTTTGTGTAAGAATGAAGTCCTTAGTGGTTATGTATGATTGAGCCCTAATTTTCTAAATATCAAATGATTTTTACTTGAAGGAATCACTCAAAAACTAATTTCTATAAAATTCGGATTTTGGAATCAACTCTACATGAAGACATGTTTACAAAGTGCAAAATGGAAATTTTTATGTAGAAATGAAAGTCATAAGTAATAGATATAATGAAGACTCAATTTTAACAAAAATAATTATATTTTCTTAAGTAATAAATCCAAAACAAATGGAAATGATCAAAGTTAGAAAACTAGATTTTTCATAAGTAGTTGTTATTATGGTCTTGCAAGATAAAAAGTTATAAAATTTCTTTTAGCAAAAATCATCAAGATCATCATTAAGCTCATCTCATGTCATTCATGTTAGGAAATCATTCATATTGCATGTATAGCCAATTTATATAGTAGGAACATTACAAACATTTACAAAACTATTTTTCGGAATCAAAACCGTTACAGATCAGATCTGATCCCTCTGTTTGAGACCTAAATGTTTTCAAAACTTGAAAATAATATTAGAAATAGATAGATCTTTCGAAGTAGATAAAATCGATATATAATTTGCGAGATTCCGAGTTAAAATGACCAAGTTATGGCCGTTTTAAGTTGGAATTCCCTTAGGACGAGAATTACGAATTTGATAGTTCGTATAAAATCGTTTGGATTAGTTTGAGTTGAAATACTTATTAGAGTATTTCTTCCTTTTTAGGAGATCCCGAAATCGACGATTCCCTGCCACGAATTATTATTACTAGAAGACCGGTGATCCAATGGCCGAGTGAGTTTTCTCCTTATTTTGTTACCTTGTTTGCTTGTAGTTAGTCGCATTAGAATTATAGAACAAGATAAAAATCGATATGAATGGGGATGGGATATGATGAGATTGATGAATGTATGCTAAAGAATACTAAAGCATATCGAAACCACGATTCGATTGGATAACTGCACTGTTCATATTATTTCTGTTATGTGTGTGATATTGATTGGTCACTCTAAAGAATGTATGAATATTTTGACCTAAGCAAAAATTAAATTGGTCATGCATCGCATCGGACATATTGCATTGGTAGCATGCTACTCCTACGCAGGTCGATCGGTATGGTCCGTCGATGCCTCGTTTGGATAACGAGCCTGGTGCCAGAGCTCATTTAGGGTACTAAGGCGCATGTGGATGCATTCCTTGGATGAGCCTAGCCGAGTCGAGTGCTAAGAGCTGAGGGCTTGGGGACTAGATGCGGTCGTGTAGACTCAATACCATTCCTAACCCAAGATACGGAGGGCGTAAATCCGTTCTGTGTGTGGGTTCCGGATACCCATGCATAATTGCTTGCTCACGTGTTTGTTCATGCATAGCATATGATTGATTATAACTTGATTGTTATGGTACGGAATTAAGGGAATTCTCACTAAGCTAGTGTAGCTTATACTAATAGTTGTTTAAATGAACAAGTTATCGCAAGAATGCAAAGTGGGGACCAAGATGGTTGGAGCCGAACATGACCTCGGGATTTCGGCAAAGAATAAGAATGTTTGAAGTTATCAACTAGTTTTATGATTTGTCTTGTAATAGTTTATGTAGGGAAGTCTGTGGATGAATGTAATTGAAGTTTAATGATTTGTATTTTGAAGTATAGCGATTTGTATATGAAGTATAGTGATTTGTATCTGGAGTATAGTAAATTGAATTTCCTTTACATTGTTCTCAAGTTGTATCAACATGAAATGCATTACTCCGATGAGTCTCCTCCATGTGTTAGACGCCTTGTACATAGTATAGAAGCCTTCGCGTGACTGAAGTGGTCATTCTTAGGCTTTAATATTGTGTACGGCGGACTGCCACGTTTAGGGTACCCTTCGGGGCGTGACACAATAGGATGTTTGTCTTGCATTAAGATAGCCCTAATGCCTTCACCACTAGCATCAGTCTCGATTACAAAGATCTTAGTGTAATCTGGTAAACTGAGGACAGGGAATTAACGAGAGCATCCTTAAGTTGATCAAAAGCCAATTAAGCCTCTGGATTCCATCTAAACTGATCTTTCTTCAATAATTGCCTCAGTGTTCTAGCAATCAACCCAAACCCTTGGATAAATCTCCGATAGTAACCTGCCAATCCAAGAAATCCATGCAACTGCTTTAAATTCTTTAGATTTGGCCACTTTGCCACAGTCTCCACCTTCTTTGGATCCGTAGCAACACCATTCCTAGTGATAATATACCCTAGGTACTCAATTTGTGTGACAACAAACACACACTTGGAACGTTTAAGGAATAAACGTTCCTGCGTTAGTACTTGAAAAACTGCCTTCAGATGGGTGACATGCAATTCGAGGCTGTTGCTATACACTAGGATATCGTTGAAGAATACCAACACAAACCTCCTCAAATAGGGCCTAAAGATAGCATTCATGAGCCCTTGAAAGGTAGAAGGAGCATTAGTCAAGCCAAAAGGCATGACTAGGAACTCATAATGACCCTCATGAGTTCGGAATGCCGTCTTATATACATCTCTAGGGTGCATTAGAACCTGATGATAACCTGATTTGAGATCCAATTGCTTAAAATATGTTGCACCACTGAGTTCATCGAACAAATCATCAATTATAGGGATAGGGAAGCGATCCTTAACTGCTTGTTTGTTAAGATCCCTATAGTCTACGCACATTCGCCAAGTGTTATCTTTCTTTTTAACCAATACTACTAGTGAGGTGAAGGGACTATGACTCGACCTAATAATACCACTCAACATCATTTCTTTGACCATTTCCTCCAAAACAGATTTTTGTAAGGATGAATATCTATATAATCGTAAGTTGACTGGATTAGCACCTTCTTGTAGGTGAATTCTATGGTTGCAAGCTCTGTTGGGAGGTAATCCATGTGGTTCCACAAATAAACCATGGAATTCTTCTAGTAAATCCAAAATCTGTGGAAATTTTGTCTCAGACGAATTAAGCGAAGTAGATTCATCTTCCTTGACCATCCAACAATACGACTCAATTGGCCCATTGGTACCACTCAGAATATGACTCGGTTCTTGTCCAAATATTTTAGACAGTTTCACGTTCACCCCACAAGATACAAGGAATTCCTTTCCATACAAATTCCATTCTATGCTTTTTAAAATTCCAACTCACAGTTCCTAATGTCATCAACCATGGCATGCCCAAAATTAAATCATAGATTGCAGTGTTAAAGTGTAAAAATCAAATCAAACTCTTTTCCTTCCATTGACCAAGGAAATTCTTAACAGCACTAGTACTATATATTTTAGTACCGTCTGCTAATATAATAGCAATAGGCTCTAATGAAGATAGAGTACAGTTTAATCCTACAGTTAGGCGTTCATCAATGAAATTAGATTAACTACCTGTATCAATAAGGATATTCAAGAGTTTGTTTTTGAATTTACCTTTGATGCGCATGCTGTGCTCGCTAGTACCCACCTCTCCATCCACTGCACATAAGGTCAGCTGAGAAAGTTCAGCTTCTAATTCGCCCACCGCAACCTCATTCTCCAACTCCACTACATCCCTCTCATTTGGAGTGACCACCAGATAGTTCAATCTCTTACTCTTACAACGGTGTCCTGGTCCAAATGGCTCATCACACCAGAAGCATTGCTTCTTTCTTCTCTTTCTTCCAATTCTTCAGGTGTTAATCGTCCAGTAGTTCTGTTACCTTGAAAATGGGTTCCTCGATTGGGGTTAAGGGGTAATGTGTTTGGAGTCTGATTAATGGTTAGTTGGGGGTAAGTGTTTGGTTGTGGATAAGTGTTTGGTTTAGCTGGGTTGGTACGGTTAGTGTTTGTATTTGGATAGTAAGTAGGAGTATATGGAATTGGATGGAAAGGTATTGATGGTGTTTTTGTAAGACTTAAGGTTGTGTCTGGAAGATAACAGGGTAGCTTCTTGGAGTTTGGCCAGGGTATAGGCTTGGGTTAGTGTTTTAGGTTGAAACATTCTAATGGGATACTGAATTTCTGTCTTCAACCCACTAAGGTAACAGCTGACTAGATGTGATTCCGATAATTGAACCTGAGTGGATAGGTGTATAAATTTTCGTTGTACTCTTGCAGTGGTCTACTTGCTATAATTCCTTCAACTCTGACATAGGGTCCTCAAACCCCCTGTCATTGTACCTAGCATTCAAAGCTTTGGTAAGTTCTTCCCATGTTAATGGGCCCACATCACTCCTAGCTTTAACATATGCACTGAACCACTCATAGAACTTAGTGTCTAAGTGCATTGTCGCAATCCTCACCTTGAGATTTTCGGGTGTTTCATCTAGGCAAAAAACTATTCAGCCCTTGAGATCAACTCCTAAATCCTTCTCCATCAAACACTGGAAATTCAATTTTAGTATTTCTAGTGGGTACCTGATCAGTGATTGTATGGTCTGTGTTAACCATTCCCGGCGTCAGCATCAGTGAACTTCCCTTGTTACTGGATTCAGACTGAGTAGTCATCTGCTCGTTGATGGAAACCTTGCTTTGTAAGTGTTGTTTGAGAGTATCAATGGTTTGATTTTGTTTCTTAATCAATGTTTGTTGCCGCTACAGGTTCTCGGAAAACAACTTGATCCAACTGTCCTGCTTTCAGACTGTTCCTTGAGAAGTTTTTCTTGCTACTCCACTTGTTCTTTAACTACTCCTCTGAAAGCCTCCTCAATTCTTTTGAACACTCTGGCTTCCATAACTATTTGGCTCTGATACCAAATGCAAGCGGTAGCATAGAAAAGAAATGAATTAAGCTGAATTCAGCTTAGTACAGTAACAAGATACTCAGATGCAAGTACACTTGAAGACATGAGCAAAGGAATTTATATTTCAATTTTTTCTATATTCTATGTATTACATCGTAATGTATTTATAAGCTGCAATACAAGCTATTGGTTATAACAAATTTGCAACTAGAAATATGTTGTGCTACAAATATCTGTAGTTAGTTATAACAGTATTCCCATACAGCAGGCATGTGTAATAACTACTTTATATTAATGGCCTATATAATTTATGGCCCAGTCTTTATTACTCCAGAGTTGCTCTTAATTATGGCTAAAGCCCAAGGCCTCCTTCCTTTACTTCGACAGCTTCCACTCCACTAACACTTGTTAACTTCATTCCCAAATCAAGTTCTAACCTTCCCGTACTTCTTTCTGCTTTTGCTCGTTACACACAAACCCTAATTCTGTATAATCGTTGCACACCGACACTTCACACACTAGCAAAGGTATTCTTTATATATATATATATATATAAACTCTTTTCGATTATGATCTTGTTTTATCATTGTCCACTAACAGGGATAACTGAGCACTTATTAGCGAACCAATCTTGACTAAATCATGACAGGTTTGGAAAACGTATACTTTTCATATTTATATTTATTCATAGTAGAAACAAGAATAGGTTCTCTCATATTTTCATTGTTGTTCTTTTTGTGATCTTGACCACATCTCCATGTGGTAGAATAACATTAGCGGTGACACAAACAAACTGATAACCTTTATTTCGATTCAAATGTGTAGGCAAACTATAATGCAGTGTAATCATAGCAACACAAAAGAAAGATCACTTCTAGTAAGTCATATGAGTTGATCCTTTCCTTTATTTCCTTGCACCTTATATGCTAATACTTTGCTCTTGCCTTTTCCATAGGTAAATTAAGAATTTTTTTTTTTTATATTCATCTCAGCTTGAAGTAAGTAATTATTATTGATTTTACAAATATCCTAAGCGTACCTCTTCCTCGTGTGCAGCCTTCATATCAATATAAATTCCCTATCCTCATTCCACTTAAAAAAAATGAGATAGTTCAAATCATTATCAATCTAAATTTTCATGCCTTATAAGCCCGTCTCACAATATTCTGACATAAACAAAGCTTGAGTTTCCTTCTTCATTTGTTATTAAGGCTTTCAAATATGTTCTCTTATGTAATTTTTTTTTTTCTTATAGGGTTTACCTGTCAGAAGCATGAGGATGCTATCAGGCAGCAATTGAAGTAACCTTGTAGTGGCTTTTTCTCAGCAGCCATCTATCATCCATCAAGCGGCTTTTTTCTTAACAGCCATCCATCATTCATCAAGTGGCTTTTCTCAGTAACCATTTATCATCCGTCAAGCGGCTATATTCTCAACAACCATCCATCATTTATTAAGTAGCTTTTCTCAGTAGCCATCTATCATTTGTCAAGTGACTTTTCTCAGTAGCCATCTATCATTCATCAAACTTATAGCTGACTCACTGCTATAAGACTCCTAGTGATGGCATCATAGATCACAGACATCATCAACCAAAAGAACTTATTGTTGTGAAATGGTCAACCTCCTCCAATTCCATCTCCTCACAACAACTGGATCAATCAAACAATTTTTTAAGATTTATTCTGGAGGAGGATCAAGAAGAGGGATATATATGCATCGAAGTGTTTTGACAACTCCTACCACTTCATTGAGCTAGACCCAATTAAGAGAGAAGTCATTGCAACGAACTCAATGTCGTGGTTCCAAAATGATAGAAAGGAGTTACCATTCCCCAATACTCAATTCGCTTTTATGAGAAAAGCGATCCCAGATATCAGAATGGACAAAACATGTTTATGAGGATCCTGAGCATAAGGACGCACTAACATCTGCTAAAGTATATCATGCCATCAATTTTACTACACAGTTTGGTTTTCCTCCAACTGACGATATGAAGCTATGATGAGCTGTTGCTTCACGGTCGAGTACCCAGACTCACACCTTTATTGCATCATGGGGGGAGTTCATGCCCACACTCGAGGATGTGTACATATTGTTAAGGCTTTATGAATTTGGGCGGACCGACATTACCACCCTTTCCAATACCCAAGAGGAGCAAGATATTCAAGTCACACTTGTAATTGCACTAAAAGCAAGTAAAGTCAAAGCAAAGAAGTCTATCTTCACTTCCTAGATTAAGAATTTTTTTAATAACAGAGATGAGGATAGAACCATAGTTTCAAAGCCACGTCCCAAGCATGTGTAAGCATTAACATTCCTTACATAAGCATGTAAGTTTCTTACCCTCCTCTTTTGTCCTTCTTACTAATCCCCTTTTTTGTGTAGTTATGAGCTTTCGAAATTTGTAGCACCATGGCTATTAGCATATGTTTTTCCTGGTAGGTCAGTAGAAGGAGTGAACCTACAGTTGTTCTTGTTGGCCATTTGTATAGAGAAGGGCCAGGACTTTGCTTTAGTGCCTTTTTACTTGGGTTCTTTCTATCGACGCTTGGACTTGCATCATCATGCATAATCCCACTCAAAAGGGCATTAAGTTGCGTAGCCACATGCAAATTTAGTGTTTTTATAGCTCTTTATTTATAAGCGGTTTCGAGCACACACGTCATCTCCTAATACTTAACATAATTCTTAGCTAAAAGACTCTAGGGTAATGGCAATGTTCAAGAGACGACCTATGAAGCTCTTACCAAATGTCATTGATGATGCTAATCAATTCACATTCTAACGCTATATGAAGAGAATAGCTGGTTATGGAGATTGTTGCAAGTTTTACCCTTCTAAGTCGGATGTCTTCGTGACACTAGTAGACAATCGTGAAAATTTGGATACTTGTGATGCAGGGTTTATCATGCGGCGTATCCCAATGTATCTGCCATCACTACAAGATAGCAAGAACTCCATTGGTACTTTGCTGGAGTAGAGAATGATGGTATATTCACCGCATAGAGTTGCTCATTGGTTGGTTTTGATCAGGGAGTACCACGGTTGATTCCTCCATCAAATGCCTTTAGTTACCGCTATAAATCACGCTCTTCAAAACATAGTAATTTGATTCATCCACACATACAATAGCTATTCTTTCCTTCTATCATTCACATAGGAGTACCTATAATCGGTTGGTTAAATTACTGGACGGGCTACCTAGAAAGTTTTAGAGAGTATGCATATGCTATAGTACCCGATGCTCTAAAGGTGCCTAATATCTACACATATGGCTTTTACCTCCGTCTTCCATCAAAACACGTGATCCTTAACGATTCTCGGGCTAAGTTAAAGACAAGTCGTGCCTCCTATGATAAAACGAAGATAACTCTGGATCTTTAGGCTAACATGAGGGTGATTCGTGATTTCCAAGCCAAACTAAAAATGATTCATCAATCGACCTCTTTTCCAAATGCTAGTTAGGTTAAGCATTCTTGCATCCGTGAGGTATTATACTGATGTAGCTATTGTCATATTTCATGTCAGTTTTCCTTTTTTATTATGCTAATGCAGCTTTCTTTTTTGTAGGTAGTAACAGATACCGGCTTTAACTTATCAACCAGTTAACAACATCGTTGATGTTTGCGTTCCTCTCAATAGTGCTATCACAGATCCCTTTCCTCACTTGTATGGAAATCGTGAGGAATTCCATTCCAAAGGGCATCATGTGTCAATTATATCGATGAACGAAGATGATGAAGATACAAATCCATCTGGCAGCGAAAGTATACATAATCTTATTGATAACAAGGAGGAAGCTTCCTTAGCAATTCAGGATAAAGAAGTTGATAATGCAAAGATTCTTGACAAGCCTAGTAAGATGGAGTAACAAGAGATGGATGAAGGGAAATGTAAACCCTGGTATTCTCAGTAGTTAAGAAAACCCTGGGAGTTGAAAAGCGAAACCCTAATCCGGTCCAGTTTAAGTCTAATGAGAGAAGACTTAGAAACCCTAAATCCGGCTTTCCTTCGGTTTGATAATAAAAAAAGTTTTATAAAGTAAATGAATACGAATTATTCTTCTAAAGTATATTTTAAACCTTTGAAAATTTTAAATTCTGGAATTTTTTAATTCCGAGCCTTCCCGAGCTCAATTACGAAAAAACGTGCCCCGGGACCACGAACTCAGAAAAATATTCCGGAATATTCATTAGAACCGTAATTTTATAAGGATTTCAAAAATATCGATTTTATAATTTTTCGGGTTATAAAAATTACAATTATAGTCTTTTTCCCGTGTTTTCTTTACAACCGGTAAAGTAGATGTCTTGTCTACTATTCACAAGTACAACCTACACTACACACTACTCATACCCTATTCTTACATCCTTACAACTACTCATTACAATTTTCTTTTCCAAGAAATTTTATTTCCTAAATAATTATTACATTTTAATTACATAAATTACAAATTTATCAAATTTCAACTCACACACACTTCCGCCGCGCCCCCCCCCCCCCCCCCCTCATTCCCTCTCAAATTGTTTTATTTTTACTCTTTTTATTAAACTAAAACCCTAATCTATTCATATATAAGCTCCTTTTTCTCTCTTCTCTTCATTTTCACTCTTCTAAAAAATTTTCAAAGTTGAAAACCCTCTCTTTCTCCTCCCTATTGTGCCGTGACCCCCTCCCCCTCTCACACTCACACTCACACACTCAACTCATTTCCTCTTCTTTTCATCTTCAAATCTTCATTAGGTGATGATTCTAAACCTTATTCCTACATTATCTTGTAATGGCAAAGCTATTCTTGTGTGTTTTTCACATTTAATCCCAGTGAGCATATGTTAGGGACATGAAAACACTTATGCAAGAATATCAAGCCATCACAAGAAGTGGATCTAGAGTTTAAAAGAGTTTTTGATGAGATAATGTGATGTTCATGCATGTAAAGTAGGAATCTTGCATAGAAATTTATGTTCATGCCATGAAACTCATGATTCATGCATTATATTTGGTAGATCTAGTGTTTAGACATTCATACCTTCATCTACACTTATGTTCATATGGTTATTTTGATTTTCATGCATTGATGATCATAAAAATGTAGCCTTGTTTATGTATAAATATGTTAGATGGTAGATCTTCATGTGTAGAAGACAAGAAACTTGAAAAAGAAAATATTTTGTTAGAAATGCTTAGTTGAAAATTCGGACGATTTTGGAACTCTACTTTAAAAACCACCTAAACTACTTTAAAACTCATATTTTTCATAAAAAAAAATGGAAGGTATATGTAATAGATATCCTTAAGGAATGATTTTCATAAGTTTAGATGAGTTTAAGCATGAGTAAAATGTAAAACAAGTAGTGGAGTTGGAATGAAAAATTTTGAGATAGTGATTAGTTTGTTAAATTCGCATTTTGGAATAATGCCTACATAAACACCTAGTATCCAAGCTTAGATTGCAAGTTTTATGAGTCAAATGAAGTCCTTAGACAATAGATTTAATGAAGCTTCAAATTTTGATGCATTAAATAAGTTTTCTCATAAAAAAAATGCAAGAAAAGGAAATTTCCAAAATTCGGATTTTTGTGAAAAGCTTGTTTAAAAACATGTTTGCCAAATGAAAAATGTGAATTTCTATCCATAAATAAAGGCCATGATTAGTATAGATATTGAGAACTCATTTTTATTTAGATAACAAGTAAATTCCAAGAATAAAATCATAAAAAACCTATGGAATGTAAAGTTGGAAAGAATAGCTTTTTATAAGTGACCATTATGGAGTTCTTAATAATTAGGAGTTCATAAGAGTTCATCATCAAAGATCATCAAAACCATGTATATAATGAGCTCATTACATGATATTCATATTAGGAATTCATTCATATACCATCTATACATGAATCATCAACTAAGAACATTTTTATCAAATGCGAAACAATTTTTCGGAATCGGAAAAGTTACAGAACAGATCTGATCCCACTTTTCTGTGACCTTAATATTTTCAAAACTTGAAAATAATATTAGAATCGGATAGATCTCTCGAAGTAGGTAGAAATCGATATAAAATTTGTGAAATTCCGAGTTAAAATGACCAAGTTATGGCCATTTTAAGTTGGAGCTTCCGCAAATAGCGAGAATTCCGATTTTGTGTAGTTTAGATGCATAGCTTGAATTAGTTTAGTGATGTGATTCTTATTAGGTTGTTCTTATTTGGTAGGTGATCCCGAGTAAGACGATACCCTACAACCTGACTACTATTACTAAAAGACCGGCGTACCATGGCCGAGTGAGTGCTACTTCCACTCTCAATTGTTGCTTGTGATTGTATTGATAGTGGCATTAGTTGTTTAGGCAAAGATAAAACTTGACATGCATGATGGGGTATATGGGAATTATATACTTGTCTGCTATTGATATGTGAAGTTGAACTTAAGGAATATCGAAACCGGGTGTTAAGCTACTGCTTGTTTAGCTAGAATTTATATTGATTGTCTGCGAATAATTGTTGGCCACCTAAAAGAATTGGAATAATCCATATTGGACCTCAATTATAATTGGACTCATTCATATCACGATGGGATGGAGCATTAGCATTTGTTGGTTTTTCGTGACCCATAAAACGAATATGTTGGTTAATCGTGATCCATAAAACGAAATTGTTGGTTTTTCCTGACCCATAAAACGAATATGTTGGTTAATCGTGATTCATAAAACGAAATTGTTGGTTAATCGTGATCCATAAAACGAATTATTATTCAGTTGACCGTGAGCTTAAACGGCGTCGTACCGCAGGATTCGTTAATCTGCTAACCCAGGATAGAGGCGCAAGTCCATCCACATATGATTTCTGGCTGGTCATATGTTTGTTGAACACATTTGTCTGATGCATACCATTTGCTTGAATAATCACTTGTTTGAATGATTTGTCTTAATTGTGATATGGAAGTTCTTACTCACTAAGCCAGTTAGCTTACGCCCCCATAGTTTTTACTTGTTGCAGCACGAGTTCATTTAGCTTAGGCCGAGGCAAGCCACAGATCAGGTACCGGAGATAGGAGTTTCCTTTAGAAGTTTACTTCGATTTTGTTTAGACTTCTGTTGGAAACTAAAGACTCTGGATGACTGTAATGGACTTGATATTATTTTGCGGGGGAATTCCCCTTAGACTTTTGTAAAGTATACGTATGTGTTTTGGTTTATTATCTATGGCTAGTGAATGACACATTAAACTTCTTAACTCCATTGATTGAGTATTCTATTGTCGTAAAGGGACGCTTTACATCTATACAAGACTCCCAAAGGGCTTGGATAGGGATTTCGAGAGTCTTATATAGTATGTGGCAGGCTGTTATGTTTAGGATACCCTATGGGGCGTGACAGGAAATCCAACTTAGTATCTCTTGAAGGGCCAAAGCATGAGCCATATGTTAATGCTTTGCTTCGAGTAGGAACTTATGGCAACGAGGCTAATGATACATCTATTAATGCTTCATAACACTCCTCTCAGTCTAATGAGGTTCCTTCACTTGCCACATCTCCTGCTGTAAACCCCGGTTTTTCTAGTAATAAAATAAACTTCGAAAACCGGAAAACGAAACCCTAAACCGGATTAGTTTAAGCCTTATGAGAGAAACTTAGAAACCCTAGATCCAGCTTTCCTTCGATTTCATATCAAAAGAAATTTTATAAAATAATTTAATGTGAAATATTGTTTTAAAGTATATTTCAAACCATAGAAAGTTTTAATTTCAAAAAATTTTCTATTTCGGGCCTTCCCGAGCCCCATTACGGAAAAGCGAGCCTCGGGACTAGAAACTCAGAAAAATATTCCGAAATACTCTTTAGAACCAAAATTTTATAAGGATTTCAAAAATATAAGTTATATAATTTTTCGGGTTATAAAAATTACAGTTATAACCTTTTTCCCATATTTTCTTTACTACCGATAAAGTAGATGTCTTGTCTACTATTTATCACTATTCACAAGTACAACCTACAACACACACTACCCATACCCTAGTCTTACATCCTTATAAGCACTCAATTACATTTTCTTTTCCAATAAAAATTTATCTCTTAATAAATTATTACATTTAATACATTTTATTACATAAATTACAATTTCAAACAAATTTAAATCACTCCCTCTCTCTCACTCAAGATGGCCGGTGCACCCCCCCTTATTTTCCCCTCAATTTGTTTTATTTTCTTCTTTTTATAATACAAAACAAACCCTAATTCACTTAACATATATAGTCCTTTAATTTTCTCTCTCTTGCATTTCATTTCATTTGTTCAAAAATTTGCAAAACCCTCTCTTCTTCTTCCTCTCTTGTCGTGACCACCACCACCCTTACACACACACACATCAAGTTCATTTCTTCTTCATTTCTTCATCGAATCCTTCTTTAGGTGATGATTCTTAAGCTTCTTACTACTTAATCTTGTAATGGCAAGATCATTCATGTGTATTTTCATCTTAAATCCCCATGAGCAAGTGTTAGGGATAAGAAAATGCTAACACATGAATATCAAGTCATCACAAGAGTGGATCTTGTGTTTGATGAGCTTTTGTTGAGATATTCTCATGTTCATGCATATAAAAGTAGAGATCTTGCATGAAAAATATATATTCATACTCTTAAACTCCTTTTCATGCATTATAAGTAGTAGATCTAGCACTTAAACACTCATATTATACTTGACATTCATGTTCATATAGATATTTTGTGTTTTCATGCATTAATGCCCATAAAGATTTAGTCTTGTGTATATAAATGTGATAGTTGGTAGATCTTTTTATAGATAAGACAAGGAACTTAAAAAAAGAAAAGGTTTTTGTTAGAAATGTTCAAAAAAAATTCGTATGATTTCAAAGCCTATTTTAAAAACCCTTGTATCAACTTTGAAACTTATGTTTTATGTGAAAAATGAAGGGTATAGGTAATAGTATCATTAAGTAGTGATTTTTATAATTGAAATGAGTTTTAATGACATTAGTGTATAAAACAAGAAGTAGAATCAAGATGGAAAATTTTGAGTTAGTAGTCAACTTGTAAAATTCGTAACTTTGGATGATACCTATGTAAACACCCATTATTCAAGCTCAAAATGAATGTTTTATGTATTAAATGAAGTCCTTATGTAGTAGATATAGTAAAGTCTTAAATTTTAATGCATTACACAAGTTTTCCCAAAGGAATCATTCAAAAAGTGGATTTTCTAAAATTCGGATTTTTGAGTAAAGCCTAATTGAAAACATATTTGCAAAGTGAAAAATGTAAATTTTTATGTAGAAATGAAGGTCTTGGGTAGTATATGTGATGAAGACTCATTTTTAATTAAGATAACTAGAAATTCCTAAGAATGAAATCCAAAACACTATTGTGATGTTAAAATTAGAAAATTGGATTTACAAGAAGTAGTTATTGTTGGAGTCTTGCAAAATTAAGGAGTTTTGAAAGTTTCTTTTACCAAAAATCATCAAGATCATGCACACATTGAACTCATCACATGTCATTCATGATAGGAAATCATTCATACTTCACATATACTTGAATTATCAACTAGATACATTTCAAACAAATACAAAATTCTTTTTTGGAAATAAGAAAGGTTACTGATCAGATCTGATCCCTCTGTTCCATAACCTAAATGTTTTCAAAACTTGGAAATAATATTAGAATTAGATAGATCTTTCGAAGTAGATAGAAATCAATATAAAATTTGCGAAATTCCGAGTTAAAATGACCAAGTTATAGCCGTTTTAAGTTGGAACTTCTGTAAATAGCGAGAATTACGATTTTGACTAGTTTTAATGCATAGTTTAGATTAGTTAAGTGATGAAGTACTTATTAGGATATTCCTCCTTGGTAGGTGATCCCGAAATCGACGAGTCCTTACCACCCGATTACTACTATTAAAAGACTGGCGTACCATGGCCGAGTAAGTATCACTTCCAATTTCAATTATTGCTTGTGATTGTAATGATAGTTGCACTAGTTACTTAGCAAAGACAAAATGAATATGCATGATGGGGTTGAATGGGAATTATATATGTCTGTTGTTGTTATGTGAAGTTGAATTTAAAGAATATCGAAGTCGAGTGATAAATCATTGTTTGTATAGATGAGCTAAGATTGATCGTCTGTGAATATTGATTGATCACCTATAAGAATTGGTATAATTGATTATTCGGAATGGAAAATGAAATTGAACGCATTTGTAACACGATGGGGATGGAGCATTAGCATTTGTTGGATTTTCGTGATCCATAAAACGAATATGAGTTGGTTAATCGTGATCCATAAAACGAATATGAGTTGGTTAATCGTGATCCATAAAAGAATATATGAGTTGGTTGACCGTGAGCCTAAACGACGTCGTACCACAGGATTCATTAATCTGCTAAGCCGGGATGGAGGGCGCAAGTCCATCCACATATGATTTTCGGCCGTCATATGTTTGCTGAATTCACGTGTTTGGTGCATATCAATTGTCTGATTAATCACTTGACTGAATGATGTGTTATAATTGTGATATGGAAGTTTTCACTCACTAAGCTAGTATAGCTTATGCCCCTATAGTTTTTATTTTTTGCAGCACGAGTTTATTTGGCTTAGACCAAGACAGGCTACAGCTCAGGTACAAGAGCTAGGCGTTTCCTATAGAAGTTGTATTCAATTTGTTTAGACTTTCACAGGAAACCAAAAGACTCTAGATGACTGTAATGGACTATTAAATATTCTTTTGCGGGGGAATGCCCCTTGGACTTTGTAACTTACTGTTTATGCGTATTGATTTATTATTTAATGTTATTTAATGCCAAATTAAACTTCTTAACTCCATTGAATAGAGTATTCTATTGTCGTAAAGGGACGCCTTACATCTATACAAGACTCCCGAAGGACTTGGATAGTAATTTGAGAGTCTTATATGGCATGTGGCGGACTGTTACGTTTAGGATACCCCTATGGGGCGTGACACCTGCTCAGGCTATTTCCTTTTCTAATGTCCTTCCTCCCCTAATCACTGGCATGTCATTACACCATGAGAATAAAACTCTTAATACAAGAGCAACCACAAATGAGATTACTTCTTTCCATGGATTTTGTTGTGCCTTCTCATCTCGTAGAGTCACTAGAATGGTTATATTCCATAGAGCGAGAATTATGGGCAAATGCTTTCTTCTAGGTATGAATGTAGCTGATGTCATGATAACCTTGTTGGGGCAAGCCATTTAGCTTCTTGATAGACGATGGGATTCATTGTCGACTAAAGAGCTTGAGTTGTCTATCAAGGGGATTATCAAGGCTCGCGGCCTTAATTTTAAAGTTGGGCGTTTAGAGCATATAGCTGGTAAAGCCCAAAGAATGTTGAGTTGCTATGTGGTTGTACAAAGACATAACAAGTTGCGAGCTGAACTTGTGGAGATTGTGTTTGAGATAAAAAGATTTCTTGGTAATGAGGACATCTCTGCAGTTATGAAGTTAGACATTGGTCTTTAAGTTGATGATTGATTTCTTGCACCAACATGTGATATTTGCTTTGTTTTTTTTTTTTTAATCTTTCCTCATTTTTTAGCACTTTGTCTCAAAACATTTAGATTTGGAATGAGCATTTTTATTTCTTTGTTCAATTCATTATGCTTGTATTGCATTTTTTTTCATTGCATGTTTATGACTTACTATATTCACTAAGTAGCAGTAACAATTATTATTCATGAGGAAACAAAATTAAGCTTGCAAGACCGTCGTCTAAGCCTTTTAGTAGGTACCCACACATCGAAGAGTGTTTTTCACATGCAAGCGGTGAGCCGTTACAACATTTTTATTTGCATTAAAGTAGTGGTAATGACATACATTACCCCAGTTAAGAAACATACATATATGGATTAGTTAAGGGGGTCTTACTCACTATTTAACCATTGAACTCGCAAGTACGTGATCATGTAATAAATACATATTTTTAAATTGAAGAGTTTAATATCATTTTTCTAAAAGACAGCATTCTTACCAGCTAGCAATTCACAAGCTAAATTACCATCATGCGCTTAGAACACAGGTTTTTTGTATAGCAATAGTGATGCTTAATTTATTTACTACATTCATGCATTATGTGTTAAATGTGCGCTAAGGAAATGAATCTCTAACTTTGTGACAATATAAAATATTGATAAGAATAACATAAGAAAATGAGCTTGCATGACATGAGCTATTTATTTCAATGATATGACTAGGAGTACATAATGCTTTCACAGATGAAACTTCTTAATATATTGAAAGTTCATAGGAGCAGTGATACCATCTGTTTTTGGATTTTGAAGTTTATAATAGCCACTTTCGTGAACTTCTCCAACGACAAAAGGTCCTTCCCACTTCGATGTAAACTTTGGTGCTAGAATCCCTCAATGTGCATGATCTGCAACATGAAGGACAACATCTCATTGTTGAAAAAATCGTTTTTGAACAAGTCAATCATATCAATGCTCACGTGCTACTGATAATTAGTGAGGTTACGCTTTTCTGTGTTACGCCACTCATCTAGTGCTTCCAAGTCCATCATTCGCAAAATATCTAGCTCTAACTCTGCATTGATAGCTAAATGTGCAAACAAAATCAACACTTCTATTGGCAATGTTACTTTAACTCCGTAAACTAAAGAGAAGGGTGTTGCTTGTATCGACCATCGCTTAGAAGTCTTGTAAGCCCAAAG
Organism: Combretum micranthum; assembly: GCA_024138025.1. Classification (NCBI taxonomy): domain Eukaryota; kingdom Viridiplantae; phylum Streptophyta; class Magnoliopsida; order Myrtales; family Combretaceae; genus Combretum; species Combretum micranthum. The sequence goes on from JAMXBD010001585.1 coordinate 267,271, forward strand.
AGCAAGTGGTAATTTGTCATGCCACTCCTTGTTATTGTCATTTACCATGTGACTGAGCACTTTTAATAGGCTCTTATTCATGGCTTTTGCTTGGCCATTTCCTTTGACGTAGTATGGTGTGGACTTGACATGACCAATACTGTAAGAAGCAAGCAAATGTGGTACGTGAGAGTTGACGAAGGGGGTTTCCATTATCGGATAATATCCGCTTCAAACTGCCAACTCTGCACATAATATGTTCCCTCATAAAGCTTGCCACCGCTGGTCCTATTGCCTTCTTCAATGTAATTACCTCCACCCATTTAGTGAAGCACTCAGTTGCTACCAAAATCCAAATTGAACCTTTAGAAGGTAGGTGTATGGGGCCAATCAGATCAAATGCCCAAGTGTGGAATGGCCAAGGAGTACTTGATGTGGATTTTTCAATCGCTATCAATCAAATTAAATTAAACCTTATTCTTACTTTGCGATTAATCCTTAGGCAAGCATACCTATCAATTGTAATATCAATGTAAGCACAAGAATCGTTCCTCTAGGACTTGCAATTACTACTACTCACCCTAAGTCTATTATTTAGCCAATCTTAATCAATTTATATTAATGAAAAATTACTACTAATTACCTAAATTAATTTAATCACCCAAGAATAGGAGAATTCATGGCTTTATAAAAATACCAATCACAAAACATACCACTAGCTTTGAGTCAACACTAACCCTATGATTCATTCCTTATAATTTTCATTGACAAATCATTCAACTCTTTGAACTGCAGAAACTCATTAATTGATTAACATCTCTTTCAAGAATATTAATCTCTAACCCTATGTGATTAGTGGAAATCTCTTTCATCATAAATTTCACATAGAAGTGCAATTAATCTAGGGTTCCTAACAAAGATACGATCTTTATGCAAAAGGTTCATGCAATCTATGTCTAAAATCACATTCAAACCTTTCTATTCATGCTAAATCTATGTTATCAATTAATCTATCGATTTAATCAACAAGAATCATGCAATTGATCAAATACTGCATACATATAAGATCAAAGAACACTAAAAACACATGAATAGATTCAAGAAATCAAAAGATCTATCAATTAGACAATTAAGTTTCTACATAAGGGTAAGGGTTTCTTAAAACTTGAGGTACACAAATCTATTTTCCCATCAAATATAAATTGCAATGATAAGAAAAGGAAAAATAGTTAGGAATCATAATTACAACCCCTTCAAGGTAAACCTTGTGATCTTCAATTTTTCTTGACGTTTTTCCACTAAAAAGCTTTGTTTCTTCTGGGGTTTTCTTTTTTTGAAAAGTGGCTGCTCTAAAAATTGTCCTAAAGAACATATTTATAGAGTTTGAACGTACACGACCCCCCTACACGGGTCATGTATGTGGGTCGTGTACATTGGAGCATCCAAAATTCAGCAAGCGTTAAATTATACACCATATGTCTTCATGACCCGTGTATCTTGGTAGTGTACTCCTGATACTGAATATTTTTCTTCAAGAATTGTACATTGGATGTGTACTCCTCTACTATACTTTTGATATTGCATTGATAGCTCCAAAAATTTCACAAAACCTTACTTGATTGATAGGAAATCCTTTGAAAGGTTCATTTGTTCTCATTTACCCTGAAATGATTAATTCATGAAATAAGTATCATTTCTTTAAGTAAATCAACAAAATATGATAAATAAAGCACAATAATAAAGGGTCTTTAGACACTTATCTACACTCAAACTATGAAGTGTAACTGTGGGGGCATGATCGCATCACCATGTTGTTGGTAAATAACACACTATTTGGCAAAGTTGAAAGAGTCTGCTTCCATTGTTGTCTAATAGTACCCCGCATTACGCAAGTGGTAATATAACTTTCTTCTTCCTTGATGTTCCTCGCAGTCTTTAGCATGTACTTCAAATAATATTGTCTCTATCTTAAGAGATGCTACACATCTGAGGGGTTTTCCCATAAATGATACCTTGTATAACTCTCCTTCATGCATGAGGTATTTTCTAACCTTCCTTTTCACAAGTCTGGCATCTATACTATTGGTTGGAAAGATATTATTCTTTGAGTCATCAATGTACACATGCCACGAATCCCCAATAGTAGTAATGAAATTACATTCCCTTTCATCTAGCAATTTGGCACACTTAAGACAGTGTACTTGTACTTGAGATGCATCTTTGGACATAAAGGGCCAGTAGTACCTTGCATGCTGGATGCAACGTGTCACGCCCCGAAGGGTACCCTAAACGTGGCAGTCCGCCGTACACAATATTAAAGCCTATGAATGACCACCTCAGTCACGCGAAGGCTTCCCTACTATGTACAAGGCGTCTAACACATGGAGGAGACTCATCGGAGTAATACATTTTACGTTGATATAGCTTGAGTAACAATGTAAAGGAAATACAATTTTACTATACTTCAGATACCAATTCACTATACTTCATAATACAAATCATTAAACTTCAATTACACTTCATCAAAAGATTCTACTACGTAAAACTATTACAAGGCAAATCATAAACTAGCAGATAACTTCAAACATTCGTGTTCCTTGCCGAAATACCGGAGTCATTCCCGGCTTCAACCAATTCGGTCCCCACTTTGCATTCTTGAAATAACCTGCTCATTTAAACAACTATCGGGGTATAAGCTACACTAGCTTAGTGAGAATTCCCGTAGTTCCGTACCATAACAACAAGTTAAAATCAGTCATATGCTATGCATGAACAAACACGTGAGCAAGCAATTATGTATGGGTATCCGGAACCCACACACAGAACGGATTTACGCCCTCCGTATCTTGGGTTAGGAATGGTATTGAGTCTACACGACCGCATCTAGTCCCCAAGCCCTCGGCTCTTAGCACTCGACTCGGCTAGGCTCATCCAAGAATGCATCCACATGCGCCTTAGTACCCCTGAATGAGCTCTGGCACCGGGTTCGTTATCCAAACGAGTCATCCACGGACCATACCGATCGACCTGCGTAGGAGTAGCATGCTACCAAATGCAATATGTCCAATGTGATGCATGACCAATTTAATTTTTATTTAGGTCAAAAATATTTATACATTCTTTAGAGTGACCAATCCATATCACACATATAACAGAAATAATATGAACGGTGCAGTTATTCAATCAAATCGTGGTTTCGATATGCTTTAGTATTCTTTGGCACACATTCATCACAGTCTCATCATATATCCCATCCCCATTCATATCGATTTTTATCTTGTTCCTATAATTCTAATGCAACTAACTACAATCACAATCAAGGTAACAAAACAAGGAGAAACTCACTCGGCCATTGGATCACCGGTCTTCTAGTAATAGTAATCCGGTGGTAGGGAATCGTCAATCTCGGGATCTCCTAAAAAGGAAGAAATACTCTAATAAGTATTTCATCACTTAACTAATCCAAACTATCTCATTCAAACTATCAAATTCGCAATTCGCGTCCTAAGCGGAAATTCCAACTTAAAACGGCCATAACTTGGTCATTTTAACTCGGAATCTCGCAAATTATATATCGATTTCTATCTACTTCGAAAGATCTATCTATTTCTAATATTATTTTCAAGTTTTGAAAACTTTGAAGCTTCGAAACGGTCTGATCAGATTAGGGCAGCAACAATTTCGATTTCCGAAAATAGCTTTGTAAATGTTTGTAATGTTCCTACTATATAACTTAACTATACATGCAATATGAGTGATTTCCTAACATGAATGACATGAGATGAGCCTATTGCATGCATGATCTTGATGATTTTACTAAAAGGAATTTTATAACTTTTTATTTTGCAAGACCATAATGACAACTTACTTATGAAAAATCTAGTTTTCTAACTTTTATCATTTCCATTTGTTTTGGATTTATTACTTAAGAAAATATAATTATTTTTGTTAAAATTGAGTCTTCATCACATATATTACTTATGACCTTTATTTCTACATAAAAATTTCCATTTTACACTTTGTAAACATGTTTTCAAGTGGGGTTGATTCCAAAATCCGAATTTGGTAAAAATTGGTTTTTGAGTGATTCCTTTAAGTAAAAATCCTTTGATATTTAGAAAATTAGGGCTCAATTATACATTACCACTAAGGACTTCATTCTTACACAAAAATTTGCATTTTACACTTTGCAAATACATTTTTAAACAAGCTTTGCACAAAAATCCGAATTTTTGAAAATTTCATTTCTTGCATATTTCTTATGAGAAAACTTGTTTAATGCATTAAAATTTGAAGCTTTACTATATCTATTGTCTAAGGACTTCATTTAGCACATAAAACTTTCAATTTGGGTTCAAATACTAAGTGATTACATATGCATCATCTCAAATTACGAATTTGACAATTTGATTACTAACTCAAAATTTTCCATTTTAATTCCATTACTTGTTTTACACATTACTCATGCCTAAACTCACTTTAACTTGTAAAAATCATTCCTTAAAGATACCTATTACCTATATACTTCATTTTTCACATAAAACATGAGTTTTGGAGTTGATAAATGGGTTTTAAAATTTGGTCTTGGTTGGGATCCGAATTTAGAAAATTTATTTTTGGTTATATCTTTTGATAAAATCTATCTAAGCTTATGGAAATCCATTCCTTACATATCATATCTTAAGAGCCCTTCATTTCTTGAATAAAAACTTTATTTTTGAGTTGGAAAACATGTTTTTGCACTAGGCCTTGGCCAAAATCCGAGAATAGAACTTTGTTTTGAAAATTAATCTTTGAAAATCATCTTTGAACCATATAAAATGAAGTCTTGATGCTATATATATATTAAGCCTTCATTTTCTTATGTAAAAATTACATTTTGACACTTGAAAAGTAGTTTTTAAATATGGGTCTTGCCAAAATACGAATTTCACAATTTTGTTTGAGTTCATAACTAAGATCTATACTTAATATGAACATAAACATAAAACAAATGCATGGTAATAAGCTATAAACATCATGGATCTAAACTTCATTTATCAAAATCTTTCATTTATGGTATCTATACCCTAAGCCCTTCATTTTAAATGAAAAATATACATTTTGAAGTTGAAAAACCACTTTTCTAAATATGGTTCCATTTTCATCCGAATTTTCAAAATTGAGTTTTGTTGAAAACAAAATAGATCTTGGCTTTCCTACAACTTTCCTACCATCATCAAGCTATAGCAAGTTGTTCATGAACATAAACAAAGATCTAATGCATCTATGAACTCAAAACTTTAGATCTAGTTTCCTAAACTAGTTTTACATGCATGAATCACTAAGATAGACATGTGAATGCTAGATCTATGCATAAATCATAAGGAATAACAAAAATAACAACTTAAATAACAAGATCTATGGCATAAACAAAAATCAAAGCCATAAAAAGTTAGATCTACAAAATATAATAACTTTAAACAAGAAAATAATTATAATACAAGGTAATAAAAGTGGAGAAGAGAAAGATTTCATTTTTGGCATCATCATCCTAAGCTTTTAAGCTTATGGAAGTTCATTTGATGCATGAAACCTTCATTATACTTTACCTATATCACCTATGGAGCTTTGGAAAGAAGATTTGGCTTGGAAATCTTTAAGAAATGGGTGTGGAAGCTAATGGAAGGTGTGGGGGCAGCTTGTTTTTCCTAGAAGAACAAGAGGAAATGAAGAAGAAAGAGAGGAAAAATGAGAGAGAAAGACTAAAGAAGGAAAGAGGGAAAGTGAGTAAATGAAGGAGAGAGAGAAAGTGAGTGTATTAATTGAGTAAAAGAGAGAAAAAAATAAAACAAGGGCAGCCAAAGGGAGAGGGGGCTGCTGCACGTGAAAAGAGAGGGAGGAGAGAGAGGGTTTGATGAAATTTGACTTGAATTTGAATTGTGTAATAAATGTATAATGTAACTTTCTTAAGAAGGAGTGGAAAAATAATTAATTTGGTCAAAATGGAGTAAATGAAGGACAATGGCAGCCATCAAAGAGTCAAAAATCTGCCATGAATAGATATAATGAAGTGTAAAAAGATTGAAGTGAAAAGGAAGTGATATGTGTAAGGTGTACTTGAAAAGATGGGTTGTAAGAGTACTTTCTTAATAAAATAAAACAAAATATAAAATTAGAAAAATTATTCCAAATAATTGTAGCAGATTTTTCATAATTAAAATTAAATAATTATTTGAATTATTTTAGTATTTTAACAAATATGTTACCGGTATGATCAAAATACGCGAATATGGGCTATAAATGATATTTTTATAACCCGAAAAATTCTAAAAAATTATTTTATGAAAATAACAATATTTTTGAAATATTTTCCAATTATTAAATTAATTTTATTTATTTTTAGTATCGGATCTTAAACAGAATCTGATCCCGTAAAGACCCGAAATGAATTAAATTTTAGAAAAACAAAATTTTCTATAACATATAAAATAATTATCTAAAAATATAAGGCTTATAAAAATAATAAAAATTTTGTAATGAAATAAAAATGAATAGTGCAAAAGACTAATCAATTACCGGTAATAATGGAAATACGATAAAAAGGTTATAACTGTAACTTTTATAACCCGAAAAATTATATAACTGATATATTTAGAAATCTTATGAAATTACGAGTCTAACGGTACTATTGGTATATTTTTGATATCTCGAGCCCCGGGACACGCTTTTCGAAGTCTGTATCCGAACGGGTTCGAAATAGGTCAAAAATTTACCAATCTGATATTTTTAAACAAACTCATATTACTATGAGCTATTCTACATATCTAAACTACATCTCGGCCTCTAGGGTTAGGGGCGCTAGATTGCCGGACTTACACTATTGTATTCTGGTTAGGGTTTCCGGGTGATTTTCCGGTTTAGACCTTTGCCAATTTGGAAACTGATATTTATGTTTATACAATATATTTAATTTGAGAAATTTATTTTAAATTTTATTTTTGTAAGTATTTAATATCTTTTAATGTTTTCGGAATTCTTGAATTGAGTTATATTTTCGAAAGTCAATCGTTATTTGCTTTTTAATAATTTGTTTTTGAGCTTTCTATTACCTGTTTGTATAAGTCGGAGTTAAATATGGAATTTTTCGTACGTCGGGGTTTTGAATTTGAAGACCACTGAGTTCTTATTTTATTGTTTAAAGATTTTCATTTTCTCAAGATTAAGAAGTTTCTGAATTCGTTTGTGAATTAGGACTTATCGAAATTCGGTTTTAATTTGGAGTGATTTTTAGGGTTTATTTTCGAAGTTCATCTTAAAATTATTTATTGAAATTTTCCGGGGCTTACAAACGATATAGAGGGCCAGTAGTACTTGATAAAGATTCTAATGGAGCTCCTTTCCTCATGAGTTGTTGGAGAAGGTATGAGATTTCTGCAAGGCCAGGCACAAACTGTCAAACATAAGAGACTTTACCATGAAACTCTTTAGTTCCTTTTGATTTCTTAGCGAAGGAATCAATTGAATTGCTTGTACTTTCGTAGGATTGACATCAATCCTTTTTTATGAACCACAAAACCGAGCAATTTCCCAGATGCTACTCCAAACACGCACTTCAAAGGGTTCATACGGAGTTTACAAACTTAACACTATTCAAATACTTTCTTCAAGTGGACCAAGTGATTAGGTGCTCATTTTGACTTAATGACAATGTCATCAACATAGTCCTCCAGAAATCATACATCAAGTCATGGAATATTGTAGCCATTACATGTTGACATGTGGCACCAACATTCTTTAATCCAAATGGCATGACTGTGTAGTGGAAATTTCCTATAGGTGTGTAAAAAGCACTGCATTTAGCGTCTCTAATGGCCATCTTAATTTGATTGTAGCCATTGAATCCATCCATGAATGAAAATAACCCGTTTCTTGTTATGCCATTCACTAACATGTCAACATTAGGGAGTAAGAAATCATCTTTGGGCAAGCTTTTTAGGAGATCCCGAAAGTCAACGCATATGCGTATTTGGCCATTTTTCTTCTTTATTAGGACAATATTTGCTAGCTAAGTGGGATGCTCAATAGGTTTAATGAAACCTACTCTAAGTAACTTCTCAATTTTGCCTTTCATTTGCATCTTTACTTCTAGTCAGAAGCTCGTGATCCTTGCTTTATAGGGTTGATCCCTGTTGTAATGTTTAATCTATGCACCATGAGATTGGGTCAAGTCCTAGCATCTCCTCATATGCCTAAGCAAAAACATCTCTATATTTTTTTAGTAGTGCTATGAGAGGTGTTTTGATTTCTTGTGGAATACTTTTGCTTATGAAGATTGGTCGTGGTGACTTACCTAGTCACACTAGATCCAACTGTTCTATCTCCTCAGTTTGAGGCTTAATTTGATCTTGCATTTGTATGTGTATGTGTGTGTTGGGGAGGGGAGGAGGGGGCGTGGTTTTGGGTGCTTGAACTGGAGTGGGGCTGAAGAAGATAAGCAATCTTCCTCAAGCCCTTGAGACTGTCATAAAAGGTATACCTTTCATCCATCTTCCCTGATGAAACTATCAATTTCTCCAACTACTTTTCTTTTCTTCTTACCCTCGCGACAACCAAACGACTTTCTCTTTTTTTGCTAAACCATTTCACTTTCTTCTTACATAAGTAATGTGGTACCAGTGGGTCTCACAATAGCCATTTCTTCTTCTTCATCGAAGAAAGCTAATTCGATAAAGTATGACTTGTTGCATTCGAAAGGATTTTTGGTAGTTGGGATGAATACGTCTTTTCCTTTCTAATGACCTTTGATGCATCGGTGCCATGTGGAAAGTATTAAGTGGCAATCATGCAGCCATTCCGACAGATGAGTAAGTGATGGGAGACTAACGCATCAATCACATGAAAAGTGGTGGAATCTCATATAGGCCCAATCTTGAGATTCACATTAATGTATTCTATTGTATCTGTAGACGAGTAGTTGAAGCCATTTACAGATATGGGTTGTTTAACCAGTTTTCTGATGTCAAGCTTAGCAGCTTTGAATGTAGTCACAGGCATGATGTTTATGGAAGGACCATTGTCTATAAATGTTCTCCTCATAGGGTATCATTGAGTAAAACTTCCACATATAGAGGGCGGTTATGACTGCATCAGAAAATAAGATTGTATTCTTGTGTGCATCTTCCATTCTTGTCACAGGCCGCACTAGATTGCACTCTACATATTAACCTTCAGATATTTGCACGAATACAAATGCTGCAGCAAGTTGTGTCTTCTCATTCAAACCTAGGAGATCAAAGAAACTCTTAAAGTTAGAAGAGTTTAGTAAAGCCGCCACAATAGGTAAACACTCAAGCTCTTCACCTTTAATTGATTTTCTTTCATCATCTTTGGTCTTGACAGGTAGCGCCTCATTTATCTCTGACATTGAAGGGTCATAAGTGACAGCATTTACAGTACCACGTTGATTGTTATACACAGGTAATGGATTATTCCTGATGTCGTTATTATCAATGATAACTTCCCATTTTGCACTCTCTCATTGAATATCTTCTTCAATGTCCAACAATATTTAGTGGCCTATTGTTCTATGCAATCTACAAAACTTAGGATTATTCTTTTCTTCAGTTGCAAGTAATGTTTAGCTCTTGGGACTTTAATATTCCCATTTGTAGCCATTTTTCAAGCATTGCATGTACCTTACCCATTAAGCATGGGTAAGATAATGATGATGCAGGGGTTCCTTACTCCTCACCTTTTAGCTTATTCCCTCCCTTAAAGCTATCGCCTTAGGTCGAGTTCACAAATGAAGCCTTTTTGTTAAACCTTCCATTTTTTCCCCTCTATCGTGTGACAAAATTGTTAGTCCTTCGTACATTTTCAACTAAAGTGGCAAAGGAAACCAACAAAAAGTTCTCAAGGTATACTACATACTCAGTAAATATTCATTTGATACATATTTTCACCAACTCTTTCTCATCACACATGTCCTCGATGTCAAGGGAGCATTATCTAAAGCTCTCAATATTGTCCATGAGGTCCTCTTTGGGCTTTTGTTGAATGCATCCCATGTCAGGTAGAGTGACCTGCTCTCAACTGGAGGTGAACTTTTTGAGGAACATTTTGCACATGCTTCCTCGTAAATCTACTAACCTAAGAGGAAAGTTGACACACCAGGTTTATGCCTTTTTTGTGAGAGACTTTAAGAATTCTTTTAATTTAGGTTGTTAGCCCCGGAAAATTTCAATAAATAATTCCAAAATAAACATCGAAAATAAACTCTAAAAATTACTCCAAATTAAAACCGAACTTCGACTAGTCCTAAATCACGATCGAATCTAGAAAATTTCTTAATCTTGAGAAAATGAGAATCCTTAAAAATAAAATAAGAACTCAACAGTCTATAAATTCAAAACCACTACGTATGACAAATTCTATACTTAACTCTGATTTATAAAATCGGGTAATATAGAACCCAAAAACAAATTATTAAAAAGTAAATAACGATAAACCTTCGAAAATAAAACCCAATTCAAGAATTCCAAAAACGTTAAGAGATATAAAATACTTAAAAAATAAATTTTAAAATAAATTTCTCAAACTAAATGTGTTGTATAAACATAAACCCTCAGTTTCCAATTTGATAAAGATCTAAACCGGAAAATCACCCGGGAACCCTAAGTGGAATATAGTAGTTTTAGTCCGTAATCTCGCGCTCTTAACTCTAGAGGCCGAGGTATAGTGTAAGTATGTAGAGTAACTCATAATAATATAAGATCGTTTAAAGATAGCAGATTGGTAAATTTTTGACCTATTTCGAACCCGTTCGGATACAGACTTTGAAAAGCATGTCCCGAGGCTCGAGATATAAAAAATATACCATTAATACCGTTAGACTCGTATTTTCATAAGGATTTCAAAAATATCAGTTTTATAATTTTTCAATAACTAGAAATATTTGATTTTGCAATTATATTCATATTTATTTACTACCGATAATTAACTAGTCTTTTGCACTATTCACTACTATTCGTTACACAATTTTACTATTCTCATAAACCTTTATATTTTTAGATAAATATTTTATATATCATAGAAAATTCTGTTTTTCTAAAATTTAGTTCGTTTCAGGTTTTTACGGGATCAATTTCTATTTAAGGCCCAATATGAAAATAAAATAAATTAATTTAATAATTGGAAAATATTTCAAAAATATTTTTATTTTCATAAAATAACTTTTTAGAATTTTTTGGGTTATAAAAATATCAATTATAGCTCATATTCACGTATTTTGATCATACCGGTAACTTATTTGATAATTCACTAAAATAAATTAATTATTTATCTTATTTTAATTATGAAAAATCTGCTACAAAAATTTGGAATGCATTTTCTTTTTTTATTTTTATTTTATTTATTAAGAAAGTACTCTTACAAACACATACCTATAGTACACCTTTCACACATCACCTCTTTTTCACTTCAATCTTTCTACACTTCATGTATCACTTCATGGTAGATTTTTTACCTCTTTTTGCTGCCCTCTTTGTCCTTTGAAACACTCCAAATTTGATTAAAATAAACCTATTTCAATCTTTCCTTAAGAAGCAACACATACACTTAGTTACATATTATAATTTCAAGTAAAAAACCAACTAAATCTCTCTCCTTCTCTCTTCCAAATTCATGCCAGCCAAGGAAAGAACAAGCTGCCATTTTCCTTTTTTTTCCTTCATTTAAGGTGCCTTTAACTCCTCCTATCTTTTTATATATACTCTCTCTCATTCACACATTTAACCCTTTATCATTCTTTATATTTTTCCTCTCTATTTTCCTTTCTTTCTCTCTTCATTTGTTCTTGTTCTTGCAAAAACACTTGCTGCCCCTATTCAATAAATGAGCTCCCACACATATTTCTTCAAGATCCTTTGGTAAACTCTTATCCAAGGCTTCCACAGATGATATCACGCCCAAAGGGTACCTTAAACGTGACAGTCCGCCACATACGATATTAAAACTTAAGAATAACTTCCGAAGTCATTCGAAAGTTTTCAACACCATATGTAAGGCGTCTATCACAACAATAGGAGACACCGATGGGATGTATAGTTCGAGATAGTAAATACAGCATACAAGAATCTAAATAATCATCCAATTTATCATTAAGAGAATATAATCCTTACATCATCTTAGGGGTTTTCCCCTATAATTCTCCAAACAATCATAATATCATCTTAATCTTTCTCACAACAAAATAATACTAACACCAAAGACATTAAAGGATATTTAACCTAAGATCTTCAAAAGATTTTCAGAAGTTTTTCTAAAACATCGTCCCACTCGAGTATATGAATTCTTCGGGCATAAAAGATATAGTCCTGTTACAACAAATATCTATCGGAGTATAAGCATAACTAGCTTAGTGAGAATATTTCTGAATCAATGTATTGGTATAAATAATTTCAAACAAGTTATTAAACAAGCATATGAATGCATCAAGCAAGTGATCAAGCAATACATATGATCTACCGAAAATCATATGTTTGAATGAATTTACGCCTTCATTCAGGGTTAGGTGTTTCAGGCTCTTTAAAACCCATCTTTAAAATCCTACTCATGTAGTTTATTTCAAGCACCTACTCGCCCATCATAAAATAGTTCTTTCAGGCTCCTAATCGCCCATCTTGCAAATTTCTGGCTACTGCAACCCAGCTACTATACTCTTATCCATCGAGTACAGTAGCTCATGAGATGAAACTAACTACTTGATATGCATGAATCAATTAATATAACTCATAATATATTATTAGAGTAATTTAAAGGTGATCATAAAATTTGTACACACCCCAATAGAATAAAGTAAAACATAAGTTTAATTAACAATGATTCATGCCTCGGTATGTTTATCATTCTTTCAACCAATATTATCATACATAATTCATTTTCATCTTTTCCTACTTCTAGTGCCTCTAGCTACAAGCACAATCAAGTATGTGAAAGGTAGGAAATAAACTCACTTGGCATGAGGATCTATCTTTCTTACGGATGAGTCGATCGGCAAATCTACTAATCAAAATAATCCTCCGGATATGAATACTCCTCCTCGGAATCACCTAATCAAGAAAAATACCTATAATGAGTATTTCTTATTGATTATATGGTACTTATCAAAAAATATGTCATAAGATCGTTAAAATTCGTATAGAAGGTAATTCCAACTTAAAATGGTCATAACTTAGTCATTTTAACTCGGAATTGCGCAAATAATATACATTTTCTACCTACTCAAAAAGATCTATCCATTTCTAAGGCTATTTTTGTCATAAAAAACCATTTGGGTTGAAACATACTACGGTACAGAATAGTTACGAATTTATAGTTCAAAATATGATTTTTCCAAACTTCATTTCACTCAAAAATCCTTAAGCAAAATATATAGATATATATATAGTTGAAAAATCCTTTGAACATATATTTATACTCATATTGTATGCATGATTTTTGTAGTATTGTCTAACATTGATATTTCATAAACAATTTGTCTTTAAGGGTTTTAAAAGATAAAATTTTGAAAATTTCTCCTTTTTGAATTGTTAAAAGGAAAACTAAAATATATTTGAGTTGTTATGAGTAAATGTTTTTCTATTATAATTTCATTTTCTCACTTTTCAAAAGTAAATTCATTTTCAAAAATTTAGTTCTTTAAGTTATCTACTAACTTTATTTCTAGTGATTAAAAATAAGCTTTTCAAAATATTCTTTAAGTTTTTGATGTGGTCAAATATTTGAAGTTGTGTTAAATATATATTTTCCTCTTTTTATATTCTTTCTCTTCTTTAGGAAATAGATATACCTTTAAAACTTTACTTTTTGGCAAATTTTATTTTTCTAAGTTGGTTTTCAAAATAGTGAGTTGACTTTATTTTGGTTTGAAAAACTTGTTTTATTCTTAATATTTGTTAAATGGTAGAATAATTCCCTCAGAAAAGTTTAGAAGAAAAGCTTTCTTAATAAAGAATTGTTAACATTAAAACTTAGCAAAAATTTCATTTTGAAAAGAGAATAACAATATAAAAATTAAGTTTTAAAGAAACTTTCTTAGTATGTGATTTTCAAAGTCTATAATCTATTTAAGTCTTAAAAGGTATGATTGAGTTAAAATCCTTCAATGCTAAAAATTCTTCATTTATGGAGTATTAAGTTTCAATTTATAAAAGAAATGAGTTCCTTTTATTATTTTGAAGAATTTTACATTACTACTTCTTCTAAAATTTATGATTAGCTTATCCTATGAAAAGAGTTTAAAAACAAAACTTAGATCTTTTGTTAAAAAAAAAAATTCCTTTTGTTAAGAAATCTAGTTTACTTTTCTTTATTTAAGAAAGAAAAAAAAATTAATTTAAGACAACAACATTCTAATCATGCATGAATATGATTATGTAGCAATGTAAAAGTAAAGATAATACATAATAAGATAGAAGAAATACTTGTAAGTAAATAAACATAATAAAATAGTCAAGCATTGGGAACCTTAACTTCATCAAGGTATCCCGATCATGTATTGGGAGCCTTAGCTTCATCAAGGCACCAGGACTAAGAATAGACTTGTCTCAAAAGAAAAGAAAAAAAAAAAGGAAATTATTTGACTTGATATAGACAAGTCTAAGACTAGAAAGCCTAGTCTTAATAAATTGCATAAAACAAGTAAATAAATAAATTGCAAGATATGAAAATAAATAAATAACAAATGAGCTTATATGCTCTAAATAAATATATATACATAGTATACATAATACTATATAAGTTAGATTAGAGCAAAATAATAATAACAATAATAACAATAATAACAACAATATAATAACATAATGTAAATAGGAACATAAACAAAAACAAAACATGAACATATTGTTGCTTCTTTAACTTATATGAGTCTAAGAACCATACACTAAGCTCATGCTAAGTTGTATGAACATGATAAAGAATATAGATAGGATTTTTACCTAAGGTTTAATGAAGGTTTGAAAAGAAATGAATGGGTTTTGTGTTTGTTATTTTCTTCTTGAAGTGTAGTGAATGGTAGAGAGTATTTTGAGAGAGATTTGTTGAGAGAGATTTTGAAAGGAAATTTTGATAGAGTTTTGTTATGTAAAATGGATGTGTGAAAGAATGAAGGAGGAAGGGGGTATTTATAGAATTTTTGGAGTGAATTTTTGATGTAATAAAATAAATTGAAAAGAAAATAATATAGAGAAGGAGAGAGGGAGGCCAGCACATAAAGGAGAGAGAGAGAGGATTTTTATTTTTTTGTAATTTTTGTACAAAAAAGAAATAATTGTAAAGTTTGATGTGAATAAAGTTGTATTGGAAATGTAAAAAGTAAGAAAATAGGTATGTAGGTAGTAAGAAATAGGTGTAAGAAAAAATAGAGATAGTGAAATTGTAATGAATGGTAAGAATAGTACTATGAATAGTAGACTAGACATATAAAATACCGGTAGTAATAAAAATACGCGTAAATGAGTTATATCTGTTATTTTTAGTTACCGAAAAATCCTAAAACTGATATTTTTGAAATCCTTGTTTAATTATGAGTCTTTTGGTGTTAATGAAATATTTTTATTATTCCGAGCTTCGGGACACGCTTTTCGAGAACTGATCCCGTTTAAGTCCGAAGGACACTCGAAATTCGCAAATGTGATATTTTTATATTACCCTATATTATTACAAACTATTTTAAATCATTAACTTAATTTCGTTTTCTAGGGTTTCAGAACGCAGGATTGCCGGAGTTGAAATTTTTTATTGTCTTAACCTTTGTTGACTTTTGAAACTCTGGTTTGACTAGGTTAGGGTTTGATCCAACTTTACCCTAGAAATTGAGGGGTTTATATCACGGATCGGATAGGTGTTCCTTCTCATGTTCGGTTTTTGAATCAAATGATTATTGAACTTTCTATTTTTGTTTTTGAAGATTCCCTTATGAAATCCCGTGATCGAAATTGGTTAAGGTTCAGTTTCAACTTGGGTCAAACTTTAGGGTTTCGATTCAGTATTCCAAAACCATTCTCGAAAAATTCAGGGGCTTACAGATAGTATAGGTGAAGTATAGTGAGAGTTTCATACATCAAATGACCTTCCATAAGCTTCAAAGCTAAGGATGATGATGCCAAAATGAAACACTCATCTTATCCATGATTATTCTCTTGTAATATTATTATTTTCTTGCTAGCAATGGTTATATTTTATTGATCTAACTTTTATGTAACTTTGATTATGTTTATGTTTAGATTTATGAGTTTATAGTTTACTACCATGGATTTCTTTTATATTTATTCATAGTAAGTGTAGATCTTGGTTTTGAACCCAAACAAAAATGGTGAAACTCGTATCTAGGCAAAACCCATATTTAAAAACCACTTTCCAAATGTCAAAATGGAAGTTTTATTTGAAATAATGAAGGCTTAATGGGTATATATCAAGACTTCATTTTATATGGTTCAAAGGTGATTTCAAAGATTATTTTTCAAAACAAAATTCTATTTTCAGATCTAGACAAAGGCATGACTTAAAAACATGTTTTCCAACTCAAAAATGAAGTTTTTATTCAAGATATGGAAGGCTCTTAAGATAGGATATGTAAGGGATGAATTTTCATAAGTTTAGATGGATTTTATGAAAAGATATATCCAAAAACAAATTTTGTAAATTTGGATCTCAACCAAGACCAATTTTGGAAACCCATTTTTCAACACCAAAATGAAGGATTTGTTTAAAAAATGAAAGGCTTATGGAATAGATATCAATAGGAGATGTTTTTGATAAGTAAATGGTAGATCTACTAATAGAGATTCTCAAAATAGGAAGAGATTACAAAGTATAAAATTTAAGTTTTATCCTAACCTTGTAAAATTCGGATGGTTTCAAGACCATGCCTTAAAAACCCTTTTATTAACTCCAAAACTTGAGTTTTATATGAAAAATGAGGAGTATAGGTCATAGATATCATCAAGCAAATATTTTTATAAGTTGAGATGGGATTTGCTAAGAAAAACATGTAGAACAAAGAGTAGAAATAAAGTAGGAAAATTTGAGTTATTTGTCATTTTAAGAAATTCATAATAATGGAGTAATGGCATGAAAACACTTACTGTTCAAACTCAAAATAGAAGTTTTATTAAAGAAATAAAGTCCTTAGTGGCTAGGTATGGTTGAGCCTTAAGTTTCTAAGTATCAAATAAGTTTACTTCAAGGAATCACCACAAGAATAATTTTTACAAAATTCGGATTTTGATGAACCATATTTAAAAACATTTTTACAAAGTGTAAAATGGAAATTTTTATTGAAAAATAAAGGCCTTAAGAAATATACATAATGAATACTTAATTTTAACAAGAAAAATAAATTTTATCAAGGCATTTTTCTAAAAACAAGTGGGAATTGTCAAGAATACAAGACTAGCCTTTCTAAGTTAATTTTTCATAAAGTCTTACAAGGAAAAAGTTTTCTAAAAATTTCTTTTATTCAATATCATCAAGAACATGTACATATATATCTCATGACATATCATTTATGATAGTAACTTGTTCATATTGCATGTATACTTGCTTTGGATAGTAGAAACTTCATGAACTTTCACAAAATCAATTTCTAAAATTGTTTTCGTTACTGATCTGAAATGATCAGATCTTTTCGAAGCTTAAAAGTTTTCAAAACTTAAATATGATATTATAATATATCTTTCGAAGTAGATATAAATCGGTTTATAATTTGCTAAATTCGAGTTAAAATGACCAAGTTATGGTCGTTTTAAGTTGGAATTCCCACTTAGAACAAGAATTACGAATTTGATAGTTTGTATGAGATAGAATGGATTAGTTTTGAGTTGAAATACTCATTTGGGTATTTCTTTCCTTAGGTGACCTTGCTTTCGAGGATTCATTGCCACTCGACTATTACGATTGAAAGACCACAGTCCATTGGACATGTGAGTTTGCCTCTTATTTTGTTACCTTATTTGTGCTTGTCGCTAGTTGCATTAGAATTATAGGAACAAGATAAAAACCGATGTGAATGAGGATGGGATAGATGATGACTTTAATGTATGTATGCCAAAGAATACTAAAGCATATTGAAACCATGATTCGATTGGATAACTGCACTGTTCATATTGTTTTTGTTTATGTGTATGATATTGGTTGGTCACTCTAAAAGAATGTATCAATAATTTAACCTAAGCAAAAATAAATTGGTCATGCATCGCATCATCAAGTTGCATTTGGTAGCGTGCTACTCTATGCAAGAAGATTGGTATGGTCTGAGGTCACATTTGGAGAATGAGACCCGGTATCATATTTCATTCATAGGAACTAAAGCACACCGGGGATGCATCCCATATATGAGCTGGCCAAGTCAATTGCTATAAGCCGAAGGGCTTGGGGACTAGCAGGTCGTGTAGACTTTCAATACCATCCCTAACCCTAGATACGGAGGGTGTAAATCCGTTTTGTGTATGGGTTCCAGATACCCATACATAATTATCTGCTCATGTGTTTGTTCATGCATAGCATATGGATGATTTATAACTTGCTTGTTATGGTACGAAATTAAGGAAACTCTCACTAAGCTAATGTAGCTTATACCCCAATAGATGTTTGAATAAAAAGGTTGACGAGAGAATGCTACCTGGGGACCGAGATGGTTGGAGCCGAATATGACTTCGAGATTCTGGCAGGAAGTAAGAATACTTGAAGATATTAGCTAGGTCTTGTGAATTGCTTTGTAATAGTTTTATGTAGTAAAATCTTTTGACAAATTGTTATTGAAGTATAGTGAATTGTATTTCCTATACATTGTTACTCAAGTTGTATCAAGATAAAATGTATCACTCTGAGGTATCTCCTCCATGTGTTAGATGCCTTTTGTATAGTATGGAAGCCTTCGTGTGACTGAGGTGGTCATTCCTAGGCTTTAATAGTTGTGTACGGCAGACTGCCACGTTTATGGTACCCTTTAGGGCGTGACACAAGTCATCGTCTAAGCCATAATCTTCTAAAGTCTCAATATACTTCAACAAGTGCTCTTTCGTGCTTCTTTTTTTACCATTAAATAGCATGAAGTCATGAACTTAGGACTTATGTAGTCTTTAAGGTTTGGTTTAGCAGCAATACACTAGTTGTATGGGAGTTCGAGATCCAACACTCCCACAATTGATTTTGAATGTATCTCTTTTAAATAAGCATCAAGATCGTCTTTAGTGGCAAAAGAGCCTCTTGGGGTAGATGGTGCAGCCTCTACAGGCGCAGTAGGTGCTTGATTAAGTTGAGATGCTGTTCAGTCAATCACAGCTTGAGGTATGGTAGGTGAGGATGAAGAACCTCCAAGCTGGATTCCTATAATCCTTGCTTTAGGTATTGAGTGTTGTTTGTAGTAGGCTTCAGGGTACAAACTTACTCATTATTTCCTTAGGTGGCATCTATTTATAATCTATAATTTCTAAAACTTTTAATGTTTTAGTATCCTTTCATTTATGATACCCTTTCAATATTTTCTGAAAAATAACTGCTCATAAATTTATTATATATTATAGGTTCTTTTATTTATTTTCTTGATTTTCCATCCTTTCACTTTTATATTTACCCATTCTATTCCCGCTTTCACTCTTTCTTTCTCTCACTCATATATTTTTCTTCCATTTTATTTCTATCTTTCTTTTCTCCTAATTAATTTTCCTTTGTCTTTATTCTCAAACTACAATTCTCAATTCTATTTTTTCATAATGCACTCTCTATTCCAATGGTAATAGTTTATTTATCTCCTATCTTAATTAATGAAGAGACCTTAGAATTTCACCTTCATCTACAATGTTTAAGTTTTTTTTTTTTTTCCTTTATCTTTTATGTTCCATTAAATGGGAGGTTATGCAAGATGCACCAAAAACTCATCTACAACATTTGTTATTTTAGTAAATAAGTTTAATTTTAAATTTAACATCATATATATACTTGGATTTTGAGAATTTTATTTTTGACAACACACACTTCATTACTTTTTTTAGTTTGCATGTAAAATATTAGTCATAAAATTGTCTGTTTTATTACTCATATTGAACTATACATTGAAAATATATTTTAATAAGTAGCATATAAAATGGTCCACTTTTACATTAAATTATCTATACAACCTTTTCCTATTCTTTTTTCTTAAATATATTTTTAGTGTCCTCACTAAATGCATTGCACAATTAATTAGAAAGTTATTAATTTTTAAAGTTTTAGGTATTTAAATACATTTTAACTATTAATGTTCCTTTGATTTTGAAATCCTTTTGTAATTTATAATTTATAATATGTGCTTGTTGTACACATTTTGGAAGTTTTTGGTATTTAGTACATCTTAATTATTAATCTCTTTTTCATTTTGAAAATCTTTTTATAATTTGGAATTTATAATATGTGGTTGTTTTACAATTGCAATGCCTAATTTTGCATTTTTTTATGCAATATTATCTTAAGTATGATTCATAGAAATTTCTAAAATTAAACCTTTTGATTATTTCAATATGTTGATATTACCTTTTTTTTTTTCAATATGAACATAACTACAAGAGCAGTTCACATGATGGTTGGTTGGTTTATGATGTTTTCTCAACCTTTTGGAATCTTTCCTAGATCAAGCATTACTTGTGCATCTCTTACTTTTTTTCCCCCTTAAATGAATGGTTGCGACTTTTGAATTTTACAAAAAATCATTGCAATATTTAAGTTAGGTAATTAAAGTGATCTAACTCTTAACATAATACTTTTAACTTTGTACCTTTTCATTATGGAAAGCATTTTATCACTTATGCATTTTCTCTAATTAATTTAATACTTTTTACTTTGGTGTCTTTTCAATATGGAAAGCTTTTTATCACTTATGCAAAGATTGCGAACTTCTTAAATTTTACATAAATTATTACAATGTTGGATAATGTAATTAAAAGTAATATAACGTTTGGCATATCACATTACATTTTTACTACTTGAAGCAGTACAACACTTCCAACATTGCATATTTTTTATCTAAATATATATGCATGCATAGTACAAGATTTTATGACTTTTCTTACTTTCAGAGCTCACGATATTACCACTACAACAAAAAGGGAAATGTCTACGTTTAATTAACGTTGCCAAACATTAATCAAATGTGACCAAAGATTTTTTTTCATGGTTTAATACACGTGGCCTAAAGACGTCGCAAAAGGTGTTGCCAAACAATATTTGGGCGCTAAATGAACTTCATTGTGCAACACTTAAACATGGCTCAGTGTTATCTATTAGTCATACTTATGCGTGGTTAAATGTACTTAATCATTATCCTACCAAATTTAAACGTGGCTAAAATTTTTGAATGGCAATGTTTAGGCATGACTAAATCAATTTATTAACAACTGAATTAGCGATGTTTAGATGTGACTAAATTATTTTTGTTACATAGAATTGACAACCATATATGGTCATTAGACTAAAGTAGTGATGTATAAATGTAACAATTTTACTATAATCCTGCTATTAAAATGTGGCTATTCAAACACATTAGATATCTAAGCATAGGTGTTAATTAACTTGGTTTAGTCAATATGTACCAATTTGTTGCATATTATATGCATAATTAGTAATATAAACCTGTTTCATCACAATGCAATTCAAAGCTGCTATTACTTCAACACATGAATTTTGGAGCGTATAGGGCGCTCCATATATAATAAGATCCAATAACATAAATAATACTTAAACTCATCACAACCTTATAATAAAGAAAACGAAAAACATAAAACAATATTATTTTAGTATCCTTAAAAGAAACACAAACATAAGTTCTAAATTATCTCAAAATGAGCATGTCAAAACTTCACCACATTCTACCTCGGTCATGTCAATTGATTTAACAAAAAAAAAAGTCTTTAATTTTCTTCCTCCTTGTCGTCAGTATCATCACCATGCAATGGATTTGGTGAAGGATATCATGTACTTGGAGAAGGATCTCCTTCACGTAGATTCGCTATCATAAAATATATAAACATAATTATTGCAATTTGACAAAACCATTAATGAGAATAAGAGAAAAAAACTCATGACAAATAACGTAAACTACTTGGAAAACTTGAGACAAGTTATACAAGTGGTTTTACATGTATCCACAAATTTATTTAAGTAAAATAACTTGTTGGTTGATGTATGATCATTACATTGATGACATAATGGCAAGTCTTTGTTTTACCAGTGATTGAATCATCTTAGAAGGATATCCATCATAAAGTGATAGGTATACGAAGCTTGGATACTGTAGTGAGTGAGGTGGTAGAACATTATTAGGATCAAAGATATCTTGGATATACCTGATAATCTAAAGGAAATTTCTTATTTGAGTTAATGCTACACTTTACCATTTCACCTGCGGGTGGCACAAAAGTTTCCTATAGTGATTGGTTAATTTGAAAATTTTACTTTATAAAAATAGCCGTAAAATCTTGACATTTGCATCACTTAAGACAACTTATGCCAGAAGAATTGAATGCCTCATCAAGATTGCTTCCACCTTCTGACTTACGTTTCCCCTTGGATATCAAAGAAAGTAACTTCCCCAATATGCATCATTTAACTCAGAAAAAAAATTCAAGAGGGAGAGATTTAATGATGTCTAGATCAAGATCACACAAAGATAGGTGATACGGAAAACCTTGGGTATATTAAACCTAAGACCCAACGTTCTTCAAATGGAATTGAAACCCAAGGATCGTCTAAGAAAACTGGTGGAAACCGCGACCCTTTGCCTATATGGAGGCAAGAACCTTGGTATAAGTGAGGACGCCACAATCGGGGATGGCAAACCCGATTGATAAGTCATGGTGAATGCCACGGGTAAAAACCCGATAAGTTCATAAATAAGTTCTTTCCAGAACTCAAAAAGAAGAAAATCTCATATTTTCATTATCAAAGACATATATCTTATATGTTACATCTCATAGATTTATATAGGCTTTTAATTTGCCTAAAAACTAAGCTATAATAAATAAGGAAAATAACCTATTAATGACTCATAGGAATATGTAAAGACAAACTTGACAATAAACAACCTATTAATGACTCCTAGAAATATATAAAGACAAACTGACAATTAAACAAGAAAATATGAAAAGACATCGAAAAGACACATAAATTTAAATATCCCTGATAAATACAATAAATATCCTAAAAAGACATAAACTTAAATATGATATGATGCCATCTGATTCTCATCAATAGGGGTGTGGCCAAACAATTTTGAACTAACTTCAAGAGCTAAAGTTCTTCTAACTATTAGAAAAGTTATTTAAAAAAATTAAAATTAAGATAAAAGAAGTTAGCAATAACTTGAAATTCCACAACTGATTTAGTGATGGTAAATGTAAATATTATAACCATAAAAGAAGAAGAGCATAACACGACGCACTCATTTCGGAAATATAAAACCAAGTCTCAATATGTCACCTCGAATCAAATGAATGCCATAAATCATAACACCATTTACATGCTTCTAAATTAAAATTTCTATAGAGCCACATCCACAACAACAATTCTAATGTCCCCAACAAATAATATTGATTCCAAGTACAAATTCTGCAAATTGTTGTGCTAATTGGACACTGCACATGTCTAATTCTAAGTCTGTTATCCAGCGTATGAGTTTCACAGTGAATTTGTTGAGAACATGACGTCACATAAAAAGCACTTGTCTAGGCTCTACACCAACTATCATATATATTATGGATTGTGATTTTACTCAAATTTAAGAGAAGAAAATTTTTTGAATTGAAGTTAAACAAGTAAAATATTTTCACATCCACATGTAAATAGGCTTTTCATAACATTGATATACAGAAATATGATGGCAAAAAAGTTCTATGAATTGAAAACATGAAAATTAGAAGGTGTTAAGGGTGTAGCTATATTTCTACCCATCAATGCTATTAAGCCAACTAAGGCATTTACCTATTTTATTTTCAAACAATAACAGTAGGTACTTCAACAAATTTCTATCTAGACCTTAGCACTAAAAAAAAAATGACAATAAGAAAAAGAATGTGGTGGTATTTGATAAAAAATGATATCCAAACACAATAAATGTGAACTATACTATGGCATAATTTTAATGGGACTGGCAAAAATAGAATCATTTCACAAAAGGTCTACAACTAGCAACTTGCCAAAATTAAGCATTCTAGCACATCCCCACTATAGTAGCATCTGCATTTTCAAGATTAAAAACTTTCAAGTAAACACTTCATATCTCTTGACATCTAAATTCATTAAAGTTAAGGAAAAAAAACTATAAATTTCAAAATAATCCAAAAACTCTAGAAAAGAGATGCCATATTTAGCTGACTTTACCAATATGAAAAAGTCCAAAAAGTTGCATTGCTATTCTTTGAAGCACATTTATATCATCTATGGCAACAAGGATCTATGCACAACAAATTAAATTCTTGTAAGTTATTAAATTATAAGAATGAAATAAGCAGTTGTGAAATACTTATGCTCTAGAACCTTATATGGAGTCAAACATAAATCTAGATTCTCTAACTTAAGCAGTCAATCCAGTCTATCCATAAGAGAGACCATTTGAACAACCTAAAGATCCATAACAAACCATTGCCATATGTTAATCATAACTTCCCCCTCTAAGCAACAAATAATAGTTTGATGGCTATTTCCAAGTGAATATATCATAGAAATTGATCGGACATTTGGTATCAACTAACAAAGGTGCTTGAAAGCTCATGAAAGAGCACCAGGAAACATATAACTCAAATTTGACATTTAGAATTTTAAAAACATAATATTTATAAAATTATATTTAATTGTCATATAACTTTTTTTCCCTTTAAATGTATTAGATATTTTCCTTTTTCTTTATTTCTTTTCTTGTAAGATTAAAAAATGTTTATGAACTAAACATATTAGTAGGTCCAAATTGAAAAAAAGGAGATGACGATGACAACGACGATGATGATGATGAAGATAATAATAATAACATCAACGAGAAGGTCGGACTATCATAGATACACTTCCTTCAAACTTCATAGGTAATTTTTCTCCAACTTCACATATATGAACTTTTGCATAGTTTATTATTTAGGTGTTTCACTGATAGAAAGTTTCTAAAACCGGAGCAATTGTTAAAGATTAAATTGTAAATGCTATATTTGGTATATAAACTTCATAAATTTTTATAATTAATTACTTTTGCAAACTTTTTGAAGGCATTTACAATATCTGAGTGAAATAGTAAATCGTAAAAATGAACAAAGTTTAAGTTATTAAATAAAAAATAAGAAAAGTTTAAATATAAAATTAATTATTTTAAATTTTGAATAATTAAATATAAAAATAGTAAAGTGTAGACACTAAACATCATGTTAACCTAAAATTGAAAGAAACTTTATATTTTAATGGCAATTTACACTTTATGGAAAAGGCATGGAAGAAGAAGGCATACTCTGGGTCAATAAGGACTTGATCCACATGTCTCAATCTATCCAATACCTGAAAATTCAATGGAAATAAAAAAATGATGCAAACGAATAGAGGATGCATGTAATTTAGATGTGGAAAATCATAAGCACAGTAAAAGAAAATGAGAATGAAAACCATTAAGTCAAGACATCATCATACTCAAAGTAGCAATTTGAATTAGCATGTCATTAAAATATGCATGGCACCCTTTTGCTATTAAAAGATTCCTACTGGATTCAATTACGTAGAGATAGAACATCATGAATAGGTTTATGAAGATATACATTGGATAAGAAAGCTAACCATAAGAAGCATCAGTGACATTTTATATTGAGTGCATCATACAAGAAATGTGAAGATGTGAAGATATAAAACATTACTTACCTTAATTCTCAAGGACAAGAGATGCCGTCTTTGCATTGTAGTGAAACTTGTCAATAAAGGCCTGGATTATTCAAAGGTAAGCACATTAACAAGAGAACCATGTTTTGCACTTCCTAGAAAAGTGTAAAGTAGCTCCTAAGTATAATACATATATATGTATGCATATAGATACACAAGCAATATTATAATGTTATATGTATGCACTTGCATATGAGCCCCTGGTTTTTCATTGGCCTCAAATGCCTTTTGTTGATTCTTAAGATGCTCTTCACGTGTCTTCTCAAATGTATCAGTGTCCTTTGTATGCAATAAGTATCTATCTATGCGAATGAAGAATATTTGTCTCTACCTGTGAATGTAATAGCAAAATTAGAAGAGGCATTGCAAAAATTGGCCTAATTTTAGGTTCAAAGTGAAATAAAAAGGAAAAGATTCCACACATCGTACATTCATCAAGAAGTAATAAATCTAGTTTTATGAACAAGGCATGAGCAAGAGGGATTCACATTCTCCATCCACTAGAAAATGTTTTTATTGCTTTCTTTTGCATTTCTAGAGAGAAACTCAGGCCCTACATGCGTCAATTGTTTCAGAAAATAAAAGCTAAATTCCAGCCCCTGGTTCATTGTGAGGGACTACAGACCATTTCATAAGAAGATCATAAATAGCCAGCAATTCATGATGGCTGAGCATGAATTGGGGTAAAGCAAACCAACATGAAGATGGCTAATATGATTGAACCAATTACTCTTAATTAACAAAGTAGGTGGCACAAGAAAGTTTTCAAAACTATCTAAGAAGTTAGATCTATAAAAGCAAGCCAAGTAAAAGAGTTATCTCATTCAGTGATCCAAACAAACATGATTAACAATGACACAAAGACTGACATAGAGGTGCTTATTAACATCTATCAGTTGTGCCTATCAATGGCATCCACTCATATCTCCTTAAGCCTTTGACCAATGGCATTTGATTTTTGTCCAGTCATATCTCCACTGCTTCTTGAATTAGCACCAATGTTCTCCAATTCCCTCTTAAAAAGCAAAAAATTTTCTTACACGCGTTGTCACTGCAATGTAAAATGGAAATAATATAACAAAGAATCTAAAATTTCCAAGAACACAAAATTTCATAAGCAACAGATATTTTACATTAATAAATGCAACAATACTTCTCATACCTATTGTGCAAGTAGATGAGCTTCTTCTTCCAAGATTTAGGTTCTTTCCACATCAAAGTTAAGCACACATTGCAAAACTAACATATCATCACCAACTACTTCTTATTCAACATGTAATATCTGGCAATTTTAAGGAATACCATTAATAGCACGCATAGCCAAGTGTTTAAGAAAACTTTTTTTCCCTGTTCCATTTTGTCCAATAAGCCTTGTTTACAAGGAACATTTGGATAGAATTAGGTCTCAATCACATCATCAAATAACAATTATTCTTTACATCAAGTCAAATTTCATAAATGTGTTGTTTGTAACAAAGGAAATAAACCTTACCATAGCACATTCCATAAGATAGTGACTGTACCATCTATAATGAGATAATGACCACCCACAAAAACATTAAAGTTCTCTAAGTGGATATCTCTAAAAGCTGGTCCAGTGCCACTGTCACGATTTACAAATACAATAGGCATTCCTGCCCTTTTTGCTTCAATTTCCACCAGATGCATTTGGTATTATGCCTATAAATACCAAGATAGAAAAAAAAAGATGGTTAATAAATTCTCATGAAACAAAACAAAATAAACTGTCTCATAAATGAAAACAATTTGAATACATGTCAAAAGTGATAGATCACCATCAAGATGACATGATGATGGACTGACAAGCACGAAAAGAGACAATGACAAGTTACAATGCTATTATAGTATCAGTATGCATCATTTGGGGGTAGGGTTGGGGAACGTGGTAAATAGATTCCATTTTTCACATAATGATCCGCTGTTCTCTCATGAAAAAGAAAATTAAGCTGAATTATATAACATGAAGAAACCACTCAACCAGGAGCAATTAAGTAAGCAATCTATGTTGTTTTCTTACTCCATTTGCCTAGTTTTTCAAATAAAGAAGTTTCACAAAAATGACATCGTTTATTTACTGTGGCAATAATTCAAATAAATGAGAAATGGCAATAAAGGGACCTTATAACAATTATTTAGTCATTACCGATCATCTCCCCTCGATTTAAAAACTATCAACCTTTTTATTTATCTCGATATTTATAGAAGAACTAAGACTCCAAGCTTTGACAATGATCGCATAAATACACTTGGGACCTCAATGTGCAATAATTCACAGATGTAGAACACATAATTGAGGGCGCTAACTCGAGAGGGGGGTGGTGTCCTAACCTCAAAGATAATATTTCTTTCATAATAGAAAGAAAAAAATTTGCTGCTTTTTTCATAAATCAAACATTCTTCTTCTCAATTACTTTTATCAAATTAAAATCCCAATTCATTCAAAAGATTATTTATCAGTTTTCTAACTTTAGTCATGGTTTATCATTATATGAAGAGAGTGGCAATACCATGTGTCATCGATTTACAATGGTCGCGTGACAACACTGTAGAGAGTAGATGAGTGTCTTGTGCCCCAGAGAAGAAGGATGAAGACGGAGAGGATCGACTCCACCAAAATAGTGATTGACAAAGAGAGAAGAGGCTAGTGGTGATCTTCATGGAGAGCAACTGATGGTTTTTGCTAATAAAAGTGGTGTAAAAAGAGTAAGAGAGGATTGTGAGACTTGAAGGTCAAAAAGAGAGAATCTCCATGGAAATTATAGAGAGTGTATGAAAAGTGGGTAGCTAGGGTTTTTCATTTTATTTAGAATAAGAAAGAGCGGGATTTAATTTTTTTTTAAGTAAAAAACTTCCTTGTTATTGCTCACTTTGTTGTTTTTTTTTTTAAGAATTATTATTATTATTACTCCTACTACAAGGGGACTTTTTGTCACAAAATTAGTAGATTAAAGAAAGATTGTTAATGAGAGGACAAGTAATTTTTTAAGGAATAATTAATTTTCTTTTTAATTTTAGTTCTTTTTATTTTTATAAATTAAAAAATACTTTATTCTATTTCATTTTTTATTTTATTTTATAATGAAATTGGTAACATTTAACTTTATACAGGAGTTACAAATCTAATAATAGTTTAATGTAATTTAAATTTGTACACAAACGTAGCTAATAATGTATATTCACCTACGCTTAATAAACATGACTAAAGTACAAAGGATCCATATGTCAAAAATCTTGTAGTGATACCTTTTATTTTGTATTTTTTAAATATTACTTTTATTTTTGTAATATTTATATTTTTATTTATTTATTACATTTTTTATAAATATATTGAATCATAATTAAAATTCTAATCCGTGTATTATGGGCTCGTAATTAGTTTACAATAGTATCTAACAGATTAGGTTGTTGAGTTACTTGCACGGTGCATGACTATGCAACAATGGTAAGGTTTGACGAGGTCGTCCCTTGTTGCATAGCACAAAAGTAACTGTAGCAAGAATGAATGGAGCTATCATGGTGATGAACTCCTTCATAATCTTGGTATTCTCTTACATTTCATGCGCAAGTTGTGCTTGGTCAGGTATAGTTACCTGTATTGCATTGCCATTAGGATTAACATTTTCAAGTGGTGGCATATTTTGTTCTCCAGCTTCAGTGTTGGTGTCAAACTCTTGGCTAAAGCCGTCGTCAAGATTGGTCGGGCTTTTTCCCGGGGGATGCCATTGTCAAGTTGTCAACTTCTGTCCCCAGTGGAGTCGCCAAAATGTAAATGATTGGATTTAGGTGTAGTTATCACGTGTATGTAGCGTTTGGCTTGCTCTGCACGTGACTTCACAGGAGTGACTTGGCAATGGTACGTAAGAATAACTTATGGAGAGATCAAAGATGAGAAGCAAGTAATCTCAAATAGCTCGAATGCACGTGACAGGTAAAGA
This sequence comes from Combretum micranthum, assembly GCA_024138025.1. Lineage (NCBI taxonomy): Eukaryota > Viridiplantae > Streptophyta > Magnoliopsida > Myrtales > Combretaceae > Combretum > Combretum micranthum. The sequence continues at coordinate 297,123 of JAMXBD010001585.1, forward strand.
AGCTATGCAACATTAACCCTGCAGTTCTTAGAGAGAGCAATGCATTCTTCGTTCTGAACCCCATTTGATCTCTAGGATTACAATTCGACAGCACGATAGTGTTTCTCTAAAAATCAAAAAATCTCCTTAAATGAGGAGGACCTGAAGTATTAATAAAGTTTAGTTGTTGACGAAATCCGTTAGATCATGTGAAGTGTCAACGGCTGAGATGAGTCTTTTTGCTAGTGGATCATTCCATGGGCTTATATAGAGTTAAGTCTATGAAAGCTTCTTTTTAAGTGCATGAGCTTCTCTTAGAAAGGTTGAGAGCAGACAGGCTGGTCCAATGATCCTTACTCTAAGCCCAATATGCCAAATCTCCCATAAGCCATCCCAAAATTCATATTAACTCTTTAGACCCCATCACATAGTCTAAAAGCCCTGATATTTTATATAATTAATTTTAGCCCTCTACAATCTTCACTCACATTCTTCCCCTAAAGATGAGAACTTGAATAAAAAGGTTGTTTTTTAAGAAAAGTAACATCCATTGAAGCGAAAAAAATTTTAGTAGCAAGATGATAGCACTTATAACCCTTTTTAACGGAAGAAACCAACAAAAGTGCATTTTAATGCTCATGGAGCAAGTTTTCCTCGATTAGTATCATGAATATGAAAAAAACCACACAACTAAAAACTTTGGGGGTAATTTAGGAGCTATCTGTGAATTAGGGTAATATTTATGAAATAGACTTATTGGACTCTTAAAACCAAGAACATTAGAGGGCATTCTATATATCAAGTGGCTGTAATAGGATTTAAGAACTTTATTTTGGAATATCGATGTTCGTGTAATCTCTAAGAGGCATCTATTTTTCCTTACAGCTACTCTGTTCTATTGTGTTGTGTTACATAAGAAGAATAATGAACAATTCCATCTTTTTGAAGAAAATATGAAAGATTTTGGTTGAAATAATCTCTTGCATTATCGCTCTATAGGGTTTTATTGGTTTTTTATCATTTGAAAAAACTTGGAAAAATTTCCCAACTTCATATTTGTTTATCCTCAAATAGATCCATCTTCTTGTATAATCATCTATAAATGTGGCAAACCACCTTAGCCTGTAATATTTAGAATTCTATAAGGATCTCATATATCAAAGTGGATTAATGAAAAAGGAACCACACTTCTAGTATTACTCAATGGATAAAAACACACTTATGTTTAGCAAATTCGCACACATCATAATGCAAACTACTCAATTCAACATTTTTTAATAACAATAAATACATAGTTTTAAGCAAACTAAATGGTGGATGACCAAGATGATAAGGGTGGAGCCAAATGTTTTCTTTATTAACAAATTAACTAGATAGGAAAGTTTTTGAAAGGTTGCAACTTTTATCTTCCTTAACATCAATGATATAAAGTCCATTCCTTTCCTTAGCAAGCCCCATCATCTTCCTTGAGACCAGTCCTACAAAATACAATTTGTGGGATAGAAATTACTTTACAATTTAGATCACATGTAATTTGTTTTATAGAGAAAAGATTGGCAACTAGTTTAGGAACATGTAAGACATCCCTTAACATAATTGTGGAAGTAAGATGAATAGTTTCTAGCCTGCACCAGTAATAAAAGTTCCATCTACCATTTTGAACTTTTTATTGCTATGAAAGATTATATGAGATAAAAGGATGATTGAAGAAATCATATGGGTTTGTCCTCGAGACTTTCCACTTCAATTACCCCACTTTCTTCCAACATTGGGAGGCTTTCCATCAAGTTTCTAGCAAGTATATTTGGTGTGACACGACTTCTTGCAGTAAGTACTCCAGACCCCTTCTTGTTGGATTGCTTTTCCTTTTTATTGCCTCAATACTATATCCATCCTTTGTGGAATTCATTGTTGGTCCTTCATTTATTGGATTATCTAGCATTGCTCCTCAACGACTCTCGTCAATTCGTATTATAAAAAAAAAAAAAACATAAAGAGTTGAAAGAACTTCTTTCTCGAGAACTTGAACTCAAAATTGATCAAAATCAAAGCTGAGGCCTACAAGAAATTAAAAATTTCTGCAATATTGCAACATCTTCTTCATAATTCATCTTTAAATCCTAATAATTACCAATTCAAGCCACAAGCTTTTCATAGTACTAAGTGATAGAAAATTATCTTGCTTTGTGGTGTTGATTTAGGTTTGGATCTCACAAACTAATGTAGCATCTTACATTTTTTTGATAGTTTAACGAACAAATGAACATACAAGTTTGGCTCACTCTAGTATCATAGAGTTCTCCAACCATCACATAATTATGGAATCTTCTTCATCCCATTTTGCAAACATGGCATCTTCAGATCCAATAAGATTGCTTAACATACTCTTTCCTTTGAGAAAGGTTTTAACAACTTAGGACCATTGAAGATAATTTTGGCCATTTAGCTTGTAAGAAGATATATATTGTTCTGCAATTCACATTTGCATGAATTAACTAATGTTTCAACCTCATTATTAGTACTAATAGCAATAGATTGATTCTTAGATGAATTTAGCTAATTCAACGTTATGATGACAAAAACAAAATTAAGAAGAATTGAAAAAATTTCAACTAGCACCTTGAAAAGGGTATAGGGAAACCTTGATACCATGAAGAAAACAAAAAAAGAATATAAAGTATTTTCTATTCTAATGTTATTTATAATACATAATAAAATAGCAATACACCAACCTTATCTATCACTGCCAACTAATTAGAATAAATAATAAAAAACATATTTCCTCTACGATTAATTTTCTATTCATATCAATATCATTTTTTTTTTACTCTCTTTGGACGGTAATCCTAATCCATGTCTAGTACATAACATTATACAAAACAAAATGCATAGACAAGTAATTAATAGCTTATAAAGTGGGGAAAAGGAATAAAATATTAATATTTTTAAAATTAATTACGAAAATACCATCGGGAAAAAATTATTCTCGATTTTAGGCAACACGACCTTCGTCTCTTCAACACGGCCTCGTCTCTTGAAGAGACGAGGTCATAAGTGCCTGACCTCGTCTCTTCGAGAGACGAGGTCTCATTCTGTAATGACTCGTCTCTCCGAGACGAGGTCTCATTCTGTAATGACCTCGTCTCTCCGAGACGAGGTCTCATTCTGTAATGACCTCGTCTCTCCGAGAGACGAAGTCAGGTCTTCTTCCACAAAATTCAATTTATTACTTGAGAAACCCAAAAAATTACATATAAAACCTGTCAAATAGAAATATAAATAGCTATACGAGCCATTAACCAAATACAACACAGCTATAATACCATTCCGCCTGAACACACATTCTCAATCCCAATCCGAATCATTCAATCACAGCGGTGTTATGATTGTTTGTCAGCACAATACAATGAAAATATGAAATTTGTAGACTCGTAATAGATAATCTGAAACGAAATGCTGATTGATTGTTCTCTTAAAATGTAAAAGAGAAAAGGAGTACAATATACATACAAGAGTAATACCAAAAAGTAAGAAGCTATATGCAACAATCAAAATAAAAATAAAAAAAAATCTATCCTCTACTACTGCTGCTGATGTGTGTTCCCCCTCCCTCGTCCTCGGCCTCTACCCCGCCTCACGTACGTCCTGGGTAATGGGGTATACAGATGAGGATGCTGTGTAGATGGAACAATCTCTGTAACTGCAGCATCTTCATGTCCAGTAGCAACACTGTACTGATAGAATGGGATAGGGTCTGGCTCGACCTGTGTGAGGCCCTTCCCCATATCATGTGATGGCGATGGTCGTCTCTTCTGTGGAGCCAAGGGTGTATGAAACTCAATGTATGACAGGTTTGGCATGGGGGTGTCCCCCATATAGTAAGATGTCAATGATGGGGCCAACCTCGTCTAGAATGACCTAGGAAGGACCAGGCTCATCAAGTGAAGGTAGATCGGATGGCTCAGGCTCATCTCTAAGCTGTGTACCTGGTGCTCGAGCTCGTTCCCGACCCCGACCCCGTCCCCGTCGACGCCTCTCTCTAGGATGCTGTCGTCTCTGTACGGTATGAGACTGTGGGTCACCCTGTGCTGCTGCTGATGGTGGAGATGGTGGCACTGGATCATTGAGATTCAACCCCATAAACTCTTCCACCACACGACAGACATCTCATGCAATGGATGGAGTGAGCTCTAGGGACATGTCTGGGATGCTATAAATGAAATCAGCCTGCGAGTAATAGCAAAAAAGTATATCGGTGAGTAGCTGCCAAGTCAATACAAGTCCATATAAAGCTTATAGGGACAGTGATCTTACCATGTATCGTATGATAACTCCCCTGTGACCGATCCAGCATCAGGTGATCACATGATACCACTGGAAGTAATCGTCAGATGTCCCAGCAAGCAAATCTGGCAGCTCAACTATGCAATCACGTCGAGCATCCCACTCAGTTATCCACCTAGCGTACTTGACCTGCCAGTTCCACTCGAAACGTCCTCTCATGTCAATCTCATAGAGGGGTCTCATGTTGGCAGGGGGGCTGGGATCCCCCAGAAGCCACCAAACTGTTTAAGCACTCTGTCAGGGTAGTAGTGCTCGATTAGATAGAAGCAAACTAGTAGGACCCGTGCACACCAAACATCGCTACCTGCTAGGCAGTATGGAGGCAGGGAGGGCAAGATCAAACTATATGGGTCCACACCACCTGATGCAGTAGGAAAAGTGAAATATTGCGTTAACAAACCATCGAACTATAGCAATTTAACAGTACAAGTCATTGGAAATCAATTGAGGTATAGGAGGGAACGGATGTCATACCTGATGCGCCGTCTGTCGATCGAAAGAAGCGCGGTACTCAATCAGTAGATGTGTCGATACTCGTGTCACGTCAAAAGTCGCACCTCAATGGCTGATGAGTAGGCGGCCCACGGTAATTGATGTGTGCAGTCAACGAACTGGGGCAATGTAGGGAAAGTGCTCTTATGCCCATATCTGTAGGACAACTAACGGTCCTGCCATGTCCCCCGTGTCGACGTGGGAAGCCAAGCATAGCTGCCTATACAGCCAGGCCAAACAGGCTGCTCCCCACACATGCTGCCCGGCCGTCTCAAAGTCTCAGAGCAGCTGCCGGTACATAAGATGGACGTAATTAGAGGACTTGTCTGCGACAATAAATCCCCCAAGCAGCAGCAGCAGCAGCAAAATGTACGCCCTAGCGTGGTGTTTGATCATCACATCATCAGCAAAATCAGGTAGGTCACTGAAGTGGCTATCCAACCACGACATCTTCAAGCGACCACCATCCATGTCAACACCGGGCTGGGGCCGGAGTCCTAGCAACTCCTCACATAAATTAGGATAATCCAGTCTAGCCATGCCGTAACTGTCAATCCATTTACAGGGAGGCCCGTAAGGACAGAAACATCCTGTAAGGTCACAGACCACTTGCCCGTGGTCATGTGGAACATATTTGTCTCTGGTTGCCACCTCTTGACCAAACCTGTAAGGAGACGCCAATCCACCTGAATGAAAGGCATCTGGGCCGCCCCTATGAACCCTGCCTGAGACAGGAATGGCAGCAGTAGCTCGTCAACCTCTGTAGGTACGCCAGCTGGTCGCTTGAGCCTGCCTCTCTGCGCCGACAATGCAATACCTCATGCTCCTACAGTAAAGTTATCGCATTTATTAAAGACCAATATCACCTTAACCATCAAATCTGAATCACTGAATTACAAAAATGAACTAACCTGCCCATCCCAGGCTAGAATCGACCTGTGTACAGGCTGTGTGTGAGTAATGAGCTATCGATCGGTCCTGGATCCATCTGTGAAGGAAAAATAAAGAGATGTTGTTATAGTCGACATATGTTGATTAAAAACAAGCATAGCAAACATACGATAAATCATGACTCATTAGTGCAGTAATAAAAACATATGAGAATAAAGAATTACCACTACGAATCGACTGCCTTATAACTAGTCTACCGCCGATCCCGCATTTGGACAACTTCTTATGTTGTGGCCCTACTGCTCACAACAATCGCATGAATAACCTCGGGGGCCCTCTCGAATGTCCATCTCATTCTGGAATCGTTTCTCCCTAGGCCGACCCCTTTTTCTAATAAGTCCTGGATTAGGGTGCCACTTTGCTAAGTCCAAACGAGTCCAATTTGCCTTATCGGCTGCAGGAATGAAGGAACGACCATACACTCTTAGTTGGTGGTCCCATGTACCACTGTCCTACGTAGGCAACACAATCCATGTGCATTGTGCCCATCACTGCCATCGCATGTGCATGGAATTCTGTATGTCTGCCACTTGTTACACGTACATCTACATGATCTTAACTCCACTTTTTGTATATGGTCCCCCTTCTGACCATACATTGTTGGACGTGGTGCAGTTATAACCTCGTATATCCGTTCTTGGTAATCGAAACAAGTAACTCTATGGGAACTGGATATGTTGTTCCATCTCTCAAACTCTTCGCAGCGTATTTTGAGCAACTTACCCATACTCATGGCATCGCTGGCTTCACGCCTTTGCTTATTAAATATGGAGTTGCAATTGTAGAAGGTTTTCTTTACCAATGCTGCCACAGGTACGCACCTGGCATCTTTTATAATAGAATTGTAACTCTCTGCCATGTTTGTTGTGCCTTGGCCAAATCTAACACCTTCATCGTAAGATAAAGTCCACATGCATGGAGGCAACTCGCGAAAATATCGTGCTGTCCAAGGATTGCTTTGAAGTGCACATTAAAATATCCATGGAACTTTCGACTCTGGGCTTGATAGGCAGCTCTTTTTACTATTTCCTTACATTCCTTGCTTTTGGCCTTCGAATTAAAGTTGCTGGCAACATGCCGGATACACCAGCGCCAAGGCCACAACGCATTCTCACCTTCGACCGCACTCCTGATACCGGCATGCCGGTCCGATATCAAGCAAATATTGGATCGGTCTTTGATGACGTGTTCCAACACTTTTGCAAGGAACCAACTCCATGTTTCCACCTTCTCCTCATCCACAAGAGCATACGCCAATGGGACTATATGATTTGCCCCATCTACTGCCACTGTAATAAGCAATTTGTGCTTGTACTTGCCATACAGGAAAGTACCATCAACTGTGATCACAGGTCTGCAATGATTTAACGTATGTAACTTAGTCAGTGAATATCAATCAGCTAAAACAAAATTTAATAATGATTACAATACATACCTGCAGTAGTAGAACGCCTCAATGCAAGGACCAAATGCCCAAAAAAGCTTATCTAGGAATACGTGGCCGGTGGTATTTGAATCTTGAGTTTGCCACTCAACCTTTGTTCTGGATTTGCCTCAGTAATTGCATTAAGTAGATGCGGAAGCTCCATATAAGGCACCTCCCAACTTCCATACATCTGCTCAATGGCCTTTCTCTTTACCTCACGAATTCTCTTGATATGAACATTATACCCGAACTGCTTTAATATATTCGTTTGGAGATCCTTCGCCCTCACATCTGGAGAATTGCGGATCTCCAATATTATGGCCCTGGACAAGCTGGTAGAGTCCAACTGAGAGTGATCTTGTCCAGTGATTTCATCCAAGCAGGTGTGAGGTCCTTCATATTTAGTGATGTGAACCACCCACCATGTTTTTTATAACTGCCTCTGAGTCTCCACTTACAACCTCTGTTATGGATATCAGTACACTTCACTGCCCATGCTCTTGGGTCCGAATCCACTACTTGAAATTATAACGGTTCATTATATGCACATTTTAACTACCCGTATGAAATGATCTTTGGTCTCAAAACGCATCCCGACCTTAAATTCATTATTGAAGCTCCAATTCCCAGCACTCATTTCATGCTTATCATCATATGCTGCGTAAGCACTACCAACTTCAGCATTGAAAAACGGAACTGGCGCTGAGCTCCCTACTATATCAATGTCAGTAGGAGCAACGAAACGGTCCCAGTTATTTCCCCTTCGTTGTACCTCGGGCAAGGCATATTGTTGTCGAAATACTTCGACATTAACAGTTTCATCATCATCATAGTCGTCACTGGATTCACTTGCCGATGAGTCTTGCACAGCATCCATATCATCACCACCTACCGATGTAGGTCCACAAAATTCAAAGTGACCTATTTCCACTTATGCACTGCCTATTGTCTGAACTGGAGTAGAGTTTGAGTCTACCAACCCCTGGCTCTCAATATTTCTATCATTGCCGATTTCCCCTGCAGGTGCCTGTGATAATTCAGTTTCCAATATCTGCACATAAACAGCCACTGAGCCTTCTGTATATACCAACATCTCTTGTGCCGCATCATCATCGGTCACTGGAATAATATCATAACGTAGCGTCCTATCTCCAATAGCTACCCTATGATATAGCTCCACCCGATGTGTACCTATTTACCTTTAGTCTATTAAATAATCTCCACTATCTGCTCATATGTTAAATTCCTACTAATACTGACCATAGCAACAGGCCGCTTATCATAACCAAAACCATCATCCTTGCACAATATTACCATGCGTACAGTATGAACTTCGCCTTATCCATTTCCTCACAAATCCTGCCATCTCATCAAAATTAGCTTCCACGCATCAAATTCACAAAATCACATTATTGAATTGCATTCCTCGTAATATTTAACATAATTCCTAAACCTGCACCTCCACTTTCAAAGTTGAAATTTAATTTTCTAATCTATTCTGCTTTCTTACAAATATTAGCTTTTTTCATCGCATATTCCATGTCATACCAAATCGCCATACCAATGCTAAAGTACTAAATACACCCCGTTAACGACAATTGAAGTTATTTTCAATTTTTTTTCCACACTCAAATTCCTAAAATAATTATCCAACAACAACAACTTAGGACATGATTTTTTTCAAAGCAAATATTATACATATACATATCTATACAACATACAACAGGAAAAAAAAAACGTCGGCGTTGGAATCATGCTACAAAAATATTCTAACAACACATACAATCGACATTCAACAATGCAGCATGAATGATTGAAAAAAAAATACGAAAATACGCGGAAATCAACATCAACGTTCGCCATCGTAGTTTGCACAAAATCTCCCGCTTTCGATCCTCTTACCCACCAAATCGCAATACAATCAACTTCGGAGCAATTAAATAGCCAAATGAGGAACAACTACGATCGATTTATGAATTTCAACCACAAAAATCAGAAAATCGCAATTTCCGATTAGGATTCGACGAGTGCAAAGAGAAATAGAAAGAAGAAGACGCGCATTGAAATTATATCCGCTGACCTCGTCTCTTCAAGAGACGAGGTCACATGCGATCCAACCTCGTCTCTTCGAGAGACGAAATCATTACAGAATGAGACCTCGTGTCTCGAAGAGACGAGGTCAGGCACTTATGACCTCGTCTCTTCAAGAGATGAGCCATGTTGCTAAAATCGGAAATAATATTTTTTCGATGGTATTTTCATAATTAATTTTAAAATATTAATATTTTATTCCTTTTCCTTTAAAGTGCAAGAAGAAATTAAATAACAACTAATTGATAAATATTTCATTACTAAAGAAACTTGAGATCATTCAGAAACCTAAATTAGACATCCATCCGTATCTAGTAGACATGATACAACACGCAAGATAACTGATTAAAATCTGCTATTATATGAATCCCATTCAATGGGATACTAATGATTCATAAACCCTTAAATACTAAACAAACACAACAATTAATTCACAGGGACTAAGCATCTATTTTCTCCTCCACTGACATAACTTTAATCATATCCTAATCTAATGAAGATAGGCTTCCAGATTGATATCTCCTTTTCTCTTTCTCCACCACAAAGGAAAGAAAGGACCCAGCTTTCATCATCTTCATAATTTACTTATGGAGTACCCAAAGCTATATTCCTCTTGAAAAAATAAAGGAAAAGCCCACTTTGATCCACTCCAAAACAAGCAAATCCACTGCAATTTAAATCCTCGAAACTCCAAACTCCCATGAATCCAAACGCAATTCCTGAATTTTGTCACGCCAAATCCAACCTCAGAACTCGCTGGAAATCCGTTGTCGTCGAACCGATTTTGGATAAGAAACCTGGGACAGGAACCGAACTCGGAGGCGGAGACGATACATAAATCCCCGATCCAGCGTAAACATAGGACGACGAATCCGGAAACCTAACTTGCTCCCCAACGATATCAGGATCCGGACCCAACCTCTCAGTGGAGCACAAACTCAGGTCGCAATCCTCAGATTTGCGGATGAACGGGGTTAGTGGTTCCCCGCGCTTCAAGATCTTAACTTGACCAGAAACTGGCATTTTGGTGGGACAATTGGAGACGGTAGATCGATCCCGACGGTTCTTAGGACAGGATCGGGAAGCCGCAGAGTTTGCCCTTCGACGCCGAGGACGACGGTCGGGGAAATTGTTTGAAATAGGTTTAGGGTGTCTATAAAGGATGGTTGTCCCCATGGCTGAAGGAGAAAACAAAAAGATTCGTGTTGCGTGTTGCGTGTTGGTTCGTTGTGCTTTTGGCTTTTTCAGGGGCGAAGAATCCTTTCCCTGCTAAGGAGAAGAGGAGAAGAGGAGAAGAATGGGGTGGGAAGGCTGGACAAAGAGGAGGGACAGTTATCGATATATAGCGCCTCGAAGGTACCGGACAAGGTAGTTTTGATAAAAAAAATGAAGATATGATTAATAGGATCTAGATGCATCGTGCAACGTTGGATTTCGGAAACCGTCTTACAAAGGAAAGGTAAAGATTTGGTTTTGATGGATTTGTTACGAGTGCTTAGGCCGTTAGGGTTTTGGGCTTAGTAAGTAAATCTTGTAAACCTTTGGACGCGATAGAATGGGCTGCATATCCTACAAAGCAAAAAACTTTTTTTTAGAACTTCATTTTTTTAATTAATTTTTTTTACCCGCTATTTTTTTCCCTCCCACTATCTTTTCCTCATTCCACAACTATTGCTAGTTAATTTTTCTTTATATAAATATTAGTAGTTGACGCATCCACGAAATGTGCAAAAATAAAAAAAATTGACTCTGTTTTATTTTCCAAATATTAGACATTAATATAAAACTATTGTTCACTTCTTTTGTTAGTAATGACATTTGGTCACCATGCTTATGTCAAAAAAATATAATCAAATACACATTGATAAACTGTAATATGTAATCTATGACATTCAAAGTTATTTTAAAAATTACATGATGTTTCATGGAAGTGAGAGTGCAATTATAGAGAAAAAATCAATTGTGAAAAATAAGGGTATTAACAATTTTAATAGTAAAATCATGATTGAATATGAATGATGGACCATAGAATTTTATGATAAGTAATCTTCCAAGAAAAAGGTAATATACTATTCTAACATTGTTAACATATATGAAACAGGATTTACAAAGAAAGAACAAATTATATAAAGAAACAATGATTGAAAAGATTAGTAATTATTTTAAAAATTTTAATATATTAAATACATAGTTTACAAAAAAAAAAAAAAGAGCGACAAATGGTGTGAAATTGTTGCACAATAGGTGCCCAAAAGGTTGGAGTTATACATTATGTAGATGTGGAGTTCTTGATGATAGCTGTCACGCACACGTTCACGTGGATTTCGCGCCTGGCACGTGACTTTAGATAGCTACTAAGGAAATGACACTTGATGATGGGATGGCTCGGAGAGAATGACAAGGGAGGAGGAACAGGTAGTCTCAGTGTAAATGCACAAGTGACAAATAAAGGAGCTTGAGTAGACCTCGCGCGTCAACCTTACAGTTCTTGAGTAGTTGGAGTAGAAATCACTTGAGTTGTCTTATTTGATCTTCCTCAATAAAACCTCTTTACAAACTATTGTTTGTCTTCTCTCTCGAAAAGTTCTTCATGAGGAGAAGGAGTGACTGAATATTTATAAGCATTTAGCATGGATGACGACCGTCAGATCACCTCAGTAATTGACGGATGAGATGGAGCAAGATCAATTCATGCTTATCATGAATGAGCTCCTCATGGGCCAAGACCTATAGTCATCTCTTGTGTGTGCATGAGCCTACTTGAGAAAGGTTGGATGCGACGAACCGGTCCAACGATCCCTATTCCAAGCCCACCAAGCCAAATCTCCCCAAGCCATCCCAATAGTTAAACTGAACGCATTAGGCCCTGTCACTTAGCACATGAGGTAAGCCCAAGTAAATAATATTTGTATTTATATATATGTTTAAAGCCCTTTACATTTTGCCCATTAGCTAAAATTCTTGGACAGAGTTCAAGTATTTTGGGCATTGCTTGTATCTACGCATAACTTGATCAATACTCGATGCATACTGCTGCCAAGTGCTCTTATAACGTTGAAGACTTCATTTGTCGTTGATGAATCATTGAGTAAAAGTCAAGCGTCAGTGTTGCAACTAACTCCATTGTAAATATAATTATATTGTAGAGCGCAAACTTGCTGCATCACTCCAATTATGCGCGTCGTCTTGCGCTTCTCTAAATAATCTTACTCCCATAAAATCATCTGTCATCTATATCATGCTACGAATCCATTTGATAACCATATCATGGACACATGACTCTTCTCATACTTATTGAATCTCATCATGATAGCAAGATAGCCAATAATAGGCAAAGAATACTGCAAACTGATTTTTTTCTTGATAACGAGTTCATTCCATAAACCCAGTACTCCATAGAAAATAATCTTTTTTTTTTTTTGCATAAAATTTAAAAAATTGCATAGCAGTTCATTTCAGTCCGAAGTAGACTCAAATTTCTTTTCTTCTTCTTCTTTTTTTTTATATATATATACATATTATGAGCCTTCTATATATGCATTAAAGTTATGTTGCCTCAAAGTTGGACTACCGGTATCTACTTATGCGAACTTGTATTTAGCAGTTGCCCATTTAATTTCCGAATCCCTTTCTTCTTTATATATAAATAGCAGAAAGGACATTTGCAAATGGCTCCCATGTGAATATCGTTTTGCAATATCGAGGCAGGAACTTACAAAAGTCATTTAACAAAGCACTGATGATCAGCCACAAATTGAAATGGAGCAGCATTAGACCATTAACTCCTCCTGGATGATTAGTCATGCCTCGTATATATCGCAAACTTTGGCATTTGTCCCTCCTGCATGTCCGGAAATGATTTCCAAATCTCAATTTTCTAGTTCATCTATATCTCCATTATATAGATATATCCGAATTCTGCCAAATCTCATCTTGTGAATCTTTCTCTCTTTTTTTTTCTTTTTATATCTTCACTTGATCTGACCCTTGTCACATTGTAATCAACCACTCTAGGATGGACAAGCTTCGACTTCACGAGTTATTCTCATCATTATCCAGAAATAAAAACTAGTATGATTTCCTAGTTGGTTAAACTATTTCATACCTATAATCTCCATTCCATCAACAGCAATGCTTGCTTCAGATATCAAAATCGATCGGTCGTCGCTAACCATTTTTTTATATTCGTCCGTTAGTGACTGGCAATAGAATTTGGTGAATGGGACATCTGAACTCGGACCGAAACCTTGTTGATTCCATATCTGCATCTACTGCCAATTATCATCGTCCTCTAGAAAAGCGGCCTCCTCCTTGCCAAATCTCAATATTATCCTTATCTTCACATTTGTTTATTCATAATGAAAAATATTATATTCAGTATACATAGATCCGTTCTCTCCTCAAACCAGCTTCGTAATTGTTGGCGATACCCAAGTGGATAACAACGTATATTAATTTATAATCATGAACGTGGGGATACACCAATCGAAGGTGGTGATAACTAAGCTGAGGTTGGACAAGGATAGGAAGAGCTTGTTGGATCGTAAAGCTAAAGGTCGTGCTGCTGCTGATAAGGATAAGAGTACTAAGTTCACTGCTGAGGATTTCATGCAGACTGTTGATTGATTTTTCAATTTTTAATTATTAGCATTGCGTTATTGTAGCTGTTAAGCGAAACAAAATTAAAAGAAGAAAAAAAAAAATCTTTTCCGAATCGAGCATCCTCTATCGTATATTAATTTATAACCAATCCGTTCACACTTAAATCTAGAATATAAAATATCATTCTTCTCACTACATTACATCAGATATACATATATATTTACATATTTATGCATCCTCTCAAATCTTCTTCTTTCCTTTTTTTTTTTATATGATATATCACAAATATCGATTCTATATCTTTTTTTTTTTTAACATCATCTTCTTTCCGAGATTTACTTGAATGTATATATTCATGTACTCCATAATATCATCAAATATACGTAATTCCACAAAATCCGATTAAAATCTTTCGACGATGATCCTCGTTTCTTCTTCTTGTTTTATATATACATACATATATAAGTATACTCTCGTACAAAACATCAAGCTTCTATCCTCAGCATCTCAACAGGCAGGTATATGTCATACAAGTACGTTGTTCCTCATGTCATTTTCCTTTATATATATATATATGTTTACACAGCTTTTTTTTTTTTTTTTTTTGAAATATCGACAGAAATCACAGCGAATCGCTCTTTTTGTTCTCGCGCAATAACAATAACCCTGATTGAAATTCCAAGCACCGACCAGGAATCTTTTAAAACCAAGAATCATTTCAAACCAAATCCACTAAGATCGGAGATTTATCAAGCATCGATTAAAATCGACGAAACACAAAGCATATTGGCACCGGGTGTTCGTCCGTCTTGCTTCCAGCAAGTTCATATCACAGCCTTTTTCCGTATTCTCCCGAGTCCTTACACGCAGGTATTGCCCTCTTTTTTTTTTTTTTAATTCTCTTCTTTTGATTCCCTCTCCGTATTCAACTCTTGTTGTTATTCTACGCAGTGAGGACGTCATAATGATACGATATTAACTCCAACACCATCACGGATCGTGCTCCCTTTTCTGGTAACAGCAAGTTCCTTGTTTCTCCGCTTGTTCTCTCTTTTTTTTTTTTTGTTTATTGTCATACATATACATATTGATAAATAAATATATACACATACATAAATTATTATAACTGCAACAAATAATCTTCTTCGTGTTCCTTCTTTAGCAGATAATAAAAGGCGGCCTTGATTCATCAAACCCATGCAAGAACAGGACCTGAGTAAATATTCAACATTTAATTCCTCTTTAATTCTCCATAGTGAAAAAATGCACTGTCTGTAATCCGAGATTGATTTTCCCCCCTTTTTTTATGATGTTCCTATGTTTGGTAGACAATATGACGTAAGAAACCAATATCGAGCAGCATCCGTGTGAATAACATCAAAATCTAGTATATCCACACACCATGATTCTTCTTTTTCTTTACATTATGAGCATATATGATGATGAAAGCATACAAGCTTATATTCTCCTTAATAATGTATATTTTCTTTACAATGCCTATCTTTCAATGTCGCACCATGCCGAATATATGCATGTCTATATAATATATATATATAATTATATATTCACGCATTTTACATCATCGAAACAGGAAACCATATGCATCTTCGTCACTTTTTTTTTTTTTTTATTAATCATCATCTAAATAGGATCACCATGTACATCCATCTCCATGTCAAGTCAAATCTGGCGATATTGCTCCTATTTATCAATGTGTATATATAATAATATACTATTATGATAAACATCGCCCATGCTTATATTATATATATATATATTCACGTCAAGTTCAACACATATATATGTACCGCATATCTTTTCTTGAATACCTTCCTCAAATATTGTCGAATTTATATGATTCGGATCTTCGCGTTTATATTCTTCTGTTGCCGTAGCTCGACAAGATGGATATACACACATATAATATGATAACCTTTTCCAAATTTGAATCAAATATTGTAGGAACATATTAGTATGTCATTCTCCTACATAGTTTGTCCTTATTTGTATTTTCTTGATCTCTCATACTTATGGGCGATAAGCACATATGTATATGTATAATTCACTAATTTCTACTTTCTTTGACTTTCACAGGCGTTAACTCATCAAAAGACCAGTAGAGATTGATGGCAAAAGAGGAAAGAAATAGCCAAATTCAACGTACTGCAGTTGTCAAACCAATGGAAACGGGAAGCAATCAAGCCACCGGAGTCCAAATGGCCAAACAGAAGGAAACTAAAGCTAGGCAAGCACCAACTGTTGAAGTTATCAAACAAAAGGACTTGCTGGTGTGCCAGGATGGTAATCCATCACAAATTCAGCTTCTGCGAGACCAATGGATAGACGACACAATTTCTGAAGATACGTTTTGGGACAAGGCTTCTCGCCCCAAGTTATGTGCAACTCCCCCTACTGATGGTGACTTCAGATTAATCGAGCCCGAGCCGTGCGCCGATTCAAGGAGCACCATTAGGGGGGACTCAGTGCTACGTTTTAGAAACGAGAGGAAGGAGATACCACTTTCTAGTATACACTTCCCATTTCTTAAGGAGCCGCCACCTAGATGGAGCGACTGGGTAGACTACATCACTGACCAGCTGGAATATGTGAAGCTGCTGAAATAAGCCAAAGTCTATGACGCCATCATCACCTCTGCTTGCTTGTGGCTCGTCAACACAAACAAGATGGAAGTATGGCGTGCCATCATTTCTCGCTGGAGTACGTAGACTCATACATTTATCACTGCATGGGAGAGATATCACCAACTCTTGAAGACGTGGTCATGCTTTTGAACCTACATTGTTTTGGGATAACTAATGCCACTGCAGTTGGAACTTCACGTGAAGAACGCCACCTCGAAGCATCTTTACTAGTGGCTCTAAAGCTCGCCCGAGATGATAAGAAGAAACAGTGTTTCTTTGCCTGGATAACACATTTCTTCGAAGAGTGGAGAAAGAACATGCCTCAAGTAGTAGGACCAGCTTGTGGAAAAGAGTAAGTATATTCATATTATTACTTCATACTTGACTTCTCTAAGTAACACGTTTTTTTCTTTTTTTTTTTTTTAATGTACAGGTATGAGCTCGCAAGCTTTATTGCATTTTGGTTGTCATTATTTGTGTTCCCTAGTAGGCCAGAAGAAGGTGTAAGCCCTCGGATCTTTGCTTTGGCTGTACGTATTGCACGAGGCCAATGCTTTGCACTAGCTCCTTTATACCGACGTCTTGACCTATACCACCAAGCTTCTGTCTGTTCCAAGGGTCAATATGTGAACGTGTCACATATAGACTTACTTTTCTTGCAGCTATTCTTCTGTGAGCAGTTTCGGAACCACCTTGCCCAACCAGCCATCAATAGAGATTCGAATCTTGCTGCTCCTCGGAATGGCCATGGATTGGAATAGAGATCAATCAGCCACTTCTTCAGCTTATCGATGTCAAGAAGGAGTTTATGTTTCGACCTTTCGTAGAGTCTCTTGAAGGTTATCAAGATGGTGATGGGCTTTATCCTCCAGGTTCTAAGAGCGAGGTTATCTTAGTTGATAATCGTCGTAAGCTAAATAAAAATCAAGCTAGGTTCATGTTTTGGTGCATCGCAAGGGGCCTGCCATCTTTGCTTGACAAAGGAGATTCAAATGGGCGATTCTTGGAGCAAAGGGTGATGGTATACTCCCCTCACAGAGTGGCGTGCCAGTTTGGTTTTGATCAAGGAGTGCCGCGTCTTCTCAATATTGCGCAGAGTTTCGATTCATGCTGATAATCGATCTCGCCAAGTGACTTCAAGTGTATTCATCCTACGGTGCGACGACTATTCTTTCCTTTTGTGGAGCGTCGTGGAGTTGCTTTTGTTGGTTGGCTGATGCACTTGTCGAATTGTATAGCCATCTTTCGTGACTATGCTTTTGCATTCGTAGATGATACGTTGCAAGCCCCACTCATATACCGCTATGAGTTCTATCTCAGACTACCTAGGAACAGCTACCATAGGCCAACCGGTAATATTCAAGTGGTTGAAGAGTCTGCATCAGGCAAATTAGAACCTTCTACTAATGTGCCTCTTTCTAAACCAAAGAGTAACCATTGACCACCTCAGCTAGTGGATTCTAGAGTAGCAAAGCGTGCACTCATCGAGGAGGTAATAAGTTTTTTTTTTTTTTTGTGTATAACCTGCTATTATTACTCTTCTTTTATTGTCTAATGTTTTCTTTATTCGTCCTTTTTAGGTCGACACAAGCTCTTTTATGAGTTCGCATCGCTCTAGTGGTACTATTGCACCAGTGATGGTACTAGATGATGAAGATAACGGCCTAGAGAAAATTGATTACGAACCATCTCCAAACCCATGTGATGACAATGGAAGTGATGTCAACAAGACTAAAGAGCTCAATTATAAGGATGATGGGCATACTGTTGATGATGGGATCACGAGTGCACCTATTGTTAATACATCTATTGAGCTCCTTCCTCCCTCAATTGCTGGCGTGTCTTGTAAAGACATGGTGGCAACTTTAGAGGACTATGTTGCATTAGAGGAGATGACTTCCTTCTATGGCTTTACCGTACCATCTCATTTGATAGCACCTTTAGAGAGTCTGAATACCATGGACAGGGAATTCTAGGCCAGTTCTCCTATGTTGGGAACTGAGGTAGCTACTATAATGATGAAAATGATTGGTGAAGCCATGTTATTGATGGACAAACGTTGGAGCTCCTTATCAATGACAGAGCTAAAGCAACTTGTCAAATGTGTTGAGGGGGCTCGTATGTTGCAGTTTAACATCGATAGCTTATGGCCTGTTGCTGACAAGGCCAAAAGAGTGCTGAATTACAGGAATGTTAAGGGAGATTATGACAAGTTGATGGTGAAGCTGCAAGAGATCCAAACAGAGATTGCGACAGCAAAGACTAAAATGGAGACTTCTTTAGGAGAAGATGATTTAGAATTTGTAGTAGGCTTAGATTGTAAGCCTTAGTTTGGATTTGTTTGTTACTTTGTTTCCATTATAGAGCAATTATGCTAGCATTGCTGTTTTATGTAATGAATGAATTTGAGATTATTGCAATCATTGTTGTTTTCTTTACATATGTATGTGTATATGTGTGAATGTCAACATTTGACTGAAGTCGTTAGTGGCATGTGCTAGCGCTTAGGAAATACTACTTTCACTTAGCAACAACAATTCGAAATATAATAAAGGTTGTATGAGTCTTATGTCGCGCATTTGAGTAGTACTCTCGCTTGCAAGCAACAATATTATTATTATTAGGGTAATAAATCGATCGCACTTGGAGCGACAATAGTATTACGTGCCTGATAAGCTTACCACCCTACTAGTCGAGGTTAATTGGTTAAGAGGGTATTGCCCAATACTTAACCATTCGCTGCATATTTCGAAAACATTTGCACTATGTTAAGTATGATAGCATATTGTCATGCGCCTAGGAGACGATGCTTCTACTAGTCAGCATGCCATATTCATAACGTCATGCACTTAGGAGACTATGCTCTTACTAAGTGGCAGCAACAATATAAGTAAAGCTTTTTACTTTTTTGTCGTGTTAACTAATCTTTGTGCGCTAAGGAGATATATCTCTAACTTTGCAGCAATAAAAGAAAATTAATAGAATAATAAAAGAGAGAGACAGAGAAGACATGATGAGAAGGCATTGATAATGCAAGCCTTAATTTTATTCAATAATGCATTCAAGGTACATCTATCGTATTCATATATGAAATTTCTTAACATATTGAAAATTGATAGGTGTTGTGATCTTGTCATTTGTTGGATTCAAAAGTTTGCAATAGGCACTGTCATACACTTCATGAACGATGAAGGGACCTTCCCACTTTGGCGTGAACTTGGGTGCCGGAATACCACGCCGCACATGCTCTGCTGCGCGAAGTACAACGTCACCTTATTGGAATGAGCGCTTCCTAACCAAGCGGTCATATACAGTACTAAGCCGTTGTTGATAATTAGCAGTTACGCTTGGCAGTATCTCGTCTTTGTTCTACTGCTTCTAAGTCCAACACTCGTAGAGTATCTGGTTCTAAATTTGCGTTGATAGCTAAGTGTGCAAATGGAACCAAGATCTTTATAGGCATCACTACCTCCGACCCATATATGAGGGAGAACGGTGTTGCTTGTGTAGGACTACGCTTAGATGTCCTGTAGGCCCATAATGCTAGGGGAAGCTTGTTATGCCATTCTTTATGATTATCGTGCACCATACGACTGATTATCTTCAAATGCATCTTGTTAGTACCTTCTGCTTGTCCATTTCCCTTGGGATAGTAGGGTGTGGACTTTACATGATCAACATTATAGGAGCTCAACAATTGCCGAGCATGTGAGTTGACAAAAGGCCTTCCATTATCCAAGGGAACGTGTTTTGGGATTCCAAAGCGACAGATGACATGTTCTTTCATGAAAGTCGCTACCATTGGTCGGTAGTTTTCTTTCAATGGGATTGCTTCTACCCATTAGTAAAACACTCTGTCCCTACTAAAATCCAAATACACCCCTTCGATGGTGGATGGATGGACCAATCAAATCAAATGCCCAAGTATGGAATGGCCATGGAGTAGTTAAGCTGAAGTGCGACAGCAGGAGCATGGATTGCATGGCCATGTTTCTGACAGGCAACACACTTCTTTGCAAAGTTAAAGGCGTCGGTCTCCATGGTAGGCCAATAATATCCTAGATCCAACAAATGATAGTATAACTTCCTTCCTCCTTGATGCTCGCCACCATCTCCAGAGTGAGTTTCGGCTAATATAGTATCTGTTTCAGGAGGAGCGATACACCTAAGAGGTTTTCCCATGAATGATACCTGTACAGCTCATCTTCATGTATGATGTATTTCCTTGCCTTGTGCTTGACTAGCCGCGTCCGTGCTATTTGTGGGTAGGGTGTTATTCTTCAATAGTCAATATATGGTCGTCAGTCACCAGCGCTTGCTATAAAGTTGCATTCACCCTGATCTGGTAGTTCAGAACATTTTGGGCAACTCATCTGCAGCTGAGAAGCGTCTTTGGACATGGTTGGCCAATAATACCCTGCGCGCTGAATGCGTCGATACAGGGGTGGTCCTTCCTCTCCACACCAGAGTGTATGGTATTTATCCAACTTAAGACGAGCTTGCTTTGCACAGATACAACGTGCTAGGATGCCATCTGGCCCTTTGAAGTAGAGGACATCGTTGATGCGAGTAAAATTTTTTAAAGTTGACACAGAAGCCGCGTTGGGTTGTGCTAGCTGCGTCTTGATGGGCATACGCCAATCATCTTGCGCTTCCTCTTCTTCGTCCACTAAGTTTAAAGTTGTACAGGGGATAGATTTCTTGATAACCTGTACATTCAGGTAGTCTTCCTTAATCTCCATGGGAACCTTAGAAGCCAGTGTTGCCAGTGCATCTGCATAACGATTACTCGATCGCTTGGTGTGCTCATATCTTACTAGATTGAACTTCCCAACGAGAGCTTGCACTGCAGCCCTGTAAGGCGCAAGTGTTGGCTCTTTGAGGGCGAACTCGCCATTTGCTTGCTTTATTATCAGATTTGAGTCACCGCGGATGCATAGGTGAGGCTCGGCATTCTGAGCAAAAATGAGTCCGAGAAGGAGCGCTTCATACTCAGCCTCGTTGTTGGTGCAATGAAAGTCTAACTTGAATGCCAGGGTATCTCCTGACCTGTTGGAGATGTCAAAACTACTCCAGCTCCCCGTCCAGTACTACTAGAGGAGCCATCAAATTGCACTTGCCATTCTCCATCCGATTCTACCATCATCAAGTCTTCATGAAATTCTGCCGGGATCTGGCTCGTGGCATGAGTTCCATCTGTTGGGAAATTGTGCCAAGAGATCAGCTAAGGCTTGAGACTTAATAGCCTTAGGTGGTATGATAGTGATGTCAAATTCTGACAACAAAAGTAACCATTTAGCAATCCTGCTCGATAAGGCCGGTCGTGAGAGCAAATATTTGATGGGATCTAAGTTTGTGACCAGGTTAACTTTGTGTGGCAAAAAGTAGTGGCGGAGCTTCTGTGTTGTGAATACCAACGCAAGACAATGTTTCTCACATGTTAAGTAATTGATCTTGCTTCCTTGAAGGGAGCGACTCAAGTAGTACACTGGACGCTCGATACCATCAAGTTCTTGAGCCAATAAGGCGCCGATGGATCTATCTGTGGATGTTAGATAGAGGATCATTGGCAAGCCTTTTACTGGCATGGTCATTGTCTGGGGCAAGTAAGTATTCCCTTAATCTTTTGCATTGCCTCCTCCTGAGGCTCCCCACTGAAATGAAGTTCCCTTCTTCATGAGGTGTTGCAGGGATATGAAATTTCTGCCAATGCAGGTATGAATCGCCTGATGTAAGAAACTTTCCCCAAGAATGTCTTCAATTCCTTTGGATTAGTTGGTGAAGGCATGGACCTTATGGCCTGTACCTTAGTTGGATCGACGTCAATCCCTTGTCTATGAACAACGAATCCAAGGAATTTTCCGGATGAGACTCCGAACATGCACTTCAGTGGGTTCATACGTAGCTTATACAGTCTGCATCTTTCAAATACTTTATGGAGGTGAATCAAATGATCAGGTGCCTTCCTGGATTTGATGACTATGTCATCAACATAATCTTCAATGAAATCATGCATCATGTCATGAAAGAGTGTGGTCATTGCTCTCTGATAAGTAGCGCCGCATTCTTGAGCCCAAAAGGCATGACGGTGTAGTAAAAGTTTCCTACTGGTGTTCTGAAAGCAGTACGTTCAGCGTCTCCAGCAGCCATCTTGATTTGGTTATACCCACTAAAACCATCCATGAATGAAAATAGCTCGTGGCCAGCTGTGGCGTCTACCAATGTGTCTATGTTGGGAAGTGGGAAATCATCCTTTGGGCATGCCTTGTTGAGGTCACGAAAGTCGACACAAACACGTATTGCCCATTCTTCTTCTTTACTGGCACTATATTAGCTAGCCATGTAGGGTGTTCGATTGGCTTGATGAAGCCAGCTCGAAGCAGTTTTCAATTTCCTCCTTTATTTGGAGTTCAACCTCTGGACGAAAGATACGTGGCTTTGCTTGACAGGCTTAGCTCCAGGTGCGATGTTCAATCTGTGCACCACTAGCATGGGATCTAGTCCAGGCATTTCGTCATATGTCCATGCAAACACATCTCTATAATTCTTCAATAATTCTACTAAATTGACCTTGATCTCCGGCAAAAGGCTTTTGCTAACGAAGATAGGTCGTGGGGCTTCTCCTGGTCCTGCTAGGTCCAACTCTTCAACCTCCTCTGCTTGAGGTTTCATCTGGTCTTGCAACGGGGGGGGGGGGGGGGGGGGGGGGTTGGGTTTCTTGTATCATCATGGGATCTGAAGATGACATGAAAGCTTCTTCAGATCCCGTAGACCGTCATAAGTAATATACCCTTTTCCCTGGATCGAATAAAACTTTCGACCTCGGTAACTTGCTTTTGCTTCTTCCTACCACGGGAGCCATCTCCTCTTTTTATTTTGTTTCTCTTGAGTCTCCTCCAGGTAGGTAGTGGTATGCCAGAAGGCTTCACCATAGCTGTCTCTCCTTCCTCAGCATACTCATCGAAGAAGCTGGCTTCAAAAGATATGATTCGTTGTACTCAAAAGGATTCTTTGTGGCGGGAATGAATACATCTTTCCCTTTCCAATGACCCTTCATACACTGATGCAGTGTCGAAGGTATAAGGTTGTGATCATGCAGCCACATCCTTCCAATGAGTAGGTGGTAGGATACAGGTGCATCAATCACATGAAATCGCATGGAGCTTTGGATTGGTCCAACCTTGAAATCGACATTGATGTATCCCATTGTATTTGTGGTCGAATCAGTAAAACTATTAACAGCAATGGGTTGCTTCACGAGCCGCCTCATGTCTATATTCACAGCCTTGAATGTAGACATTGGCATGATATTTATAGAGGCACCATTGTCAATGAATGTCCTCTTGACATGATGTCCGTTGAGTGTGCTTTCAACGTATAAT
This sequence comes from Combretum micranthum, assembly GCA_024138025.1. Taxonomy (NCBI): domain Eukaryota; kingdom Viridiplantae; phylum Streptophyta; class Magnoliopsida; order Myrtales; family Combretaceae; genus Combretum; species Combretum micranthum. The sequence continues at coordinate 321,032 of JAMXBD010001585.1, forward strand.
GGGCGGCTGTGGTTGGGATTCTTCACGCACATGTCTGCTTCTGTAAATAAAATTGCATTCTCATGTGTGTGCCATTCTTCGTACAGGTTGTGCTACACTACACTCCCCGTATTGTCTTTTAGAAATCTGGGTAAGTGCGGTTGCTGCTGCAATCCGTGCCTCTTCATCAAATCCTAACAAGTCAAAGAACTTCTTGAAGTTGGCATTTTAACAAGGATAGCCACTGTAGAATCTGTGCCTTGATCATCATTTACTATATTTCCTTTCCTTCTCGTGCCTCGGTCTGTGGCACTTCTTCCTCTTCAGTCCTCAGATCATGGTTAACAGCACTTGCCACCCATTGGCATTGTGTGTAGGGAGTGGTTGTTGCGTAGATCATTACCTTCAATGATGAGCTCTCCATTAATGATGAGCTCTCCATCTTTGACTCGCTCATTGAATATCTTCTTGAGTGTCCAACATTCCTTAGTGGGATGACCTACAGTCCTGTGAAATCTACAAAAATTAGGATCACTCTTTTCAGTTGCATTAGGAAGGCAATCAACCCTTGGGAGCTTGATGTTATCATCTCTCAACCATTGGTCAAGTACAGTATGAACCTTTCCCATGGGACAAGGGAAAGAGAGTGCTGGTGGAGCGCTCCTTAACTTATCGTTCCTTGGCTTCTTGGTATCCCTAGAACCTTCTCCCTAGAATGAGCTAACATTTGTAGCTCTCTCTCCAAACCTTCCACCTTCTCCACGTTGTCTGGATACGGAGTTGTTGGTCCTTCGCGCATTCTCAACGAGAGCAGCAAAGGAGCATAGATTGAGATTCTCGAGGTGGACGGCATATTCAGTGAACATCCCTTGGATGCAGATCTTCACTAGTTCTTTCTCATCACAGATGTCTGAATATCTAATGAACGTTCCCTGAAACGCTCGATGTAGTCCATAAGATCTTCCTTCGGCTTCTGTCGTGTTCTTCCCATATCAGTGATGGTGACCCGCTCTTGAGTAGAGAAGAATTTCTCCAAGAACATCTTGCACATGGTTCCCATGAATCAACTGACCCTGGGGGAGATTGACATACCAAGTGTATGCCTTCTCGGTCAGAGACTTAGAGAATTCTTTTAGCTTTAAGTCATCGTCAAACCCGTAGACTTCCAATGTTTCAATGAATTTGAGCAGGTGTTCTTTAGCACTACCTCTCTTGCCATCGAACAACATAAATTTAGGACTAACATAGTCCTTTGGATAGGGCTTCGTGACAATCCGGTGATGGTATGGAAGCTTTAAGTCCAGTACTCCTGCAGAGGACTTAGCTTGAATTTCTTTAGATAAATGTCCAAGTCTTCCTTAGTTATAAAGGATTCCCTTGGCACAAATACTGATGGTACAATTGGTGCAGCTGGGGCAGTTGGCCTAACTGGTGCAACAGGTGGAGTCAATGTAGTCGGTGCAACTGATGCCACCGGTACAATTGGAGGAGTTGATGCATGAGGAAGATTAGAATTAGGCGAGGGAGCGGTCTCACTCAAGCTGGCACGAGAGTGCACATGTGAGGATGACGACCCGCCAAGTTGAGCTCTTGTGTTATCTGTTTCAGGGGCTAGTGGCTGCTCAACTATAACTCGTGGTGATGGGGTTTGCACATTCATCCCTTGAGGCATATTTGCCTGGATGGTAGGAGCAGTGGCAAGCTGGGATAAGGAGGGGGCGCTTTGCTGCACAACCGGGGCGGGTCCTGGTAAGGCTATACCTTGGAGTGCATTAGTATTAGCAGCCATCCCTGGTATGAGATAAGTGAGTGCAGTCAAGAACTGGTTTAGAGCTCGGGTGTTCTCTTGAATGGTTCGTGTCGTCTCTGCATTGCTTTCTTGTATAGCACGGATTACTTGTGCATTGTCAACAATAATGCCTTGCATATCGGCAGTAGGATTAGTGTTGACATTAGTGTTGGCATCTTCCAATGCTGGCATGTCTGGATCAATAGTATTGGTGTCACGCCCCATAAGGTATCCTATACGTAACAGCCCGCCATATACTATAAAAGACTCTCGAATTTCCATCCGAGCCCTTCGGGAGTCTTGTATAAATGTAAAGCGTCCCTTTACGACAATAGAATACTCAATCGATGGAGTTAAGAAGTTTAATGTGGCATTCATTAGCCATAGATAATAAATCAAAACACATATTTAAACTTTACAAAATCTAAGGGGCATTCCCCTGCAAAATAACATCAAGTCCATTACAGTCATCCAGAGTCCTTTAGTTTCCAACGGAAGTCTAGACAAAAGCGAAGTAAACTTCTATGGGAAACTCCTATCTCTGGTACCTGAGCTGTGGCTTGCTTCGGCCTAAGCCAAATGAACTCGTGCTGCAACAAATAAAAGCTATGGGGGCGTAAGCTAACTAGCTTAGTGAGTATAAACTTCCTTATCACAATTAAGGCAATTCATTCAAACAAGTGTTTATTCAAGCAAATGTATGCATCAAGCAAATGAGCTCAACAAACATATGACCAGCCGGAAATCATATGTGGATGGACTTACGCCCTCCATCCCGGGTTAGCAGATTAACGAATCCTACGGTACGATGCTGTTTAAGCTCACGGTCAATTGAACGATAATTTATTTTATGAATCACGATTAACCAACATATTCGTTTTATGGATCACGAAAAACCAACCAATGCTAATGCTGCATCCCCGTCGTGATATGAATGAGTCCAATTATAATTGAAGTCAAATATATATTAATTCAATTCTTTTAGGTGGCCAACCATTATTCGCAGACAATCAATATAAAATGCTAGCTAATCAATCAATAGCTTAACACCCGGTTTCGATATTTCTTAAGTTCCATTTCACACATCAACAGCAGACAAATATATAATTCCCATATACCCCATCATACATATCCATTTTTATCTTTGCCTACACCACTAGTGCCACTAACAATACATTCACAAACATTAATTGAGAGTGGAAGTAGTACTCACTCGGCCATGGTTCGCCGGTCTTTCAGTAATAGTATTCAGGTGGTAAGGTATCGTCTTGCTCGGGATCACCTACCAAATAAGAATAATCCTAATAAGAATCTCATCATTTAACTATTCCAAGCTATGCATCTAAACTAGATGAATTCAGAATTTGCGCTATTTGCGGAAGCCCCGACTTAAAACGTCCATAACTTGGTCATTTTAACTCGGAATTTCGCAAATTTTATATCGATCTCTATCTACTTCGAAAGATATATCTATTTCTATTATAATTTTCAAGTTTTGAAAACATTAAGGTCGCGGAACAGTGGGATCAGTTCTGTTCTGTCACTTTTTCAATTCCGAAAAATCGTTTCGCATATGATAAAAATGTTCCTAGTTGATGATTCATGTATAGATGGTATATGAATGAATTCCTAATATAAATGTCATGAAATGAGCTCAATATATGCATGGTTTTGATGATCTTTGATGATGAGCTTTTATGAACTTCTATTTAGTAAGAATTCTATGATAATCACCTATGAAAAGCTATTCTTTCCAACTTTACATTTCCTAGTGTTTTTATGATTTTATCCTTGGAATTTACTTACCATCTAAATAAAAATGGGTTCTCAATATCTATATTAATCATGACCTTCATTTATGCATAAAAATCCACATTTTTCATTGGGTAAATATGTTTTTAAACAAGCTACTCATAAAAATCCGAATTCTGTAAATTTCCTTTTCTTGCAATTTCTTTGGGAGAAAACTTGTTAATGCATCAAAAATTGAAGCTTCATTATATCTATTATCTAAAGACCTCATTTAACTCATAAAACATCCAATTTAAACTTAAATACTAGGTGTTCATGTAGGCATGATTCTAAATTACGAATTTGACTATTAATCCATATATCAATATTTTTCATTCTAACTCCACTACTTGTTTTACATTTTTATCATGCCTAAACTCATCTAAACTTATGAAAATCATTCCTTAAGGGCATCTATTACATATACCTTCCAATTTTTATGAAAAACATGAATTTTAAAGTGGTTTTAGTGGTCTTTAAGGTAGGGTTCTAAATCCATCCGAATTTCCAACAAATCATTTCTAACAAAACCTTTTCTTTTTCAATTTTCTTGCCTTCTATACATGGAGATCTACTATCTAACATATCTATACATAAGTAAGGTTACATTTTTATGATCATCAATTCATGAAAATCCAAAGTAACCATATGGACATGAATGTAGATGAAGATATAAATGTCTAAACACTAGATCTACTAAATATAATGCATGAATCATGAGTTTCATGGCATGAACATCAATATATACGCAAGATATCTACTTTACATGCATGAACAAGATAATATCTCAACAAAAACTCATTTAAACATTAGATCCATATCTTGTGATGGCTTAGTATTCTTGTTCAAGTGTTTTCATGTCCCTAACATATGCTCATTGGGATTAAATGGGAAAACACACAAGAAATGGCTTTGTCATTGCAAGATTTAGGAAGAACAAAGCTTAAAATCAACATACCAATAGAGATTGTGTGGGTATGAATCCGGATGCAACGATCATGTGCGTGTCGCTTGACTATCGCGCTACGCGTGACCTAGGGAAATAGCACGTAATAGGATGATCAAGAGATTATCGTGTAGGGAGGAGGAGTAGTCAATCTCAATAGGCTCTAACACACGTGTGATAGGCGAGGGAGCTATTGAGCATCAACCTCACTAAGTACCACGAATATCGTGTACGTTCTTGAGTGAGTCAAGTAATCGATTCACAAAAATGGAAATCCGGTAGCACAACGGTGTTCGTCCAAGATTTCACCTTATCCAAATGAAGTAAGGACTAAGGTATTTATAGAGAATCTGGCTGTCGATGTCGTTCGTCAGATGAGACAGACAACCAACGGCCAGCATGAGTCCCTCTCATTATGGATATGAATATGGGTTCCCTTATGGACCTAGGCCCATCAAGGCCTTCATTTCCAATGTGTGTGAGCCAACTTGAGAAAGGTTGGAATTGGGTAGGCCAATTCCAACGGGCCCTACTCCAAGCCTTCCATGCCAATTCTCCCATGATCATCCCAACTGGATTGGGCCTAACTCTTTAAGCCCTGTCACATTAGCCCAAAGAGTTAAATCCAAATAAGAATTAGGCTCAAGACCTTTGTAATCAAATCTGTACATCTACATTTTGCCCCCTGACCAAAGTCCTTCGGGTTTCATCGGAGGGGTTTGGGCATTATTTCAAGCCCTTTCGAATGACAAAAGTCTCATCCAGCGCATGTGCGCTATAACTTAGCTGCACTGCTGCTTGGTGTGTTAATTTCTTAATGGCTTGCAATGTAGGAATCTGGTGCAACATCGTCAAATAATTAAATTCTTTTGAGAGATATTCCTGTAGTATCATCTAATGAGCATATTGTCTGATATTGAAATTATACCATCCCTGAAACAATAGTGTATCGGCATGTTTTCCTTTGTATATGAATTCATCTTTCGCTTCTGTTCCATATAAATGATCCTTCTCGGCGAGTTAATTTTACTTGCGTTTTATAGAGTCTTTGATCATACTTAACTTGTTAGTCTCGACTTTATACTTGATTGAGTATCATCAAGCTAATGGATGCATTATACTACCACTTCTTGTCCAATAAATATTGCAACGCCAGTCCCCATGGACATCAGTAAGTTTGTTATGACTGAGTAGACCTTTTCCCTCAATTTTGGCAATACACATAGCTTGAAATATCTTGAAATAAGTCGGACGACATATAGAACATCTGGTAATATCTCATTGCGCATGGCCTTTTATTAATACATCCCAACATTCCGGTCCTAAAGAGATCAATCTTACCCTCTCTGCATAAGTAGTTAATCAAAAGCCATACGTAATGTCATCTGGGGCGTATTCACGAGTAAGCATTCAGTTGAATAGTTTTGCAGCCTCATGGATTCAATTGATCTTGCATAGACCAATAATAACATTGTCAAATGTTTGAGCATCAAGAGAACAGCCCATAAGATACATTTCCTCCATAAGAAACATCTCCCAAGAAGGACTATAAGTTTCATGTAGGTCCCTTCTTTTGGTGCATAAAATGGTTGATCCTTGAGCATTGCAAATACCTCAAGTGCTTGAGTCCATTGTTTCTTAGCAATACGATCAGACAACTCTTCAGTAACAGTATTAACCCAAGCTTTACCATTGCTCTTCTTGTATATTGGATGAACACTAAGAAGTCCGAGCACAGTATTTTATAATAACCATTTTTTTTAATCCATGAACGTTTCCAGCAACATTTTGTTTTAAGAAGTATTTCAGATGTCTATTTATGCCCTTAATTCTCCTTTTCTCCATATTTCGAGCTATTTAAGATAGCATCAATAATTTACTGCTCAATCTGCAATATGTTTTCTGCTTTATTGCAGTGGAGCTGCAGTGGACCGCTTTTAGAATTTTCTCATTAGGAACTTGATCTTTCATGCAATTTCAACTCTGTGGCACTTCAGGATGATCATGCTCAAGGCCAACGAAGTACCAGCATTGTGGCTTTAATACATGTGTAAAATGTAATGAAGCCTTCCTCCCCTTCCCACTGCCGCATTCAACCACTAGAAACTGGGCATGAAAGTATGCCTCCACTCCCTGATTATCAGCAGATAAGAAACTGAACAGCCTTGGCATATGTGCAGTGCCTTCACCAGCAAGAGCACTGGCAGCAACAGTAGCAGACATTGCTGATGATTTGCCTGATTTGGCAACAGCAGTAGCAGCAATTGCAGCTGCGGCAATTGCTGCATTTAGTATATCTGCAAATGACTCAATATATATCCATGTTGCAAAGGAATAGCCATTTATAAAAGGCTAATGTCTCTCTTTAGGGCCAAGTAAACCAGAGCTTTCACCATCAAACTCAAAGGTACAAGCTGGCCCCTTAGACTCCTTGCCACCCATTGCCTTCTCTAGAGCAAGCCTTAACCGTTTGGACCATATGGTGTTCAGTGTTCTTGTAATAATTTGAACCATTTATGTAAATCAATGACACACAATGAAAGCCCTCCTAAGTGCTGAATGCAATAGAATAAAGGAGTTTCATCCCATCTTCTCTGATCAGACGAACTACTTTCCTGAATAAAAAATCTTCTCTGCTGATACCAAAAGAACACCTAAAAGACCAGCCGTGGAGCACATTGCTCTATTTCTAGCGCAAGCTCTTAATATTGCAAGTAACCCAAAGGAGATGAGTTGGGGTCCATTGGATGGTAATACGATTGTGACCATGGTTGACACTCATCCTGAAGTGGATCAGCATGCATCATACGTTGTAGATACCATCCTCCACATCAATGTTCCCGTGACTTATGCTACTCAGTTCTCTTGGTATGCCCAGCAGAATGTCAAAGGAGCACCCAATTTATTAATATGAACTTCAATAGAGCAGCAACAGCATTTTCTGTATCACCAATTAGTCTGTAACCACTCGTAACAGCATGGTTGTCAAACTCGCGAGTCTACTCGTACGTTTCTACAAGTTTACGAGTTGATGATGATATTTCGATTCAACTCACATTCAAAATCGTTTTTTGAGTAAACTCGTAAGTAGAATCGTAGAATCGTGAGTAGAAACGGTAGAATCGGTGGTAGAATCGGTAGTAGAATCGTAAGTAGAATCGTAGTACAATCTTAAAGTTGTAATTTTACACTTTTTTTTTTCTATTTAAACTTTAAAAATGCAATCAATTTAATATATTTAAATTTAGGGTTTTTGGAGTTGGTTCTTGATATTTAATCTTAATTTAACTTAATTTTAGTTTTTTTAATATTTTTTTCCTTTTATTTCCTTTTTTTTGTATTTTTTAGAGAGTTATTTTTTTATGTTATATACTATGATATATTTGAACATTTTGAATGAAAATTAAACTAATATATACAGTGCTATGTTTTTCCCTTTTTAATAATTTTCTATCTATAAATATATTTGCCATAAATATAATGATTTTTTGTGCAAATATAGTAAACATGAAAATATTCATTACTACACAAAACAAGCTACTCACACATGATAATTTAAATGATTTGCAATACATCTTAATAATTATAGATTATGAATCATTATTAAATAAAAATAATTATTTAATTATAAAATTGCAGTAAATATATTAATGACAGTATGTGAATTATGATTGATAAAACTTAAATTTTGGTTGTACATAATTAATTTAATACTAAATTCTTTATTTTCATAATTTATTTAAAGTTTTATTATTTTAGTAAGTACATCAATAGTTTTTGTAAGTAAATTTACATTAGTTGTAGAATCTTACGATTCTACGTTTCGATTTTACGTTCCGATTCTATGGACCCCTTAGCGATTCTAGGTAGAAACTCGAGTTTGACAACCATGCGTAACAGCATTCCAAGAAACTATATTTTGAAGATTGCCCATTTCCTCAAATACGCAAGCAACATGTGTCACAATTCCACATTTGGAGTATGCAAATATTAGACAGTTTTGGATTGATACATGGTGCAAAATACCACATTTGAAGCAATAACAACGGAGTTGCTTGCAAAGTTGAAATGTGGCAAGTTCTGTACAAGCAGATAGAATACTGACAAATGCAACTGAATCAAGGAAAAAGTTCTCTGTCAGTCTTGCTGTTATCCAGAGATCCGGAGCCTCTTGGTGAAGCTTGCAATGGACATAGGCTGAAATCATTGCTGTCCAAGAAACCATGCTTTTTTCTTTAACGTGTTTAAAAACTGCTCTTGAAGACTCTATATCACCACTTCACTGCATTCCTTCTCATCTCAGCAAAAAGCTTTAAGACATCAAGGACACATCCAAACTGAAGAAATAAGCCCATCATTAATGTCCAGCTGCAAGTATCTTAATGATCAGTCCTTGTGTACAATCACATAGCACCTGCAACCCCAAAACATTGCATGCCTTAACAATAGGCAAAACAGTCAGCTCACCCAGTATAATACTCAACCTTCTGAATTGATTGGACCACGATATAGCATCTTCAGAAAGCTCATTACGCACAAATCCTGATAGGATTGCATTGCATGATACTAAGTTTGGGTCTTCTAAGTCCTCAAACACTTTACAAGCATCATTTATATCTCCACCTCTAGTATAAGCATCCAGCAAGGCAGTTCCAACAATCAAATTACAACTTTGCCCAAGCTTATATCCTTGTAATCTTGCTTGCATAGTCATAGGTGATATGGTATTCTTACTCCAGTGATGTCAGTTCTGTCCGCGGTATTAGGATTACAAGTAATAGAAAAGAAATTAACGAATGGCGAACTTCTCTTGATTGCACGTGTTATATTGGTGGGACTATTTTTTTTTTTACATTTTGTTCATATAAGCCTCAGAAGAGAAAGCACAACGTAGCATAGAGTAATAATAGGAAGTGGATAGCTTGCTAGAGATGGAGAGATGATCTACTTCTGAAGTATTAAAATTAACCGATGCATTTTCGGAGACTGGAGGATTAAACCACATGTTTGTCAAGGGCATGCTACTGTCCAAACAATCTCATCTACATTCCACTAGTACTAGAGCATGTTTTCAAATATTGATTTAGCCTTCTCAAACTGGCCCACCTGACAGAGCGAGGAGATGAGTGCCTTAAACATTGGTAACTTAAGTGTAAAGTCTCCACCGAGAATTAAGATGAAGGTTTGCAAAGCCAGTTCAATTTCTAAGTTTCTGCAATGAGTAATTAACAGAGAATAATAGATGTCCTTGCTTGGAGACAGTCCTTTCTTTTTCATGTGATCCACCAACTGCATTGCATCAACAGATTTCCCTTGCCTACACAAGCTACTGATCAAAGTGCTGTATATGTTGACATTGGGTTCACAGCCCATCTCAGTCAAGCGAGTTAACATTTGGAATATCAAATCAATTGTGGCGCACCTCTCATCTGACCTACAATTATAGACAGTCTCATTTTGAGCCACAACCTGTTCTGAGAGCAGCTGACATTCCTTTTGCAGACCTTTCAGCAAAACCTGATATGTTCCATAGCTCGACTCACAGTATGCATCGATCATTCGTTTAAAAATACAAAATGCATGATCTAGCCCACCAGCCATCACAAAGCCATCTATCAATGAAGACAATTGCTTTCACTTGCATTTTTTGTTAAATCAAGACCAAACAAAATTTCACGTATGACAATTGCCTGCAAATATGGATAATCTTTGTAAATGCGGCATGTGAAGGATTACATATATCGCCCAATGACATTTTCCCAAACAAAGTAGCTATGAAACAAGTGCCATGTCAATAATATGAAGTGCATTAGAATTGAAAGTCCTAATTGTTTCCAGAATTGCTCTGTGGTGCAACGATCATGTAACAGGCGACAGGGTAACACACGCCTAATTCATGCCTTCTTTTAAGCGTGTGTGTTACACCCGCGAATTGGGTCGCGTGGCCTGTACCACGCATACGACCCCCCCCTCCATCTTCATCCTGCAGATTTGCAAATTTCCACTTTCATCACGTCTCTAGGTCTGCAAATCTGCAGATTTCCACTTTCATCATGTCTGTAGGAACAGGTGTCACTATTTAATTGCTATAGTACAATATATTGCCACATTTATTCCAGCACAAAAGATATCTCTTTGCTTTCTTGTCACAATCCTTGCCTCATTTGCTCACATTTTATTATTATTTTATATATATATATACACTCTATAAACATATCGTCTTCCGTCTATGTCTTCATTGCTCTTCTTTTTCCTTGTCTGCCTTCTCTTCGTTTTATCTCTCTTTTTTTTTTTTTTTTTTTTTTTGTTCCATCTCCTGTTTTCATAATCTTCAAGTAAAACATTTAAGTCTAGTCGAGAAAGTCTTCTTGTTAGAGCAGTTATTAATCTACTGCGACTTTGTTCAGGTCTGTTTTTCATGGAACTTGGAGCTTGAATTGGTATTTGCAGATTGAATTCGATGCTGCCCCCTCTTTTTTCTTTTTTCTTTTTTTTTGTGGCTTGTCTTGTTGTTTGATCCTTGTTGCTGAATATATATATATATATATATATATATTCCCCTTACAATACCGTTTCCTTTCAGTGCAGCTTGAATTTGAAGACAAATCTTGTTGCTGTTGGAATTTGAAAGTAAAGAATCCAGGTCGAGTGCCATTGAGCAGCTGTTCTAATTTTTCATAATCTGTATTCCAATTAACTCGAAACGATGAGCACTACAGAAGAAAGGAGAACTTCAGAAATCGGAATTAAAAGACCGGTGCAGCTGCGCTATTTTGTTGATGCTGTTGTTGTATACTTGGTAGGTTTCTTTGACCCCAGCCTTTTTGTATGCATTTAAGAGTTGTTGATGCAATTCCACTACCATCATCTCTGTGCAGTACTATTTGCCAGCCACTTTTACTAAGTATATTTGATCTCCCAGGTAATTTAATTTTTTTTTCTTTATTTTGTCAAAATGATCAGGAAAGTATTCTTTTGAAGCCACATCCATCATTCTCTCAGTGAGCTCCTTAGCCTCATGCTTCTTTTCTTTATGACCTAATCCATCTATCACTGGCATAAAATATGCAGGATTGAATTTACATTTGTTATCAATCATCATATATATATAATGTCACTTGCATCCTCTATGTTTTCTTCTTCACAAAACCAATCAATGAGCTCTTTATAATGATAGTTTCCCAACTCAAATTTCCTATCCACTGTAGCTTTGAGAATTTTTTTTTTTTAGCATCTTCAAGTTCTTTCCCACCAAGCAACTCATTAAACATTATACTATAAAGAGGTTCCCTGTGACCACATACACTCAGAGCAATATCAAATGTCTCCTATGCCAATAAAAACTCACCAGTCCTGCAGAATGTTCGAATAAGTATTTTAAATAAAGCTATATTAAGAGATATACCCTCTTGGATCATCTCATCCAAAAGCAAACTGGCATCATCAATTTTTCCGTCTTCACATAGGTAACTAATTATGTTATTATAAGTTTGCACATTAGGTGATATCCCTTGTTCCCTCATTTCATCCATCAGTCCATAAATTTCAAATACATGGCCCTTTTTCCCAAGACCCATTATCAATGAATTGTAAGTCCTTAAGGTCTTGGTGCAACCTTTTCCTTCCATATTTTTAAGAACTTTGAATGCAGATGATACCTTTCCCTCTTTACAATACCAATTTATGAATGTATCATAGAGAAAAGAATCTGGGCATATATTTCTGATAATCATCTCAGAGAACTTCTTTTTAGCTTCGTCTATTCTCCCAGCTTTAATTAAACCACCAATTATGGTGGAATATGAGGTTAAATTAGGCAAGCATTTCTTGCCATGACTAGTACCATCAACTAGGGAGATAAATACGTTCCCTACATTACCAAGAGCAGCGCTTCCATGATTCCACATCCCATTGACAATCTCTATTGCCTTGCCTACCTCTCCTCTGATACATAAACCATTAATCACAATATTGCATGTCACAGTATCAAACAGATATCCTGATTCATTCAACCTTTGCAGCAACTTTTCTGCTTCTGCCACCCGATCTTCTTTCCAGAGACTCCAATCCTTAGTAGACAACATGACCTTGTAGTTGCGGCAGAAAATAAGATTTGATTTGGATGTTAGCTATATAGCCTCTGCTGCGAAATCCTCTTAGAGGTAAAGTGAGCTTCTGTTTCCTTGCCCTCAGCCGGTAAAGCAGCTCTCAATTTTTCCAAGCACCCTAACTTTTGATAACCTTCTTTCTCCACCACCTCCAAATTCTTGTGCACTTCTAATAGCTTTTCTTTTTTATAAAAGAATTTTATTATTTCTTCACTTGCAGCCATATAGCCATTCTGATATAGTAATCGAACCCTCTCAAATGTTTTTTTTTAATAGTTCAGCTAATATTGAATGATATATTGACGATCCAGAATGGTGGGAGCTCTTTAGCATCTTCTGTAGACATTTGTGCGCAAGAAGTGGATTACCTTCACATAACAGACCATCTTTCAAGAATTGGTAGGTCCCATAATCTGAGCTTTTCCTCTTCATACCCTTGACCACACTATATGATGTTTTGACCTTCCCAGCTCTACACAATCCACCAACAAGACAGTTATATGTGATCACATCTAGCTCGCAATTAAACAGCGACATTTTGTTTTAAAAAAAAGGTGAAACCCCTCCTCAACCCTGGAGTTCATACAGAATCCCTAAATCAAAATATTGCATGTGTATGTGTCCGGTGTGACCCCATATGTAGTCGGCATTTCATCATATACACTCTTCATCATATTAGTCTGACCCCTTTTCAGCAAAATTGAAAAGATATTATTGAATGTAATAATAGAAGGTGATTTCAAAAGATATTTTCCCATTTATTGCATTACAAGACTCAGAAATTGAAGTGTTGAATCTTCATCCTGTATCTTCTTGACTTCATTTTTACAAGTATGATTTTTGAGCATATTTAAAAAGAATACTTAACTTCATCATTCATGTCCATAATATGTTCCATTCATTCATCTAATGACTACGATGCCTCATGACTTTTAAGATAAAGCTCTTTGTCGTCCGTGTTCTGACCGCATAAATGACTATCTTGAGACTATCCACTGTATGATGACACTCTCAGTCGTCCGTATCCTAAGTTTCATGTGACATACTTGGAACCGCACATTGCGTCCGTGTTTCATTCCTCGCATGATAAACTTGGCACCGCACTGCTATGAGAGGCTCTCCTCAGTTATTTGTGTCTCATTTGTCCATGCAACGATCTTGGAACCGCACCACTACAAGAGGAGATTCTTTGCATCTTATACACCCAGTCATTTGGTGAATGAATGCGATACTCTAGTAGTTGATACACTTGTTGCATATGTCTTATGCTGCATATTTGAGTTCACGAGTAGCATCTTTTTTTGGTCTTGTATGTGCATATAACTCCTTTATCATGTAGGTGTGCATAAAATAGGCATCTCGAGGATGATGAAGGAAAATAGAAAGGGTCGATCTCGCAGTGGCAACCATATAGACAAAAGTAATGAAATATTGGCGAATTCAGGTTACGTGCCAAAAGTTCCCTTGCCACGTAGTAAATGGCTTGATGCTACAATTCGAAATGATTTTTTCTGGAAAGATATCAAAAAGAGGGATCTATGTGCGCATCCTCCTAAAGATGGTGAATTTCATTTCATTCAACTAGAGCCCCGAGTAAGTGACAGGAAGAACATAGATGAGAATTCCATATTACGTTTCATAAATGAAAGAAAGGAGCTTCCCCTTTCAGAGACAGTGTTCAGCTACCCAAAACAGATATTGCAAGGGTGGCAGTCATGGGTATATTACATTGTAAAGAATTCACATTATAGGTCTCGTTTAGAAAGTGCAGGGATCAATTTTGCTATATAGATTTCTTCTAAAATGGTTATCCGTTCTCAAAGTGTTGAAGCATGGCGAGCTATATTGGCACGTTGGAGCACATATACACATACGTTTGTGACATCATGGGGGGAGATTACTCCAACTTTAGAAGATGTGTGCATACTGCTAAGTTTCCCTAGTTCTAGGTCAACTGATATTGTCACAGCTGAGATTTCAGAAGAGGATGAAAAATTGGTGGAAGTATTAGAAGCTGATAGACAAGAAGCGAGAAACAGTCGTAGACAAGCATCATTTTGTGCATGGATAAGACATTTTTTTGAGCACGAAAGGACTCGATCCGAAGGCCCTCGGTATGGATGCGAGTAAGTATGCATTCCCTGCTTTGTTTATTTATGCTTGAATGTCATCACTTCAATCTGACTTAACTTATAACCTACAATTCATTTCAGGCATGAGTTAGAAGCTTTCATCGCTTGTTGGTTATCCATGTACGTGTTTCCTGGTGGGCCAAGAAAAGGTGTCAATCCGCGATTTTTTTACTTGGCAATTCGTCTTGCTCGTGGAGAACGAGTTGCCTTGGCGCCTTTTTATTTAGGGTCTTTATATCGGCGTTTGGACCTTTACAGTGAGACTTCAGTTCATCAAAGGGGCGATATATCATTATATCAAATGTAGATTTGGGATTTCTACACTTGTTTTTCAACGAACATTACAAAAGATATCCAGTGTACCTGTTACAAAACCTGATCCTCCTGAACCTCGAGCTTAGGCCTGGGTTGATAGAAAGCCTTTGGGTTCATTACTTGATATTATAGATGATGCTCATGAGGTTGACTTTCGCCCTTATACAAAGGAATTGGAGGGATATGAGTGGTGCACAACATATTACCCTTCGGTTTCCAAGACCTTAGTGAATCTGATGGAATGTGGCGAGCAGCTTTCTGATGCTGAAGTAGTATATGTTCTTTGGTGTACACCTCGAGGTTTGCCTGCGCTTCACGATTGGTGTGATTCTTCTACTGAGTTCTTGGAGCATAGAGTAATGTTGTACTCACCTCATCGGGTTACAAGACAGTTTGGGTTTGATCAAGGTGTGCCTTCTATTGTGGCTATTGACACAAATTTTAATAGATGCTGTGAGGCAATTAGTCTTGAGAAACGCCATGAGCTCTATTGTGCTGTCAGACAGATGTTTTTTCCATCTATCAATCGCTCCGGTGTTGCATCAAGTGGATGGTTAACGTATTGGACAAGGTGTCTTGAAGCATTCAAGAAATATACTCTTTCAGCTATAGATGACAGTTTGCCAGAGTCGGTCATTTATAAGTATGAGTTCCACTTTCAACTTCCAAAAGATGACAAGAATAATACTCCAGGAAAAGTAGTGATTGGGCGGACCATGCCTCCTGCATCAGTCATCAGTCAAATCAAGCGTCCTCGCCTTTGTGAGGTATTAAATATTGTTATTTAAGCTGTCTATACATGCACATACACACATATATGTATATCATGAGGTCAACCATAACTTTTGTTCATCATTGTTTATTTGCAGGACACAACTTTGAAAGGTGCATCTTCAGCTTCAGCGGGACAGTCATCTAAGAGTAAACACAGTAGCAGTCATGATATTATTACTCAAACCGTTGATAATTTGACAATAGGGTCTACCCTTCCAATTACATGACCTTTCCCTAGTCGCTATGGTCAAGGAAAGGTGTTACAAACCAAGGATCATGTAGTGACTACTACTGATACACCCGAAGAGGAAGATGATAGTGAGGAGGTTGACTATGAATTGTCTCTTGTTAATGACGCGAGCATTGAGGGTAATCCTTCAGTAGATGATTTAGATATTTGTGAAGGCCCTTTTGCGAATGAGGAAGATCTTCGTCTTGATAGGATAATTGTTCAAGGTGATCAAGCCTAGAAATATGGAAGATGGTTATCCTCAGGCTCATGATGGCTCATTAGTAGACCCTTCATTTTGCAATATCATAGTTGATGGCATTGCTCCCATTACTACTTCAGTTTCCAATGTACTGCCTCCCTCCATTAGTGTGGATCACAGCAACGAAGAGCAGACAAGTCTATTGGAGTTGCAACTCATTTAGATGATACAACTTCATTTCACGGTTACATCGTGCCATC